>CAUYUJ010021581.1:200000-295000 GCA_963575745.1 Prorocentrum cordatum | reverse complement strand
GGAGGAGGAGGAGGAGGAAGAGGAGGAAGAGGAGGAAGAGGGGGAGGAGGAAGAAGAGGAGGAGGAGGAGGAGCAGCAGGAAGAGGAGGAGGAGGAGGATGAGGATGATTATTTCAGGGGTTCCGCCATCGCGTAATGATATCTTTTACGACAACGCACGCCCCCTCTGAGCTTGACGTAGAAGTCGACGAACAAGACGGCGATGCACTTCAACCCGTTCACGGTTTGCTGAAAAAGAAGCCCGTGGAACACCGAGATGATACCGCGGATGGGTCTTTCCAGACAGTGATTGCGCCCACGGCGCAGAACATCACACAGCATGGCAGAAGTTCAGTTGAGTTGAATTCGACTCGATACGGCCCATTTATCAGAGAGAGAACACCACTGGTCATCGGGGAACCCAGACGGATCGCCTTCTCCACAGACAGCCTCACCAACAGCCAATACCAAAGGACCACAACACAACAAGCGAGCGACGGTGTGTTCACCCCTTCAATACAACCATATGGATACATGAGAAGTTGAAGTATACTGAATTGGAATAGCTCCCAGACCCACGCTCCATCGAAAAGGCCGCCGCCCGAGTGGGTCTTAGATGGGCTCGAAGCCCCCGTGCCCCTCGATTGCGGACGGGATGCCGAAGAAGAAGGCCAAGGAGAGCACCACGACGAACACAGCCGCGCTCCGCCGCCAGAGTGGGACTTAGATGGGCACGAAGCACCCGTGCCCCTCGGTGCGGACGGGATGCCGAGGAAGGTGTTCGGGAAATTGCGAACATTGAAACACAGAATTGGAATCACCTGAATTCGCCCATTATTGCCATCCGACACCGAGAACAACTATCTTACGAACGGTTCTGTGGTGTGCGCCCAATGGGCTGGGTGTTCCATGCCTAGCTCGAGCCCAACTGGGTACGATGCCTTGGGCCACGCGTGCTTGAGTGGAGGAGGAGGAGGAGGAGGAGGAGGAGGAGGAGGAGGAGGAGGGGTAGGAGGAGGAGGAGGGTGGTGGAGGCGGAGAGGCGGAGGGGGCAGGGGGAGGGCGGCGGGCTGTAGGGCGCGGGTGAGCGCGAGGGGGAGGGGGTTAGGGAGATGAGGGAGATGGGGGGAGGTGCAGGGGAGGCGGGGGAGGGGGTGGAAGAGGAGGAGAAGGATTTGGAGGAGGAGGAGTCGGAGAAGGAGGAGGAGGAGGAGGAGGAGGAGGAGGAGGGGGAGGGGGAGGAGTAGGAGGCAGAGGAGGAGGAGGCGGAGGAGGAGAAGGAGGAGGAGGAGGAGGAGCAAGGGAGGCGACCGCCCCGCCGCCTCGTCTGTCTCGGCGCCCTTCGGCGGAGGAGGCCGGCAGCAGCCGCGGCAGCGGCGGCAGCGGCGGCCCGGCCTCGTCGGCGGCGGGCGGCTCGGCTTGCGGCGCGAGCGGCGGCGGCGGGCTGCGGCGGGCGGCAACGACGGTGGCGGGCGGCGGCTGCGTGCGCTTGGCATCGCTCGGACGTGTGCATTTTTCTTTCGGCAAGGACCATCGAGGAGCATCCTTGATCACTTTGCGAAAAAGCCACGCACGGAAGCGGAAAACAGCACAGGGAATGGACGTCCGAGCGATGGCCAGTGCGTCGAAGAGAAGAATCTCCCCAGACTCCCTCACGTTGTGAGACAATCACGACGGTATTTTTTTCGCTATTTTCAGTCTGCGTGGGCCCTCACCGGGCCTCGGGGTCGTCGAAAACGACTCAGGACGAAAAACCGTCCTGGGAAGGGGTCCAGACCTCTGTGGGTGAACGTTGTGAACCAATCACGACGTCGGGGGTCTGGGTCGGAGGAGGACGAGGTACCCATACCGCTACCCTGCCCTTATTTTCCCCTGTTTCGGCCTCATGGGAGACCCTCGTCGCCACCGCTGGATTCGCCTCGACAGCCTGTTCAAACCGCGCCCCGGGAGAGGTGCGAGGAGTATCGGTATCGGTTCCTTTTGGATCCCCCATCACGGGAGGGACAAACACCCCGGTTTCCACAGTTCGCGGCTGCTGAGCGGCCCTGGGCATTTTGAGTCAGAAGTTTTGCCTTCTTCGATATCGATCCTTGGGTGCGCTCATGAGACGGCTGCGTTCGTTGGGCTGCTTACGAGGGATGTGTTGTGTGCTTGCTCCCTGAAACCACGTACGCATCAACATGATTGCTGGGAGCTCCGCGCGGCGCTCCAGGGACGGCCTGGGCTTCCGGCGCAGATCAGAGGAGCCTGCACGGAGCTCCGAAGGCCTCTGCTTCCGCAGCGCTGTGTTCCTCCAGTGGGGGCGGGGCGCCGTGCCGCGAGCTGTGGAGCGGCCGGCAGGACAAGAAGCACGCGCCCCTGGCCTCGATGTTGATCGAGCGCGGCGCCGACGTGCACGCCGAGGAAAGCGGCAGCCTCCTCCACCCCGTTCGGTCAGGGTTCCACGACTTCTGCTGGCGCCCGGCTCGCGCTGGAGCTTCCATGATCTCTCCAGAGTGCTTTGATGTCCATGGGCTTTCCTCGGTTCATTTGGAATATACATCTGTTTGCGCGGATCTGCTCTGATCAGCTTCGGATGATGTAGAGTGTTCCCTGCAGGTCGATTGGAGAAGAGTTGTCGTGCCCCCAAGGTACCCCTGCCGCAACTCCCCGCCCGGGTCAGCCGCATGCGCTCAGACATAGCCGCGCTTCGCTGTGTGGTGGGCGGCGCGAGAGCGCCAACATGACCCGCGCTCTGGTGGGTGGCACGAACGCGTGAAGCTACGTAGGTGTCAGGGGGCGTCACGTCCGCGTTGCTCGCTGTCGTTGCTGCCTTCTGGGTCGGAAGCAGGTTCTCGAGGACGCAGCATTCACAAGAGAGAGCTGCGGTGTCGGCGGCAGGATGGGTTGAAAGAGGAGGAAGAAGAGGTGGAGGAGGAGGAGGAGGATCATTGAGGATGATGTGGACGGTGCGGGTGACGATGCGGATGATGATGAGGAAGGGGGAGTATTGCGGCCACGGTGTAGTTCCACGATGTTCATGTTGATGCTGATTTTGACGACGATGACGACGATCATAATGACAATGGTGATAACGACTAGCCGTCATAATCGCGATGATGATGTGGAGACGAAGGATGAGTGGGACCAGAGACGAACGAGCAGGAGTAGGAGCAGGAACTTACGCGAATGATGCCCACCACGATGGCCGCGATGAGGAGGCGGAGTGCCAGTGTAAACCCAAGACGCTTCAACGATGTTGCAACCCCTCCAATAATTTATCTTCAATGCTTGAAGTGCCTCGTTGGAAGTCAACTGCCTGAGAATCCTCAATCGTACCAAGACACGACACATGGGAGTTCATCCACGCGAATTAATATGTTTGTCGAATTCTGCCGATCCTGCATCATACCAGAACGCGGTTCCTGGGACTTCAACAACGTGAATCAACGTGATTATTGCGCCCCGACAATCCTGAATCGTGCCAGAACACCATCCTTGGGGCATCCACCATATGCTGTAATGTTTGGAGACGAATGCGTGCGGCGCTAAGGCGAGAGTCATGTTTTGAAAAAGTCAGGAGGGGAAAAACACACAGACACTATGAATCGTCCACTCTCAGGAAAATATATGAAACTATGGGAAGTGAGGGGGAAGACAAAAACAACAAACAAAAAAATATGAAAATATGGGGAATCGTGTTATTTGTGTGTATTTATTTGTGTGTCCTGGGGCCCCTCGAAAAAGAAGCGTCCCCCATCCATGAAGCTCTTGCGGACTGTAATATTGAGGAGGAGGAGGAGGAGGAGGAGGAGGAGGAGGCGGCCCAGCAGACCAGCAGCGCCCGACCGCGCCCGCTCCTGCCCGGAGGGAGACAAATACCTGCTGATTCCCCCGGAAGGGGGAGAAACATGGGAAGGCAAGTGGAAGGCGAGCATCCAGAAGATACTCGGGGCGTGGGGCCCGAAGTGGCCCGCGCCCGCTTTTCTTGCCTCTGGGGCTCGCGCGTGCTGCGCCGCGCACGCCCTGCACGGGGACTGCCCTCGTAGGCCCTCTGGGACAGGCCCAGAGGTGGCCTCGGGCTTTGGCGCCTCAGTGGTGCCCCTCTAGCCTTTAGAGGCCCCGCAGAACCAGAACCATAACCAGAAGATATTCGGGGGCGGCAGAGAGTGGGGTGGTGATGAAGGGGGGGGGTGGAGACCATGGCGCGGGCCACGAGACTTCCGCCAGATCTCATGGCGCCTCTTCTTGTCTCATTACGTCCCTGCCCCCCCCCCCCACCTGGGCCGCGCACGTGCCGCCGGCCATGATTTGCGCCCCCCCCCTCTTGGGCACCCCCCTCTTGGCCGCCCCCGAGATATGGCCAGCCTGGGGAATCCTGGGACGTGTGTCTCCTGATTTGTGTGCCCCGAGCGCCCAGAGCGGGCGCTTTCCGGGAGGCGGCACTTCCTGGCGACGCAGCCTTGCACGCGGCACGCCCATGCAGGGCGGCCCGGAGCGGCCATCACAGAGGCTTGTTTTCGTCAGGGCTTGCGGATCGCAGGCCTGAAGGGTGGCCGATAACAAAAAAACCCTACCCCTAATAACGTGATGTAGACGTGGCCTGACTGAGGTCCCCATCTGCGCATTGGGGGTCACAGAAATCTGGGTTGTTTGGTTCCGTGCATCTGCAGAAGAGACCCCCTACCCCGAATGTGTTCGGCCTTCCTAGCTTGAGTCCCCTCCCAAAGGGCCAGGGGTCCTTTTATTGGTCGCCCACGAGGCAGCTTTGCACTCGTGTGCCCCTGGGCCCCTTCCTCCCTCCCCCACATCGTCATGGTCCTCTCTTCCTCCTCCTCCTCCCCGTCCTCCCCCTCCTCCTCCTCCTCCTCCTCCTCCTCCTCCTCCTCCCCCTCCTCCTCCTCCTCCCCCTCCTCCCCCTCCTCCTCCTCCTCCTCCCGGCTCGCCAATCGAAGGCGGCAGCGGGAGGCGGCGGGCGCCCGAACATGCGCTCCCGCGCGCGCGGGCGGGCGCGATGGCGGCGGCCGCGGCCCTCCGGGCGCCCGCCTGGCCGGCCCGCGCGCTGCGCGGGCTGGCCGGGCGGCCGCCGGGGGCCCTGCGCCGTCCCAGCGTTGGGCGGTGCCGGGAGCGGTCCTCACATCAAAGGTCGGGAGCCTCGAGACGGGGGTCAGTGCAAACGGGGGTCAGCCAGAGCGCCCCGACCATGCAGGATCCTGCAGGGCCAGGGTCGCATTGACCCGGGTTTGGGTGCAGGATTTTTTGCAGGATCTTGCAGGACTCTGCAAGGCCTGACTGACCCGGGTCTGGATTGACCCGGGTCAGCAGGTCCCCGAAAAGGAGCTAATGTAACGCTTGAATAGAGCAAATGACGTTTCTTTGTTAGTTTTTTTGTAGTTGATAGGTGAACCCCCCTTTTTCAGCAAAGCACCCCAAAAATGCTACCCCGAATTTCAAAGTTCCGAAAAGAGGTACCCATACCGCTGCCCTTTCCTCGTGTTCCCTCTTCGAGGAGCGGTCCGAGGAGCGGTCCTCAGAGGAGGATAAGAGGTACCCTTAAGTCGGGCCTGTCCCCCTACAGGGGGGTTTTTGACGAAGATTCAAAATACCCAAACAATACACCAAAAAGGTCAAAACATATTCAAACAATAGTCCCCAGACTATTTTTGGACAATGTTTTGAATCTGTTTGGGGTATTTTTTATTTTTCATCGAAAATCCCCCTGTAGGGGGACAGGCCCGACTTAAAGGTACCCATACCGCTAGCCTTTCCTCGTTGTCCCTCTTCTGTGGGGGAACCTCCTCGGAGGCCCTCGTCGCCACCGCCGGATTCGCCTCGAAGTTCTGGTCAGAACGCGCCCCGGGGGAGATCAGGGGAGTACTGGTATCGGTACCTGTATGGTTTTCCCAGGTCTTGGCCTCGGTGTGCCCTAGATCAGTCCAGGTCTCCCAGATTTGGTTCGTGCAGATGGGGTCGGAGGATCGCGCCGCATCGTCGATGCATCGACGATGCGGCTCGATGTGGAGCCCGTGTTCCCCCACGCTGACGTCACCGATGCATCGCCGACGTTGCCGATGCATAGCCGATGCATCGCCCATACATCGGCGATGCATCGGCGATGCGGCGCGATCCTTCGACCCCATCCTTTCGGACCCCATCTCGGAGGCCACTAATCACCGAGCGCGTTCCAGTACTTGTAGAGTGCCAACTCGCAAGCGCCCGAAAAAACGCATGATCTACTCGATGTATTGGGTCATACCCCGCCAAGCGGCGGATCCAGGCCATTAGCGAATAGCTACTCTGCGAGTAGTGGACCGCGCTTGTCTACTGGAAGCGGCTGGACTGGTGTCTCGGCCTCCCCTGAGATCCTGGCGTTGCAGCTGTTTCACAACGGGCGTTTTCGACCCGCTTCGGGCACAGGGACCCTCACAGATCGAGCCGGCTCGAGAAATGACGCAGAGAAATGGGTCTGCGATTTTGGTCGTGATTTTTGCGAGGTTGCATTTTTGTCGCAACGTAAGGTCTCAGGGTCTCAGATGGGGTCGGAGGATCGCTCGGAGTCGCCGATGCCTCGGCGATGCGGCTCTATGTTGAGCCCGATGTTCTCCACCTCAACTTCGCCGATGCGTCACTGACGTCGCACATGCATCGCCGATGCATCCTGTATCGGCGGCGCGGCACAATGCTCCGACCCCATCTACTCGGGCCCTTCTCGCCTCCCATCCTCCTCGCCTCTTTGTGACCAGAGGCCTGCCAAGCTATCGGACCATGTGTTCCCCGAATCGGTGTGGAAAGCGTTCGGGGAACACGGTGGGGAGACTTGGCCGACTTGGGGCTTTCTTGGGGGGCTCCAGGGCCGTCTTGGAAGCCATCCTCAGCGTCTTGGAGGCCTCTTGGGCCGTCTTGGGGGCCTCTTGGGGCCGTCTTGGGGGCCTCTTGAGCCGTTTTGAAGCCATATTGGAGACCTCTTGGGCGATCTTCAGGGGCTCTTGGGCCTTTTAGGGCCTTCGGAAGGCCGAAAAGAAGCAAATGCCACAATCCTTCAACAACTCATGGGAAATCAATGATTTGGGCCCTTTCGGGCCTTCCTGGAGGCCCTCTTGGAGGCCAGTTTGTGGGGATGTCTCAAGCGGTTTGCTCGTTTTCATGCCAAACATCCTTGACATTCAGAGCAGATTGTGAGGATGTCTCAGGCGGGGCGCTGGTTTCAGCACCCTTAAGGGGAGCCGCCAGGGGTGTTTGCATGGGCCGTTCGCGGCCAGTTTGTAAGGATGTCTCAGGCGGTTTGCTCGTTTTCATGCCCAACATCCTTTGCTTTCAAAGCGGATTGTGTGGATGTCTCAGGCGGGGCGTTGGTGCCGCCAGGAGTGTTTTCACGGGCCCTTTCGCGGCCAGTTTGTGGGGATGTCTCCGGCGGTTTGCGTGTTTTCATGCCCAACATCCTTGGCTTTCAGAGCAGGTTGTGAGGATGTCTCAGGCGGGGCGCTGGTTTCAGCACCCCTAAGGGGAGCCGCCAGGGGTGTTGGCACGGGCCCGTTCGCGGCCATTTTAGGGGATGTCCCAGGCGGTTTGCTTGTTTTCATGCCCAACATCCTGGGCTTTCATAGCAGATTCTGAGTATGTCTCAGGCGGGGCGCTGGTTTCAGCACCCCTAGACGGAGCCGCCATACGGGTGACTCATACTCACTCATTCGCATGCGGATTCGCTCGTGTTCGTCGGCCCTGTCGCCCATGTGGACGCGCTATTATAGTCAAACGCTCATGAGCAGACGCTCGCTATGGCATGACATAAAACATGAGATGCACATATGGGGAGCTCCACGCAGTAAGTAAGTATTATACATGGTCGTAGACTAGGAAAACTGCATCTCCCGCGCGCGCGTCGGAGTACATACAATTTGGTTCAAAGCATGTCCGAAGAGTATTCAAAATGTGCCCAGGCGCGGACGACGCGGCAACATGATAGCTTACTGCCTCCGATGAGTAACTGCGCGCGCACCAGAATACATATTGTTTTTTGGTTAAACTATTCTGGCGAAGGTCCCAACCATATGCAGTTGTGGGTACCGTAATTGTGAATATCTGCTTCGGTGAAGCTCCCTATGGAGCCAAGAAGCGCTGCACTGGGCGGGGGGGAGCGCTGTACTGTGTGGGTGGTGTGCCGAATTGGGCTTCCGGTGCGCACGCGGGTCCCACTGAAGGCTTCGGTGGATCGCCTTATGGGGCCACTAAACGTTGTATTGAGTGAGTGAAAGTGCCAAATTGGGCTACCGGGACGCACGCGGACGGTCCCACTGGGGGCTTCGGTGGAGCCCCCTTTATGGGGCAACGAAACGTTGCGCGGGTGAAAATGCCAAACTACATTTCCCGGACGCATGCGGACGGTGGCACTGGGGCCTTGGGTGGAGCCACCTATGGGGCCACGAAGCGCTGCACTGGGTGGGTGAAAATGCCAAATTGGGTTTCCGGGGCGCATGCGGACGGGGGCACTGGGGCTTTCGGTGGGGTTCCCTATTGGGCCACGAAGCGTTGCAATGGGTGGGTGAAACGCAGGAAGGAGGGGGAAGAGGGCCACGAAACGCTGTATTGGGTGTGCGGGACGCATGCGGACGGTAGCAGTGGGACCTTCGGTGGAGCTCCCTATGGGGCCACGAAGCGCTGTACTGGGTGTGCGGGACGCATGCGGACGGTAGCGCTGGGACCTTCGGTGGGGCTCCCTAATGGGGCCACGAAGCGCTGTATTGGGTGTGCGGGACGCATGCGGACGGTAGCACTGGGACCTTCGGTGGGGCTCCCCATGGGGCCACGAAACGCTGTATTGGGTTTGCGGGACGCATGCAGACGGTAGCACTTGGACGTTCGGTGGGGCTCCCTATGGGGCCACGAAACGCTGTATTGGGTGTGCGGGACGCATGCGGACGGTAGGGTGGGGGGGGAAGAGGAGGAGAAGGAGGAACGCGGGGACCGTATCTTCAAAACGAGAATCCAACACCACAGGACGGTTGGGAAAAATCCCATGTAATAAGAACCTCCCTGTAGGTTCACTCGCCTCCTCCGCAGCATTCGGCGCACCCATTAAACGCGACTTGGCCCCATTCGGCCTTCCCCACACCATGTCGGAGCACCCCTCACACGTTCCGTGGCGCCGTGGGGAACCCCACCGAACGCCCCAGGGGTGGTGCCGCACAGCGTCGCTCTGCATCGTTTCGGCGCACCCCATGACACGTCCGGTGGCCACCTTGAGAGTTCCACCGGCCGCACTGCCGGGGCCCACGCGCCTTCTCCACACCATTTCGGAGAATTTCTATCCGATTCTGTAGCGCCATACGGGACCCCACCGAACAGCTCGGCCTTCGGCATTCCCGTCACACGCTTCGTGGAGTTCCACCCAAGGCACCAGTGGCAGGATTGGCATGCGTGGCCGCGCCCATTTCGGCATTCCTGTCACACGCTTTTCGCACTGGTGGCCTCGCTTAGTTCGGCACACTCTTCACGTTCTTCGTAGACCGATCGGGAGCTCCACCGAAGACCCCGCCGCCTGCCGCTCCCCAGGGCCGCGACGACAGACACGCAGATAGCCTTCCCGGGTTACACTCAGATGTAACCCGTCACGGCCGACCTCTGCGACCGCATCAGCAATGGCGTTCCACCCTTCTCACTCACGCCGTATTCCTTGTGTTAACTTCTTCGCTTAGTTTCCGCCTGTCTTGCGATACTCACAGTTGCACACGGTTGGGCCCTTCGCCAGGCAAGTTCACAACCGTTCTTAGATGTTTGGTCCTCGTTTTGAATCCGCAGCGCGCGTTCAATTCCCTCCCCGCTGCCCTCTCCTCCCTCTTTACGTCCTTGCATTTACCCTCCGCGTGCACATGCTCGCAACTCCTCACACGCTTCGTGGCCCCATTAAGGGTTTCACCGAAAGCCCTAGTTGGTAGTACCGCGCGTAATCTCCAGCAGATTTCGGCACACCCTTCAGACGCTTCGTGGCCCCATACTATGCAGTCCCACTGAAGCCCCCAGGGGTGTGATACCGCATAGCGTTCCCCAGCCCGTCTTGGCACACATCTTAACCGCATGCCGATGATAATAAAGGGACCCCCCCTTCAGTGTTTAGAGTTGATTATCGTCGCCCTATACAAAATTCAAATTGGGCGGCGAGCGCTGAGGCCGAACTTCATTATCACCTCGAAACGCTATGTTGAGATAGCAAGTTGTTTCTTTTTATTTATATTTGTTTATTATCTTCCTTTTTATGTATGTAACTATCCCCGCGCGCGCCTGAACTTTTTATCTCTGGGGTTGATTATCCATGGAAAGGGGAGCACATGAGCTACCCTACATGAGCACTTAAGAAAAATCATAAAGCGTTTGTAAATTAAAATTGATAGATTTGGAACTTTCCATTTTTCCGTTCTTCTTCTCTTCTTCTTCTTCTCTGCTTCTTCTCTTCTTATTATTATTCTATTTTCCTCTTCTTCTTTTATATTTCTATCTGTCCTCACGCTCGCCTGAACTTTTTTATCCCTGGGGTTGATTATCCATGGAAAATGAAGCACATGAGCTACCCTACACGAGCACTTTAAAAAAACAAAAAAAAAAAACAATTTTCATAAAGCGTTTGTAAATTAAAATTGATAGATTTGGAACTTTGGATTTCTTTCCCAAAACGTGCTCGGCTTGGTCTCCTCTTGATCATCTCTTACTTCGAGATTATGCTGAGGTCTGCTGGGCTACTTTTATTATCTCTCCCTGAACCCCGAACTTTATTATCCCCTAGTGTTTATTCTCACGGGCATGTGGTTACTCGTTCCGTGTCCCTTACAAGGAGCTCCACCGAACACCCCGAGGGGTGGTACCGCATAGCGTACCCCAACCCATTCCGGCGCACCGCTCACACGTCTTGTGGCCCCATAGGCTCCACCCGACGCCCCAGGGGGTTGATACCACATGGCGTCCACCAGCCATTTCCGGCTCACACGCTTCGTGGCATCATAAGGAGCTACAGCCAAAGCCCCAGGGGGTTGTATTGCCTAGCGTTCCCCAGCCCACTTCCGCACACTTTTCGCACGCTTCGTGGCCCCATAGGAATGTACCCCTAACCTGGTACCGCACAGCGTTCCCCAGCCCATTACAGCACAAACATCACACGCCTCGTGGCCCCTAAGGGCGCTCCACCCAAGGCCCCAGTTGTGCGTCCACATGCGTTCCCCATCCCGTTTGGGCAGACCCCTTACACGCTTCGTGGCTCCATTGGGAGCTCCACATGGCAGAGGCCATAGCGGGTGCGACAACAGCGATTCCTCTCTGGTGCACCCTTCACACGTTTTGTTCCCAACGGGTGCGTCCACATGCGGCCCCCCGCCCATTTTGGCCCACCCCCAACACGTTCAGTAGCACCAGAAGGGAATCTTCTTCATTCCGCCCACCTTCCTTGCGGCACTCCTGCCTGCATATGGTTGGGCCCTTCGCCAGGATAAGCAATTTGTTCCTGTGAACTGAGTCGGCGGCGATCCCAGGTTGGAAGTGAGGGGGGCAGGCGTTCTCAGAAAGGGGGCGGCGCGTCTCAGGAGCCCTCCGGCCCTCTGAGACGCAGCCCCCCCCGTGTGCGGAGGATGCATAAATAAAGCATTTCTCGGAAGGCCCGAGGCCTTCCAGCCCTCCCCCCCCGGGCTCGCCGCCCCTCCCCTCCCCTCCCCCTCCCTCTCCTCCTCCTCCTCCTCCTCCTTCCCTCCTCCTCCTCCTCCTCCTCCTCCTCCTCCTCCCCGGGGAGCCCGCGGTGGTTGCTAAGGAGGGATGTGGGGTTTTGAAGTGGATGCGAAAGTGAGTTTTCTCTGGCCTAACTCAAGTGACAAGTGGGTCACAAGTACACCATGTGGCTCGGGATGGTGAAGCAACTCCGCTGAGTGGGCTCCGCCTTCTCGGCCCAGATCCGTGCGCCATGGAGCCACTTGGGGCACGCGCAGCCCACTTCAGACCTGCGCCAGGCTGGATGGACCCCACCTTTGCGTCCACTTGTGTGCCCCTGTCCTCCTAGCGCCCCCCGCGGCGATTCCACTGACCTCGGGCCCGTGCCGCTTCTGGCACCACCCGACCAGCGCCCTCGGGCTCGGGGCCCTCGGGGCGCCCGCTGGGCGCCTCGGCGCCCCCTCGGCGCGGCGGCCCGCGGGCGCTCCCCTGCTGCGGGCGCCCGGCGGCGGCGGCGGCCGCGCGCGCTTCTGCTCGGAGGCGGGGCCGCCGCCGCCGGGCCCGGACGAGGCGGAGGGGAGGCGCAGGACGCCCAGTGCCGGGGGAAGAGGCGCGTCCTTGCTTCGGTTCCTGGTGTCCCCATCGTCACTGGAGGGCCACCTCCCAGACATCATTTCGAGCACTCCAGAAACGCATCGAAGCAATGTCGAACGAGTATCGCCTCCCAGGGCCCGACACGCGGAAACCCTGCAAATTCGGTATTTTCTTGGTGCTCGAAATTTTTTCTGGTGATCAACGCTAAAGTAGGTTGGAACATCATAAGCCTTGGTTGAGGCTGATAGTGGTGCTGTTAGCCTCTGGGCCATGGCGCGAGTCATCATGGCCCCCATCCCCCCTCCCCTCCCCCAAGCGCAACGCCCCCCCCTCCCTCTAGTGCGCCCCCCGACTTTGCCGCAGTGCGCCTGGCACCACAGTCTGGGGTGCCAGACCCGCACGGCGGGGGTGGTGGGGGGGGGGCGCCACGTTACAGTCGGCCCTGATTGGTAGGTCGACCATGCCGAATCGAGGGTACCCTTGTGTTCTGTCTATCCCGACCTACGCAGCCCGAATGTCCTTCGGTCTTCTGGGGCCACGTTGCCGTCGGAAGAGTCTTGTGTCCTCTTGGTTTGTCCTTTCCAATCACGTCCGACTGTATTTCGGCGGTGAGCTCGGGGGGGGGGGGCGTGAGAAAGGGCGGGCCGTTCCAGAAGGCTCGGAAGTTGTTTAAGCCTTCCCTGGAGACGCAGGACAATTCTCCGAAGGTGTGAGAGCGTCTGAGAAGTTCCGCTGCCTTCTAAGAAGGCCTTCTCCTTCTCACTTCCCCCCTTCGCTCGCCGCCGAACGAGGGGTGCTCTGGAGGACTTGGCCCCCCGCCCCGAGAAGAATCCCGTGGACACCCTAGACCGGGGACACACTTGCCATCGTTTGGACGTTCATCCTGGGCAGTCTGGGCCTGCTCCCTGGCATTCGGCCCTCGGGGGTATTCGAGGACGGAAAACGGCCTACGTAACACATGACTTTTCGGCTCTCCGCGCGGCTTTCTTGGACCTGCGCTGGGGCCCTTCCGGCGGCGCCTCCAGCGCCGCCCCTGGCGCGCTCCTCGCGCCGGGGAGGGGGCTCCAGCGCAGATCCAAGAAATCCGCGCGGAACGCCGAAGCTTTCTGCTGATGCGTGTGGTTGTCGTATCTCCTATGCGTGCTCTGGCCCATTTGGCCCCGTAGTGCCCCTCGGCTGTCTCCGGCAGCGGAGTGGATAGTGTTCCCTGGGAGTTGGCCTTAGTCGGCCAGTCTTCCGGAGCGCGAGAAGGATGTACGCGTACATGAATCCACGCTTAACAAAAAAGCGCATCGCGCGAACGTTTTGACCATGCGCATGCACGTGGTTGAGCGCGCACACGTCCGTTGTGGGCTCCCTACGCCTCGGGGCGACGAGCGGAGCTGCCCCCAGGGCAGCTCGAGCAAGAAACACCAGCACGAGCATCAAATGCTCGGAGGCCCGCGCGGGTTTCTTTCAGGAGGGGGAACAAACACACAGACACCATGAATCATCGATTCCCACGAAGATATTCGAAAACATGGGAATTGGGGGGGAAGACAAGAAGCCAGAACATATGGGAAAATATAGGGAATATCTTTACTTGTGTGTATGTATTTCTTTGTGTGTCCTGGGGCCCCTTTCATTCTTGGAGGTGCGCTCGGCCCGCCTGGCGGCGCCTTCTGCACCGCCCTTGGCGCGCTCCGCGCGCCGGAGAGAGAGGGGGGGGGGTCCCGCCGGCCCAGGGAAGACGTGTACGGGCCTCCGGCAGGGAACTTGTTTGCGCCTGCCTTGTTTGTAAGGGTCCGAGACCTCGATTGGGGCGCGGAAAACAACAAAACACGCCGTCGGATATATATATATATATATATATATATATATATATACATGTATATATATATATACACATATATGGATATATAGATATAGATTGGGGGGGAGGGGCGCGGGGGGATGCCGTCACGGGGGAGGCGGGTGCCGAGGGAGACGGGTCCCGAGGTCTTTCCCCGTTGGCGGGCCCTCGGGGCTCTCCACAGGCCCCGGGACTGTCCGAAGACGAGTCAGAATGAAGACTTCGTCCTGCAGGGAAGGTCCCGGAGTCCAGGACCTGTTTTTCCCAGGACCCGTTTCCCCCGTTCGAGTCCCTCCTGTGCTAATGTGAAGTCGGGCATGTGTCCGTCTACAGGAGAAGCAGTCAAACCATGGGGGGCGATGTTCCTGCCATTTGGGTCTATTTCGGAGCATGTGTTGGCTATTGCTCCCTTTTGTCTCAAGATCCGCCTGTAGGAGGGCCTGCCCGACCGACTGCGCAGGGTGCCCGCAAGCCACCACCACCGGGGCCTGGGTCCCCGGCCGGCCCGGGCCCGTGGCGCGGGATGTTTCGCGCGGCCCTGGGCCCAGGCTGAGGGGGGGCGGGCTCTGGTGTTTTCGAACTCGGTGCCGAACACAGGGCCGCCGACGTCTCCGAGACGGGTGGGGGGGAGGGGGAGGAGGAGGAGGAGGAGGAGGAGGAGGAGGAGGAGGAGGGGGAGGAGGAGGAGGAGGAGGAGGGGGAGGAGGAGGGGGAGGAGGAGGAGGAGGAGGAGGAGGAGGAGCAGGAGGAGGAGGAGGAACTGCGGGGCAGACATGGGCGCTGCCCAGCGCTCCTGGCCTCAGGTCGGGCACGTCCTCCCACGGGCAGAGCTTGGAAGAAACGGCCTGGCCAGACAGCGGCGGCTGCGCCAGGGAACGAAACGCTCACGACGGGAGACTGTTCGCTAACTTCGGCCTCCAGGGGCCTCTTCTACCGTGCCCCGGGATCGTCGACAAAAACGGCTCAGGATAGAAGACCGGTCCTGGGAAAGGGGTCCAGGCCTCTGGTTACGTTGCATCTTCGGGGGAATTGGCCTGTGCCCAAAATCGGTGCCTTCTCTTTGCCCGACGCGGGCTCGATGAGGACTGGACGCGGATTTGGCGTGGATTCGACGCGGATTCGACACGGATTCGACACGGATTCGACACGGATCCGATGAGTCCGACATGGATCCGAGACGGATTCGACGCGGATAGGTACACGACGGGACCGGCAAGGTCTCTCGAGGATGCAACATACTTTGGGGGCGACGTTTTGAAAAATCGCGATGTCGGGGGTTTGGGGAGCTTTACCACAGAGAATCGAGTTCTCCCCCCCCCTCCCTCTGCCTTCCTGCCCTTTCCAATCCGTCCTCACCTGCTGCACCCCTGACTGCTGCACTCCTATTTGCCAATGTACCACATCTCCACACCCCGCAGCCCCCTCGCTCTGGGGCAACACCTTGTCCCCCGTTCCCCCCCTGCGGTCCAACCTCCTCCCCCTCCTCCTCCTCCTCCTCATCCTCCTCCTCCGCCTCCTCCTCCTCTGCGGCTGCGACGGAAAAAGAGTAACCCCACCAGCCCATCCAGAAACGATGCCCAGAGGAACTGCCTCGATCAGGGAAGTGGGCAGCACACAGAAGAAGGGCCGCCCCGTGGAGGCCTCTTGGAGCGTCTTGGGTGCCTCGGAGAGCGTCTCTTGGGAGCATCTTGGAGGCCTCTTGGGCGCCTGTTGGGGCCTCCTGGGCGCCTCGTGGGGCCCTCTTGAAGCGCTCTTGGGAGCCTTGGGAGCGCTCTTGGGGCCATCTTGGAGGACATCGCTCAAACAAGCAGCGAGCATTAGTTAGCGTTGCCCCTCGGGAGCCCAACAAATCACCACTTGGGGCGCTCTTGGGGCGCTCTTGGAGCGCTCTTAGGCGCTCTTGGGGCCGTCTTGGGGCTATCTTGAGCCTCTCTTGGGGCCATCTTGGAGCCATCTTGAGGTCTCGGATGGCCATCGGAAGCGACACGTTGAGAACGCCAAACACAGATGTTCCTAAGGTTTGGGCCTCTTCGGGGCCTCCTGAAGGAGCTCTTTGGCCACTTGGAGCCGCCTTGGAGCGGTCTTGTGGCATCTTGGAGCATCGTGGGGGCCATTCTGAGACATCTTGGGATATCTTGAGCCATCTTGGAGGTCATCTTGGGCTCTTCCAGGCGCTCTTGGAGTCATCTTAATCGGTGCCCCCCCCCCACGAGGCCAACATGTGGCTAACACATTATCAATGATTTGGCATTCTCGCCGAGGCCTCTTGGAGCATCTTGGGTGCCTCTGGGGGGGTCTCTTGGGACCTCTTGGAGGTCTCTTGGGAGCCTATTGGTGGCATCCTTGGGGCCTTTTAGGGCTTCCTGGCCACCTCTTGGAGCCCTCTTGGGGCACCCTTGGGAGCCGTGGGGGCCATCATTGGGCCATCTTGGGTGAGATCGATCACAGGAGGGGGGGTCCCTAGTAAGGGCCCCCTCCTCGGGAGGCCAAAATGGGGCCAAACCCTTCTAGTAAAACCGATGGGTTTGGCTTCCTCGCCGAAGCCGTTTTGGACGCTCCGACGACTCGCGGAACCCCTTGTCCAGGTCCAGGGGAGGGGGTCGGGGGAGGGGTCAAGACGCTTTCCCCGCCCGCAAGCCGTCTCGCTCATTCCCACCCGCCCTCCCAGCACATACGTAGCACCCGAGCTTGGCCCGAGCCGCAGCATATGCAGCAGTCGTTGTTGGATGGGCAGCTACTGGGGGCGCATCCGCCACCGCCGCCTCCGCCGCCGCCCCCGCCGCCCGCCACCGCCGCCGCCGCCGCGCCGCCGCCGCCGCGCCGCCGCCGCCGCCGCCGCCGCCGCCGCCGCTGCCCGCGCCGCTGCCATTACCGCCCCGCCGCCGCCCGCCCGAAGCCGCAGCCGCTGCCGCGCAGCCGCTGCCGCCACCGCTGCCCCGCCGCCCCCGCCGCCGCCCCTGCCCCCGCCGCCGCCACCGCCGCCGCCACCGCCGCAGCCGCCGCAGCCGCTGCCCCCGCCGCAGCCGCCGCCGCCGCCGCAGCCGAGTGTATTCTGTACTGTCGTTTGACAGGGATGGTGGGGGGAGGCCACATCGGGTTCGCTGCGCATGCTCCGAATTTGGAAGCAGAGTGTGTGTGTTTGCGTTTTTAATATCAAGGGATGGTGGGGGCCCTCATCGACTCGGGTTGGCTCCTAGTCGCCTGGGGGAGGGGGTGGATACTAATAGGGGGTGGAAACACCTCCCCGAAGGGGAAGAAGGAGGGGTGGAAGAGGAACCGCCCTAAACCACCGACGCCCAGAGGGCTGATGGGATTAGTTTCCCGCCAATGCGCGCCGTGCTGAATAATGATGGACGGTTATTTCTCACATCGGACCTTCTTGGGCTACCACCCGCGCGAAAGGAATTTCGGCCTTGTTCGTAGGAAGGCTTGCACCAATAATCGTAGTATCGGAGGAGGAGGAGGCGGAAGAGGAGGGACAGCTCCCCTCGCTGTCCCCACCCTGGTGGTGCCCCCCCTCCCTGGGCACTGCCTGCCCTTTCCGATCGGGGACCACCTCTTCCCTCCCAGGGACCCCGTGAGGGATCAAAGGGAAGGAGCGACCATTCGATTCGATTGCGACATTGCTAGATTTTCTTGTCGTTGACAGGCTTGACGGATGTCAGGGTCGGCGAATGTCGGCTAGGCCATAGAAGGATTGTGGTTTCTTGGGCGGCACCAGCGGAGCACGACTCGAACGGAACCCCTCACACGCCCCGACAGGGTCCGTGGATTCCGTCTCCCAGCGAAGGCAGCACCGTTACAGAACGAATGGAGACGAATGACAACAATATGGACACGATAGCGAACAACCATTCGTCACAGTGGACGCCCATGCCAAGTAACACCCCGCTTACCCGATAAGGATATTTAGTTTTGAAGGCCCCCCCAAACGCTCTCGACGGTGAATCAACCTTCCTCCCGCCCTCCTCCTCACGCCCTCCTCCTCCTCCTCCTCCTTCTCCTCCTCCTCATAACGTTACTCCTCCTCCTCCTCCTCCACGCGAAAGGAATTTCGAGCTTGTTCGTAGGAAGGCTTGCAATCATAATCGATGCGTCGGAGGAGGAAGAGGAGGAGGAAAAAGATGAGGACGAGGACATTGAACCCCCCTGGTCGCCGTAAGGGAGGGCGTGGTTGGAGGATGAGGAGGATCATGAGGAGGAACATGATGAGGATGAGAGGGAGGCGGGGGAACATAACGAGGAGGAACATAACGAGGAGGAAACTCATGAGGATGAGAACGGGGGAGGGGGAAGACGAAGAGGAGGAGGAGGAGGAGGAGTGGGGAGGAGGAGGAGGAGGAGGAGGAGGAGGAGGAGAATGAGGAGATGGGAAGGAGGAGGAGGAGGAGGAATTAGTTTCCCACTGATGCTCGCCGTGCTGAATAATGGTGGACGGTTATTTCCCCCATCGGACAATGCCTCCTGGGCCACCCTCCACGCGAAAGGAAGTTCGACTTTGTTCGTAGCAGGGCTTGCATTACGAACTTTCGTATCGGAGGAGGAGGAGAAGGAGGAGGAGGAGGAAGAAAAGAGCAAGGATAATGAGGAGGAGGGACGCGGAGCTTCAGAGCAATGAGTTTCCGAGCAATGAGAGTTTCAGAGCAATGATTTCAAAGCAATGAGCCTTTGAGAGTTTCCTTTTCTTCCTCTTCCTCTTCCTCCTCCTCCTCCTCCTCCTCCTCCTCCTCCTCTTATGGTTGGAGCTCATGGTGTTCGCATCGCATCCTCCTTTTCATCCTCGTCCTCGTCGTCGTCGTTTGTGTCGTCGTCAGCGGCGGCGGCGGGGAGCAATAAGTAGTTTCCGTTGTTGTCGGGGCCCCAGTCCGTCAATAAGGCCGCCAGAAAATATGTAGTTTTCCACTGTTGTGGGGAGGGGGGCGGTCACCTCCTGTGGTTTGCACCTCACGTTCGTAGAACATGTCTGACTGGACCGTTTTGACTCGACACATCGGCTCCCCACGCTCTACGACCATTGCTTCTGTTCTTAGAACATTTACCTGTTCGGAAAACATGTCGTGGCAGGGTTACAGGAATGCCGGGACGGTCGGTCCCTGCTCCACAGGACGTTCTACGACATCCTGGAGGTGTCCCGGAAGGCGAGGCCGGAGGAGGTCTCGGGGCGCGCGCAACCCAGACTTCGAGGCCTCCCAGATGGGGTTGGAGTGCCCAGACCCCCCCCCCCCGGGTTGTGAAACAACGGCGGGCGGTTTCCCCTATGTTCTGCTTCGGGGGGCCCCTTTACCGGGCTCTGGACCGTCAGAACAAACGTCGTTCCCAGGCCGTCGTAAAAGAATTGGTCCTGGGGAAGGGTACTGGGCCACATGCGAACCCTACCCCTACCCTCCACGATTTCGGAGGGGGAGGGTGGGGTTCACTTCGTTCGGGAGCTCTCGAGCGAAGTGAACCCCACCCTCCCCCTCCGAAATCGTGGGGGGTGGGGGTATGGTTCGCATGTGGCCCCCCAAAGGGGTCCAGACCTCTTGGGGTAGACGTTGTGAACAAGTCGCGGCGCCGGGGGTCCTGTGAGCCCGGACCTCGAGGCCACCCAGATGGGGCCGGAAGGGATGGCTTCGTCGGAGCGGGCCGCACTGGCGACGCACCATCCCCGATGCATCGGCGATGCGGCTCGATGTGATGCCCGATGTTCTCCACGCCGACGGCGCCGGCGCATCGCCGCCGTCGCCGGTGCCTCGGTGGTACATCGCCGAGGCATCGCCGGTGTTCGTGAGAGGGCGCGCGTGAGATGAAATGTTTCGGTGGGTTTTGGGTGGCTTCACCTGCACTGAGGGAAGGGGGGGTGGGCGTGGCGAGGCCCGAAAGGGAATCTCCACTTCACGCCAGCTGGGACTCTCTTTGCACGCCTCGTCGGGCCAGCGTCGCTTGGAAGAGCGGGGGAGGGAGGGTGGGGGAAGAGGGGGGGATGCCGTGCAAGTCAATGTGTCTGAATCTGAGGAACAACTCCCTCACGCAACCCAGACCCCCCTCGGGACATGACAAAGGCGTGACGCGCGGCTTTTGGCAGCTTTCGGCCTCCTGGGGCCCTTACCGGGCCTCGGGACTGCCAACAGCGGTACAGGATGAAAAGCCCGTTTTGGGAAAGGGTCCGAACCTCTTTCAGGAGGGGAAAAAACACACAGACATAATTAATCGTCGACTCCCCGGAAAAGATGGGAAAATATGGGAAGGTGGGGGGAAGACGAAAACCCTGATAATATGGGAAAATATGGGGACTATGTTTATTTGTGTGTATTTATTTGTGTGTCCAGGGGCCCCTTCAAGGACACGCGGGAGGACACAAGACCCTTCCGGCCCTTCCGGCGGCCACATTGCCGTAGGAATGCAGGAGGCACGGGTCGCGAGGCACAGGGCAAAAAGGTACCCTTGATTTGGCAGGGTCGACCTACTAATCCGGGCCGTCTGTAGGGAAAGGGGGGGCGTACGACATCTGCTGCTTGCAGCTGGTTTCCGCCCCGCAGTCTGGCGCCAGTCCTCGATGCGCGGGCGCCTCCTGGCGCCAGGAGGCGCCTGGACAGCCGGCGACGCGAGTTGAAGATCTACCTTACCTTGTTCGAGTGGGGGATCGACAACAGAAGTTATCTACCCCCAACATGATTTTCTCGTCGATCATCCAAACACGACGCAGAATGCTCCGTTCGATTTCGAAGAGGGAAGCAAGTTTGGGGTAAATCAACCCTATCGGCGATGCGGCTCGATGCGGAGCCCGATTTCCTCCACGCCGACGTCGGCGATGCATCACCGACGTCGCCGACGCATCACCGATGCATCGCCGATGCAACGGCACGATCCTCCGACTGCATCCACTCGCACCCCATATGACCTACCCTTTCGTCCCCCCTGGGGCCTGGGAGCGGGGTTCAACGCACACGGGGCTCCGCCAGAGCGCCGGTCCCTGCAGGATCCTGCAACGCCGGCGTTTGGCTGGCCAGGCTTTGGCGCCGCTCGAGGGCCCTGCACATACAGTTGCGCCGGATTTTCCAGGAAGCTCCCAACAAAGTACATCGCAGGCGATGTTGTCCCCCCCCATCCCAGAGCTCCGCCTGAGAAGTCTGGCCGTTCAGAAGAGGGGGGGAACTCTGGGGTACACCCCCGGAGGGCCAGTCGGACGCACCCCTCTCGAGGATGGAAGCCCACCATTCTACATCCCAGGATTGGGCCCCACATGGTTTGTCCAGTTGCAACACCCCCCCAAACTCGGGGATTGGGGTCGACGTATCCTCCGCTGTTGCAGCGCACCTGCTCTACATTGGGCAAGTGGGGTTTGCGCAGAGCCTGGCTACAGTCCACCCGCGTAGTAAGGATGAACGGCTTTCCGTGGGCGCTTTGGCTGGCCGCGCCCCGCCCGCAAAGTGCCGACGTGGCCTTCCAAGGCCCTTGCATGCGCATCGTGCGATCTGATGATACAGCCAAGACGCTGAGATAAGGAACAGTTTGGATTCAGAGGGGGCTCGATGTTCCGTACGTCCTTCCGTGGTTGTTCCTGTAGCCTTCCTCGTGCGCCCGGGCTCTTGTGAAGCCGCAGAGGGGCTTCGTTCCTCAACTGGCGCTCCCTATTTCGGTAGCCCGACTGCACGGGTTGACTGTCATCCACGCCCGAAGGTCAAGGAGGCCTACAGGCGGCTGGCCAAGAAGTACCACCCCGACAGGAACGCGGACGACCCGGAGGCCGAGAACCGCTTCAAGGAGGTGCAGGAGGCCCACGCCACGCTCAGCGACCAGTGGAAGAAGGCCCTGTACGACCAGGACCGCTCGGATGCAGCTCCTGGGAGGTCGAATTCTGATTCAGCCCTGGTCCGACATCCGGCTAAATCCCGCTTCATCCTGCTTAATCCGGCTAAATCCCGCTTCATCCCGCTTAATCCGGCTGGATCCCGCTTAATCCCGCAAAATCCCGCTTAATCTCGCTTAATCCGGCTTCATCCCGCGGGATCCGAGGCCCACTCTGGCGTAAGAGCCTCTGAATTCGGAGGTGGACAGACCTCCTACCCTGACACGTCGATTGAGGAATTGGCCGTTTTCGGTTCGCGAGAGGGCGTCGCGGCCGTCACTCTTGCGGGTCCAGGTCCGTCGGTTTCGTCCCAGGCCGTTTTCACTAAGGGGAGGTTTACTAAAGGGAGGTTTGTCCACCGCCGATTAATCACGCTTAATCCGGCAAAATCCCGCTTAATCCGGCTTCATCCCGCGTGATCCGAGGCCCACTTTGGCGCAACAGACCCCAAGAGGGCTTAATCCTTTTTAATCTTTCCGACGAAAACCTCCCGGTAGTTGCTTCCTAAGGATCGAATACGGTCGGACCGAGGTTCGTAGCACCAGCGCTGGGCGGGCGAGGGGTGGGTCGCGGGGGGTGCGCGAGTTGGTGCGCGGGGTGGGTCGCGGGGGGGGTCGCGGGGGGGGTCGCGGGCGAGGATGACGCCAACAACGGCATGAGCAAGCGGAGTCCGTGCCGCGGAATCCTACTTGAGCCACGCACCCCAGGGACGGCGTAATACCGCTTAGCCCCCTCACTTTGACAAGATCGAGGTCGGCTAGGAGAGGGTACAGACGCGCCCAGAAAGCCAAGACCAGAAACATCAGATGCGCCAGCGTCCGCGCGTGCATCTGGCGCGTGGACTCCTCACGCCGAGCATGTGAATCCAGCCCGGTGAGTTTCCAGCTCCACGGCTCAATCTGCACGTATCTCGCGAATCGAACTCTTTCCTGGGTTCTCACAAATGCAGTTCCTGCATTGTCGCCCCACGCATAGAATCTCTCCGCAGCCCTCCCGCAAACAGAACCTTTATTTCGCCCCCCAAGAAAGCGAGTCTCTTCTTGGGGCTCCCACGAATGGGACGTTGATATACCTTGGCAGTTCTGGCTAATCCAGGTTCATTCGGGTTCGTTCTGGATAGTTGTGGGTACCTCGTGCTAAGTATGGTCATTTCTGTGCCATTATGGTTCATTATGGTCCATTCGTGGGATAGCGTCTCTTCTGGTTAATTGTGGTAAATTCTGGTTAGGGCTAGTCTCGGCTCTTTCTGGTTAATCAGGGTCAATTGTGGTCGGTCTGGGCTAATGGTTAATTCTGGTTGTGGCTAATCATGAACAATGCTAGTTACAAGCCATGATTGCACATGTTGCTCTTGCCTCAGCGCGGGCCACACCCACGATTACGAGGGTCAATCTCGCTTTAGCGCCGGCCACATCCACAATTGCGAAAGGTGTTCTCGCCCCAGCGCCGGCAACATCCATGATTGAGAACGTTGTTCAACTCTGGTTAAGTATGATGATGCTGATGAGGAGAAGGAGGAGGTGGTTGAGGAGGAGGTGGAGGAGGAGCAGCAGCAGAAGCAACAGCAGCAGCAACCGGCGAGGAGGGAAGGGAGGAGGGATGACGAGGCTGCTTGAATGCTTGACTACATGGGGTAGGGCCTCACCTCCCAAGAGCGCACGTTCACCTACCACACAGCAGGCTCTTCGGCGAAACTTGGTTAAGTATGGTTGAGATTGGTTGATTATGATAATGTTTGATTTTTATGGTTAGTTCTCAGAAGTAGCCAGAATGATTCAACATTGAGTTGTTGTTAATTTGGTTAGCAATGTTGAAATCAGGCTAATTCAGGTGAGTTATGGCTAATTGTGGTTATCTCTTGCTAGTTTGAGTTCATTCTGGAAAAGCGCATCGAGGATTGGGTCGTCGAGCGAATTTACTTCAGAACATGCTGGAACATTTGGGAGAGGCCTTGATACATGGAACAACATGCAATTTGAAAGAACAGTGGCGCATGTTGTGCAGAGTCCCCGCCGTAATTGACGTTGTGCATTCCGGAACCTACAGCCGTAACATACGTTTTTTGAAGTTTCCAGTTTGGGTTTCTTGGTCGGACCCACATCCTAGTTTGTCGTGTGTATTTGTACATCCTGGGGGGTATCCTCGGTGATCTTATGGTTTAGGGGTGTGTTGGCTGGCAGAGTGTCTCATGCTCTTGAACGATGTTGGTATGTCCTTGGTCCGGCTGTAAGAACACATTGCGTAGACATAAACGGTCGGAGGTCCCGCATATTTCTTGGATCGGCGCTGGGCCCCCTTGTCGGCGCCTCCTGCGCCCCCGCTAGCGCGCTCAGCACGCCAGGGAGTGGGGTGCAGCGCAGATCCAAGAAATCCGAGCGGTTCTGCAAACATTGATTCCCCAACAGCGTCGTGCTAAAGGGTCCTAAAGTGGTAAACATCAAACAGAAGAGCCTGACAGGGCTGACGGGGAGCCCGAGGACGCCTTGTTTGGCAGACCTTCCGCTTGAGAGTCCTTAACAATTTATTGCTAACCCCCTACGACCGGCGCCGCCCGCTCTGGATGACCACCCCCGCGATGTAAGAGGCGTTCAGGCAAGTTATGATCAGACGCTCCCAAGAGTGCTCAAGAGGTTACACGAAGCGGTGCCTAAAACCCCCCACAGAGGTTTTGGGTTGTTTGGGGAGCCTTTGGGGAGCCTCCTAGGGTTTCCTGGCATTCCTTGGGGGCGCCTGGGGGCCTCGTGAGGGCCTCTGGGGGGCTCAGGACCCCCTGGGGGATTGGCATTCTGACCCGAGAACCCCCCTGCACTACCCCTCCCGGGCCCGCCCCCCCGGCGGGGAAGAGCTCTTGAAGAAGGGATTCCCCCTCGACTCAACTACGACGTTGCTTTGGCTGTTTTGCCTTGGCTGCCACGTTTAAGGAGGGGGACACAGATGTTTCTTGCAGGCTTTTTGGAGCGCTCTCGGGGGCCTTTGGGGGCAGTTTTGGGGGTGTCTTGGGAGCCTTCGGGAGCCTCCTGGGGCTTCCTGGCGGTTCCTTGGGAACACTTGCCATTCGGGGGCCTTGTGGGGGCTTCTGGGCGGCCTCTTGGGCCAAAGAGATGGTACTCTGACCCGGGACCATCTTCCGGGAACCCCCTCGGACCCCCCTCCCGAAGAGGGGAAGGGATCCAAGGGCAGGCGATTCTGTCTTCTCGACTCAGTTGCGACGTTGTCAGATTTCGCTTAGGCTGTTCCGCGTCGGCTGACGCGCTTAAGGAGGCGGGACCAGGGACGAGGGGGGAGGGGTGCCGGCGACGACGACGACAACGACGACGAGTCAAACGAAACAGCCTCTCCCACGCGCCGACAGGTGTGGCGGGTTCTGGAATCGCTCTCTCGCCTCAATGTTGGCGGCACCTTTTGTTTGGACGGCCACGCGCCCTTGTAATTTGTGCGGACGGCCGGGCGCCTTTGAAAACAGATGCTGCTATTTGGGTGCGAGGCGGGGGTCCTCTTCGTGCAGGGCTGGACCTAATGGCTGGTTTGCTGGACTTCGGCTGTGCTTTGTTTTTCGTTGTGGCAGGGAGGGACAGGAAAACAGGTCGAGCGAAACGAGCCACAAAACGAGCACGTAACGAACCACAACGTTCAGGTCCAGCCCTGTCTTCGTGTCCTTGTGCTCTCCCTCTGCAGGACCTGCAGTTCAGCAAGTTCGGGTCCGCGGCCGTGACGGACGTGGACAAGGAGCAGTGGACGGAGCACTGGGACAAGGAGACCGAGGAGGAGCGAGAGGCTCGCAGGGAGCGCTACAAGCGCTATGCCGCGGGGGAGCGCAACGACCTGCCGCCAGACCCGTTCCCCCTGCGGCTGACGCCCGTGATCTTCCTCGGCATCGTGGCCGGCGTCTTCTACGTCTGCATACGGGCGCCCGACTGGTTCGACCTCCAGAGCGAGGCCACGTTCTGCGACCCCGCGTACGACGACAAGACCGTGCCGCTGGTCCCCGGCGGCGCGCAGCGAGGGGCCGAGGGGTTCGGGGGTTCGGGTGGTCGGACGGACCTCCACGAGAGGGTTTCCCGCCTTCCTCCCAGGTGCATGCAGCTCGGTCGCTCTCTCTCTCTCTCTCTCTCGCTCCCTCTTCTTCTTCTTCCTCTTCTTCTTCTTATGATTATTATTCGTCTTCTTCTTTTTTTGTTTCTCTCTCTCTCTCTCTCTTTTTCTCTCTCTCTCTCTCTGCAAGCCCGCCGGTAAAAGCAGGTCGACTAAGCGCGGGCCCAGGCCCAGATCCCCCCCCCCACACACACACCTTCGGCCAGATGCCGAAACCCAGAATCAAACCATGCCTGCCAACGTGGGCCCCTGGAGATCTGGGCACCCTGGAGAGCTGGACCAGAATTTTTCATCCTGGGTTGTTTGTTGACAGCCCTAGGTCAGGAGGGGAAAAAACACACAGACACAATTAATCGGCGATTCCCCAGAAAATATGGGAAAATATGGGAAGTGGTTGGGAAGACAGAAACCCAGAAAATATGGGAAAATATGGGGGATATTTTTATTTGTGTGTATTTATTTGTGTGTTCCAGTTCCCCTTCACTAGGGCCTGGCGAGGGCCCCGCAGAGGCAGGAAGCCCGAAATACCGTCCAGCACGGCTGCTCGTCGGGACCCCCGCGTGCCTGGGCAGCTCTCCATGTTGGGCAGCTCCCTCCGTCCTCGCCGAGAGCTCCCCTGGTGCATTTCCTGCGCAAAGTTAGGGAGCGATGGGCTCCTGGGGGGCGGGGGGATGCATGGACCCAGCATCGCGAATTGACCCGTTGATGGCCGATGGGGAGCCCGAGAGCCCCACCCCGCCCAGAAGCGCGCGCCTCTTTGCCGTCGGGGGCCTGCCGCCGATCCATCGGCGGTGCATCGACGATTCCAGGTCGATGTATGCCCACATGAATCAGGAGAGGAGAAAACACACAGACACAATTAATCGTCGATTTCCCAGAAAATATGGGGAAATATGGGAAGTGGGGGGGAAGACAAAACCCTAGAAAATATGGGAAAATATGGGGAATCTTTTTATTTGTGTGTATTTATTTGTGTGTTCCAGTTCCCCTTCAATGAACTTCTCGTTTGTTGATCGTGCCCCTCGGCCTTGTCCGGTGCGGTGAGCGCATGCCCCCGCTCGCCCTGGGCCCCCTCGCGGGCGCGCTCCGCCGAGGTCCGCGCCTTCCACGACCCCGTGCTGAACCGCTGGGAGCGGCTGCCCGAGGGCGCGGCTCCGCCGAGCCCGGCGGAGCTGTACGCGTACTACCGGAAGCGGAGGCCGGACCTGATGGAGGCTCGGGGTCCCCCCGTAGACGGTGCTGTGAGCGCTTAGGCCTCCCAGATGGGGTCGGAGCAGACGGGGTGAGAGGTTCGCGCCGCATCGCCGTGCATCGGCGACGCATCAGCGATGCGCCTCAATGTTGGGCCCAATGTTCTCCACGCCGGCGTCGCGGATGCATCGCTGACGTCGCCAGTGCATTGCCGTTGCATCGCCGATTCATCGGCTGTGCATCGTCGATGTATCGGCGATGTCGTGAGATTCTCCGACCTCGTCTACTCGGACCCCATTCAGGAGGTCTCTATTATCTTCTGCCGCATAGCGGTGATTTCGCTCCCCGCCCCCAGGGTAACAGCAATGACTGTACGTAAGGGGGTGCCCTGGACTCCCCCCCCCACATGCTGGTGCTCACGCACATACTATGGCGATCGCAGCGCACTCCCGCCCCGACGTAGCCCAGACCGCCTAAGGTTGCTTGTTAAGTACCCGGGACCCCAACCCCCTCTCCCACGGAAACCCAGGCGTCCTTCAAACGCTACGGTGACCACACCTTGAATAAGAAGTCACGGCAGTTGCCGCACGTCTCGCGTTGCATGTACGTATGTCGGGGGATAGCGTCGCATTCCAATATCGATCAATAGCAACAAATAGCGCCCAGTAGCGCCGAATAGCCCGCGCGGTCTTGAGACTTGGGTTGCTCTCCGAGGACGCCTCGGGAGACCTGGGCCTCCAGGGCCTCCAAACCATGCGGTAACGGACAGTGCGGTGAGTGAGGTATTTGGGGAGTTTATGTTGCCTCACGGTCGGTCACCACACCGTACAGTGGAGGCCCATGCGAAGAAGCACTCTGCTTGCCTCCAGGGTGCCCTTGGTTTCTCGGGTGTCGATGGTGTTGGTGTGGAAGGCGTGACGTCCCCGCACCAAAAATCCACGGACGTCCTGGGGTCTCAGGATTGTTTTTTTGTGGAAGGTTTCTTGTGGACTGGCCTCCAACGGACAGTGTTCAACGTTGCCTCACGGTCTACCACCACACCAGATGGGGCCTTCCTCCTCCTCCTCCTCCTCTTCCTCCTCCTCGTCCCTCCTCATCCTCGTCCCTACTCCTCCTCCTTTTCCTCCTCCTCTTCTTCCTCCTTCTCCTTCTCCGCATCCTCCTCCTCCGCCTCCTCCTCGTCCCTCCTCCTTGTCCCTCCTCCTCCTCCTCCTCCTTCTCCTCATCCTCCTTCTTTTCCTCCTCCACCCCCGAGAGGCGCTGGACCTGCGGCTGCTGCCCAAGCTCAGCCTCACCATCCTGCAGGTGCCGCGCACCGACACGGTCAAGCCGTCCCCGCGGCCGCAGGCGGCCTGAGGGCACCGTCGCGCCCTTGCCGAGCGGCGTGCTGCTGCCAGAGGCAGTGGTGGCAGGGATCTGGAGGAGGAGGAGGAGGAGGAGGAAGAGGAGGAGAGGGAGGAGGCGGCTGAGGAGGAGGAGGAGGAGGAGGAGGAGGAGGAGGAAGAGGCGGAGGAGGAGGCGGAGGAGGAGGAGGAGGAGGAGGAGGAGGAGGATAAGAAGATATTGATGCCGCTACCCTTGCCGCCTGGTTTCCGCCTTTTGAGGGGGGGGGGAGGGCTCCCGGGAGGCCCTCGTCGCCGCGGCAAGTTGCGCCTCGAAAAAATATGGTGCGAGCGCGTATTGGGAGAGGTTGTGGGGGTAGCCAGCGGTATCGTCTTTGTAGTTTCCCCCCAGGGAGGAGGATAAGGAGGGAGCAGGAGAACAAGAGAGAGGGGGAGGAAGGGGGAAAGACACAACATGAAGGAACAAGGAGGAGGAGGAAATATACAACATGAAGGCAGTGGCGGAGGACGTGAAGAAGGAGGAGAAGGAGGACAACGGAAGAGGATAAGGAGCTGAAGGATGAGAGGAAGAGGAAGGGAAGCTGGGAGTGATTGGGGAGAGGAGGATACAGAACATTGCGTTCGTGGGGTGCGCGGCGCTTCTGGGCTGTGGTCGTTTCGCAGAGGCGATGTAATAGCGCGCATGGAGATGACGCGGTTGCTTCGGAGCTTGTCGTATAGGGGTTCTGGCCTCTACTGTCTTCCCGCGGGCGTTTGTCTGCGCTCCCGGGCACCTCGTGGGGCCTCCTGGTCGCCTCTTGGGGCCGAGGGCTCGGCATTTCCGTCGAGGTCTCCCCCGTGGGTCCCCCTTCTGGGGGCCGTCCTGGGGCCCTTCTTGGGCGTCTGTAGGAGTCGTCTTGGGCCGAACTTGGAGCCAACCTGGACTGGCCTGGGGCCCCCTTCGGGGGCGGGTCTGCGGCCCCCCCTTGGGGCGGTCTCGGAGGTCTCTTGGGCTGTCCTGGAGCGTCGGGAAGCCGAGACGGCGAGAGCGCCCAAGTCCAACAACAACAACCAGAGGAACATCGATGAATTGTGCCTCGCGGGGCCCTCTCGGGGAGTGCTCTTGGAGGCCTCTTGGGCCGTCTGGGGGCCATCTTGGGCGTCCAGGAGCGACCTCATCGTGTCCCAGAGGCCCCTATAGGACCATCAAAAGGGCCTCGCGGGGGCCTCGGGGCCGCTCTTTGGAGCTCTTTGGAGGCCCTCTGAGGGCGGCGCCCAGGAGCAGAGCCGCCTCTGATCGGAGCTTGCCGGGGACCTGCCCGGGACCTGCTTGGGTTTCCTCGGCCGCGGACCCCCAGGGGCCACTCCGCGCGCGCGAACTAGACTTGTTGTGTACCAGTCATTGGAGATTTCACCACGCCTCTGGCCCGTTGGGCCGACGGATTAGAAGGAGGAATGTTACTAGAGATGGGGCGAGGAGGCGGGAGGGATCTAGGCGCGGTTGTAGTCTTGAGCTGTAGGTCTTGTCTGACCTTCGCACTCAGACGACCATTTCGGGCTCTGCCAGCCCCCGCCGAAAATGACTTACTGCGAGGGCGTTTTCCGTATGGGACAGCGCAGCAGCAAGTTTGGAAGCCACCAACGTTGAACATTGTAGCAATGAGAAGCCGCGGCATCATCACACCTAGGAATTCTGTTACATGCCCGCTTGCGACGCGATGGTGCACGCAGGTAGTTGTAGAACATGCCGTTGCCTGCGGGCAGCAAGTGTTGCGCCGCAGTGGATGAGGAGCAGGAATGAACAGCAGCAGCAGCAGTTGCAGCAGCAGCAGCAGCAGCATCAGGGATCTGCGACGGCGGGCCATTAACCACTGGTCGGTTTTGCTCCCTCCCGAGAGGGGTTCAGTGTTCTTTTATGGTCTTACAGTCTGTTTCAGACTTACCTGTGGAAAACGGGGGCCTCGTTCCTTGTTCCTGATTCCCCAGGGCAGAGGTTCGACTGTACCTGTTCCTTTGGAGGAGGAGGCGTGAGGAGGAGCAGGAGGAGGGAAGAGAGGAGGGTTGAGAGGAGGAGTGAGAGGAGAATGAGAGGAGGGAAGAGAAGGAGGAATGAGAGGAGGAATGAGAGGAGGAATGAAAGGAGGAATGAGAGGAGCAGGACGAGGAGGAGGAGGAGGAGGAGGAGGAGGAGGAGGGGGAGGAGGAGGAGGTGGAGGAGGAGGAGGGGGAGGAGGAGGAGGAGGAGGAGGACGACGGGGGAGGAGGCCCGAGCAGCGGCCCGCCGCCCAGAGAACAGGACCGGCACGCCGCGACGCCGCTGCACTTCGCCGCCGCCGCGGGCAACAAGGAGGTCGCCAGGAGGCTGCTGGCGAGGGGCGCCGACGTGCGCCGCCCTGCCGCGCGCCCCCACGTCTTGAGTCGGGCCTGTCCCTCTACAGGGGGGATCTTCAACAACACTCCAAACATAGACTGGGGACCGTTTTCCGGGAATCGTTAGTATTTGTTTTTGGTATTTTTTGATAATTGGGGAGCATGTTTTTAGTGAGTTGTATTGTTCGTCGAAGCTTCCCTTGTAGGGGGACACGCCCGACTTAACCCATGTCAGGAGCAACGATACGGCGGGATGGGCATACCGGTCAGAGGAGGAAGAGGAACCGATACCGCTGCCCTTCGCCCGTTTTCCCCTTTTCGGGCCTCTGTGGCCTCCGTCGTCGCCACTGCTGGATTCGCCTCGACATCCTGGTCAGAACGCACCCCGGGAGAGGTCCGGACGCGCAGATCTGGGCCAAGTGGGCGGAGCCCGCTTCGCGGAGTTACCCCATCATCCTGAGCCACATCAGGGCATTTGCAACCCACTCGTAAGTTGGGTTCGGTCAGACAAAACCCACTTGAGCATCCACATATAACCCCTTCAATCCCTTGGCAACCACCGGCTCGAGCTTAGTGGGCCCTGGATGCAACAGGGCCGTTCGGTAGCAAATCACGCAATTCTGTCTTTAGCGTCGATTGGCGTCTAGAGTCGATGATATACCGTTGATTGAGCGTCGGTTAGCGTCGATCAGTGTCGATTTAACGTCGATTTGTATCTAGAGTCGATGAGATAGCGCCGATTGAGCGTCGGCTAGCGTCGATTAAAGTCGATTTAGCGTCGATCAGCGTCGATTTAGCGTCGATTCGCAAGAGCCGACAAGATTGTATGGGAGTCTCCCATGAGTTGCCACAGAAATAGGGCCGTTTTTGTGACCGGTTCCGTTTTGCCGTTTTTGTTGTCGGTTTTTGTGTTCCTTTTGTTTTGTCTGGTTCCGTCGCCGTTTTTGTTGCCAGTTCCAATTCCAGGGAGTTGTTTTTGTTGCCGTTCGTTTGTTGTTATGTTTACCGTTTCCATGTTCAAGAGATATTTGTTCGGAAACGGTGAGACATTGCCCTGACGTTTCCGGGGCCCACTAAGGACTCGAATAGGCTGGAACTCGTGTATGCCGGCGCGTGTTGACGCACACGTTCTCCATTTTTGGGGCCAGTTGTCGTGGGATATTTGCAGCGAGAGCTCGTGTGAATTTTCGGAGTTGGTCTCGTAATTTTCCTGCTGGTCCCATCAGGCCAACCCGAGTCCCCCGAACCCGAGTCTTGCGTCTCTCCGATAGGGGGGCTGGGGCATCCAGAGCGTCTCGCGGTAGTTGTTGAGGCAGTATCGAGCGAGAAAGCTATCGTCGTCTTTGCTGGGGCGTTTCGCAAATTTGATCGAGTTGCGAGGGCGTCTCGGGCGAGAGCGCCATTCCTCATTGCGATACTGCATACGACCAGGGCGTCCCGGAGCACACTGTGAGGAACTATCGAGAGGGAGCCGATGTCGACATAGCTGGGCCTCCACTTCGCTCAGATGCGAGGAAGCCTCGAACTGAAGGGGGGCGGTTTTGTGGGTGTCGGATGTCTTCGGACGGTCTCTGCGATTTTCGTCGGCCTGCCAGCCTGTGGATGCCTTTTCAGCGGCTGCGGCTCGCCGGGAGCGCTCCCGGGGTGTCTCGAGTGTCCCGAACGGCTGCCGTGTCGACGCGGCGGCGACCCCGCCGCGGGCAGTCAAGGCTAAACGCCGCTAGCGGCCCAGAAATAGCCACTGTGGAGCAGTCTGGCGATCGACGAGCTGCCAATCGCTCCAGGGCTGAACGATCCATGCGGTCTCAGCAGCCGGCGTCTGGGCCGTCGCGACACGAGCCCGCCGTGCATTTGGGCCCGACCAGATTTGCCCTCGCCCCCACTCTTGACGAACTTTCTCGGGGCCCGACGGGCCCAGACCCCCCTGCTGCCTCCAATTCCCGCCCCCCCCCCACAGAGGCAGAGATGGGATCCATACCGCTTAACAGAGGCGGAGATGCGATCCATACTGCCTATACCTTTCCTTCGTTATCGCCGCCTCGGGCCTCCCTGGATGCCCTCGCCGCCACCGCTGGATTCCCCTCGAAATTCTGGTCAGCAAGGCATCCCGTGAGAGGAGTAGCGACATCGGTACCTGATGGTTTCCCCACCACAGCCCCAGCCCCCCCTCCATCGCTTGGGATGCAACTTTTGGGATGTCAAATTCTGATTTTGCACTGGTCCGAAGTCCGGCTTAGTCCCGCTTAATCCCGCTGAATCTGGCTTAATCCCGCTTAATCCGAGGCCCACTGCGGCGTAATAGCGCCTACATGGGGCTTAATCCTCCTGAATGTTTCCGACGAGCACCTCCGAGTAGTTGCCACCCCTCCATTGCGGCGAGGTCTGCAAGGAGGACCGCTGGAGCGTCACCCCCCTCCACAAGGCCGCGGGCAACGGCCAGGCGCCGCCGCAACCTTCCTGCCTGCCCGCCTCCGGGTCCTCCTGCTGCACCTCCTCCTCTAGCTGTATGATGTTCCAACCTACTTTAGCCTTGATCACCAGAACGTATCTCGAGCACCGAGCAAATACCGAAACTCGAGGGGTTTCACGTGTCGGGCCCTGGGAGACTTTCGCCCGACACTGTTTCGACACTCTTTCGACACTTTTCCAGGGGCTCGGAACTATTTCTGGGACGCGGTCCTGAAGTAGGATGGGAACAGCACAACTCTAGCCCTTCCCCGAGTCGACTCGATTCATGACGGCATGAGGGTGCCAGATGCCGATCCTCGCCAGCCATTCTTGTTCCCCCGATCCCTGGGTGCCGCGTGACAAGTTTGGCCGCGCAGAAAATCACCACCCACCAAACCACCCCAACCCAACCCGAAGGCTCAGATTTACCCTCGATTTCTAGTGGGGGGGGGTCCGGGAAACATCGAAAAAACACATGTGGAACCCTTACCCCCCCCAACCCGAAATTCGGGTCTTCGGGTTGGGTTGGGGTGGTCTGGTAGGTAGTCAAGTTTGGCCGCGCAGAAAAGAAAGGGAAACCTTGGGATACACCCCCAGGGGTTTCTCCGGGCGCACCTCCATCGAGGATGGACGCCCCTTTTTTTGCAGATCCCTAGGTTGGGCACCGCCCTGTTTGTCCGTTCGAAGACCCCACGGAACCTGGGGTAGGGGTCGACATATCCTCTGTCAGAGCCCAGAGAAAATATGAAGGACAGAAAAAGAGAGAGAGAGAGAGAGAGAGAGAGAGGCAGGCTCCTCTTCCCATCTCCTCCCCAGACCCCCGACGTCGCGTCTTTGTTCGCAACGTCGACTCCCAGAGGTCTGGACTCCTTCCCCGGAACAGGTGTTTCATCTTGAGTAGTTTTTGGACGGTCCCGGGGCCCAGGGAGGGCCCCCCCCGGAGAACGAAACTTGCGAGACATTTTCCGTCAATGTTTTTTCACAACGCGAGGGGGTTTGCTAGTATCGCCGCGGGTGGTACTAAGAGGATAAGGGTCTACAAGTGGATGCTAAGGTGGGTTCTACCCAGCGTAACCCATCTTCGGAGTGGGTTGCACGTGCCCTAAGTGGCTTAAGGGCGCACAGATCTGGGCTAAGATGGAGAAGCCCGCTTAGCGGAGTTGCCCTATCATCCTAAGCCACACCGGGTATTCGTAGTCCATTTATAGGTTGAGCTAGGCCAGACGAAGTCCGTTTAGCATCCACTTCTAATCCCTCCATCCCCTTAGCATCGAACGCGGCGATCAAAGCGAGTCCTCCTCCTCTCGGCAGGGCGTGGTGGTGGGACGCGCCCGCGACCCGCCCTCCCGTGCCGCCCCCTGGCAGCGCGAGGGCGGTCGGGAGCCCACAAGGCGGGGCGGGGCGGTGGCCGGACGCTTCCACCGCTAGGGTTGCGTCGGGCGAGTCCCTGCACAGGAGGACGGTTTTAAGTATAGTCAACAAATAATAGGGGGGGGCTTTTGCGATTCTTGTCTGACTACTGTTCTGCATTTTTGCTTGTTCGTTATTTTTCTTTCAAAATCCGCCTGTAGGAGGACATGCCCGACCTGAGGCTATGGCGAAGGCCTCACGGCCAGTGCCGCAGACCCTGAAGGCGGACGACGACGACGACGACAACGACAGCGACGATGCCTCGACGCCCGGAAGCGGAGGAGACGGGGCGGGCGGTGGGCGGGCGCTTCCACCGCTGTTCTGCACGTCTTGGTCGTTGCCCGTTCAGTGCTCTGAAGCTGCGACTCCTTGCGAACCATAGTTATGCCCACGCGGGTCCAATCGACGCCTGGGAATCGGACACCCCTGCTGGGGTTCCTTCGAATTCTGGGACCCACTGAGTTTTTTCGAAATCTGATTTGCTGAAGTAGGTTTCACACATGGTTGCTTCTCGAAAGAGGAGAAATTACACAAACGTCAATTTTCGACATTTCGCGCGGATTTTCTTGGATCGGCGCTGGAGCCCCCTGGCGGCGCCGCTGGCGCCCTCCCTGGCGCGCGCCAGGGAGTGGAGGTCCGGCGCAGATCCAAGAAATCTGCGCGAACCGTTGAATATGTCTGTTTATAATTTGTTTGTATTTATGGTCGTGGCTGGCTCCTTGCTGTTCTTGATTTTCTTTTTCTACTCCAGGCCTCCCAGGTGGGGTCAGAGTAGGTGGGGTCGGATATTCGCGCCGCAACACCGATACATCTGCGATGCGGCTCGATGTGGAGCCCGATTTTCTCCACGCCGGTGTCGGCGATGCACCGCCGACATCGCCGATGTAGTGCAAAACGTTGCATCACCGGGCGCGGACAATCATGCGCATCGCTTTTGTATCTGGCGTCCGTTCGTCCCCACCCCCATCTCCCCGATATTAATACATGTTGGGTTCGGTCTGGGCGAGTTGAAGCACCTGGGTGGTGCCGCATTCTGTCAGGAGCCCGTGGGTGGGGGGTCCACAGGCTCTTCTCCGTGCGCCCAAAATTATGCCGGGCGTGTCCCCCTACAGGGGGATTTTCGACGAAAAAAAACAAGAATACCCCGACATGGTCAACCAAATACCAGACAAATAGTCCCCATATTATGTTTTGACATTTTTTGACTAGTCCTGTTTTTTTTTTTTCGTCGAACATCCCCCTGTAGGGGGACAGGCCCGACTGAAACCCAAACTGAAGATCGGGGGGAAGGGGGGAAGAAGCAGTGCTGTCGAGTTGCCACTGCGCGGAAAGAGTGGTGCGGCATTTTGTCGATGTGCGGTATGGTGCGCGGTGGTCAGGGTACGACTCGGGTTCGAAGCAGGGTCGACTCGAATCGACTGGCGTTTGACGCAGCTTCGATGCACGGGTGGAGCGAGTGGATCCAGGAAGGCCCCCAGAATTCAGCCAAAACGCACCCAGCGATAGGGTTGGGGAGTGGCGGTATTGGTACCGTTTGGTTTCCCTAGAGGAGGAAGAGGAAGGGTTGAAGCGGAGGAGGAGCGAGGCGAATTAAGAGAGGAGGGAGCAGATGGCAAGGACGTGTTGCGGAAGCAGCAGCATCCACATGAGTAAGAGGCGGAAAGTCTAGAAGGAAGAGGAGGATCAGTTCGCGGCTGTCGGGCATTTGTCTACATCGCCCACGCGGATATGTTGGCTCAAGAGTCCCAGGTTGCCTTTGCCCGCGCGCGGGGAGGGGACGTCTGAATGGGCGCATGCGAGTAGAGATCGCTGGTTTCTCCGCCTTGGTCGGATCGGTCGAAGTATCAGCCTTGGCAGTGAGTTGCTGACAAATCAGAAAAGTTGTCTTGTGGGCCATGCCGAAGAACCTGAGCCTCTTCGGCGCGTATCTTTGGGCTTCGCCATCCGCCACTGGTATCCATACACTGGCGCAGTCGTACTCGCATGTGCTTCCTTCGCAAATCCGTTCGGGACGAGCTCAGTATGTACATATTTGAAATGCACATTTCACGGTGCTTGGTTCGAGATTGCAAATCATAATGTTTCAGGTGCCTTCGGCAAGTCCGCCACTGTGCTGGCCGTCACATGAGACACCCCTCGCGTACATGTCGTGCGGAGTTCTCCTCATGTGGTCTCTTTGGACCGTCTCGGGGCTGTCTTGCGCTTTTGCAGTGCAGTCTCGGGAGTCCATGGGGCCGTCTTGGGGCCCTCCCGGGGCATCTCGGGGCCCTATTGAGCCGTCTTGGGGCTCTTGTGGCCGCCTGGGGGTGTCGTGCAGCCGCCTAGGGGCCGTATGAGGCTGTCCTGTGTCCCTCTGGAATCTCTCTTGGGCCAGCTTGGGTCTCGATTGGGGCCGTCTTGGGCCGACCCCTCTGGGGACTCTCAGTAGGCCCTCTAGGGTCCTCCACGACTGCAAGTTTTGCAAGTGGACCGATCTTCGACCGAGGACAGCACAATGTAAACACTTAGGGGAACAATTTCTTGAGCCCCTCGAGGGCCTCCAGGAGAGCATCTTGGCGAGGTCTTCGAGCCTGTCGGAGGCATGATGGGAGCTTTTGGGTGCATCTTGAGGAGGCGTTGGTTCCTCTGGTTCGGATGCAACTCCTGGGAGGTCAGATTCTGATTTTGCCCTGGTCCGAAGTCCGGCTTAATCCGCTCTGCTCCCGCTTAGTCCGGCTTCCTCCCGCTTCATCCCGCTCAATCCGGCTTCGTCCCGCTGGGTCCGAGTGCTCACTCCGGCGTAACAGCCCCCCAATGTCGGGCGAAGAGAACTATGCACATGCACCGATCCTGGCAAGGCCCATCCTTGACCCAGAATCGGTGCATATGCCTTCCTGGCCAAGGTAGGAGGGCGTATGCACCGATCCTGGGCTCAGGATGGGCCTGGCCAGAATCGGTGCATGTGCACGGTCCTTTTTCCTCTACAATGGGGCTTCATCCTCCATAATCCTTCCGACGAAGACCTCCCCGCAGTTGCCTCCCAACTCTGGGCCGTCACGGTGGCCTGCCCGGGCCGTCCTGGAGGCCTCGCAGAGCTTTATCGGCCGACTCCCGGGGGAGGCGCCGGGCCGCCCAGAGGGCGCCTCGGGAGGGAGGGGGCGGTGCACGCAGCGGCGTGTGTCGGCAGGGAGTGGGTGTCCCTCCTCCTCCTCCTCCTCCTCCTTCTCCTCCTTGTCCCTCTTCTTCTCCTCCTCCTCCTCCTCCTCCTCCTCCTCCTCCTCCACGGAAACCAAAACACTTTCCAGGCAGCATGTTGTGTTCTCGATCTCTCGAGTACTATACAGAGTGGACGTACCCCAACATTGGTTCTTGCGTCGAATCTGCAAACCAACACGCACAACGTCCGTGCATTTATAAAGAGACCTCGACGTCTTTTCGAATCTTCGACGGGACTTTCAATTTTGGCGTACATCAATTGTGTAATCGATCCCTTACTCACATCTCGCATCGCCGTGCCCTGCCAGGGGGCACGGTGGCGGGTCAGTTCACACAGTCGAGGTCGGCGCGATTCGGTGTTCCTCGATCCCCCATCGCGTCTCACGGTTCGTGCGCGTCCGTATTCGCGAGGTGCGCGTGCGCGTGGCAGTGCCGTCAAAAGACGCCGCGTGAGATTGTCAGGTCTTTTCTTGATATGCCAAGGCAGCGCGGTCTTCACACGCAGGATCAAGGCCCATTTTACCACGAGAGGTGTCCTGTGATCCGTAGGTCCAGCAGTCTGTCTTCCTGTGGCGCCTGTCGTGCACCTGGGCGCAAGCGAGGACCAACAAGGGCTCCGTTCCTTCTCGGAGGTCAGTTATGGCAAGTTCGAGCCTACAACGACGGCTGAACGCGCAGCATGGGTTCATGCTGGCGCACCCCCCCCAATCTGCAGGGGTAGTACGTGTATACCGCTCCGCCTTCTGCCGTTGGTCCCCTCCTGCTTTCCCACAGATTTCCTGCAGCTTGCCGGCAGCGGTAAGCATCTCTAACCAATCTTTGTCCCCATCCCCATCCCTGTCCAGGCTTCCACCATCTCAGCCTATCAGTCGGAGATATACCCTTCGAAACCCGAAGGGAACATCGTACTTCCCCGTCCATCGGCCAGTAGGGCCCATGCCACGCCGCTGGGGATAGGGGTCGGATAAACGATGCGCAGGAAATGCGGAGGCGCACCTTTGTGAAATGGAGGCACCCCTAAATACGCGTTCTTGGGACACAGGCCCGAGCCGCGTTGTTATGTTCATCCTCGCTCCCCCGGATGTTCAAGCCAGAGAGCAGATTCTGATCCCTCCCTCATCACTGCCAAGCCGTTCCAAGCCTTCTACCGAAGGCCACATTCTCTGATCTTCCCATGTGGCGACCACTTGCGCGCGCGCGTGTGTGGGTGTGTGTGTGTGGAGTTGTTATTTCTTTGATCCTGCGCCCATTGGCAAGGACACTGTGCTTCGAGACATACTCGTCGGTCGTTTGAACGTAGTTTGTTTCGATCCCCTGATTCCAATACACTTGCGGCGCCTTCCTGATGCAATGATCAAGTGGGTTTCCCTTGTCCTTCATCTTCAGGTGGGGGGCGGAAGCTCAATCTACGTCTAACGCCTTCCTACTCCATGCTTCTGCCCACTTCTTCCGGCCGACGGTACGCGTCCCGTTACTTTGCATCCGTAGTTTGGATTCAGCCACGCGCCGTGAGGAAACAGCGTCGATATGAAGCTGCGACGGGCCACCCCGGGCGGTAGTCGCCCCCGCACCTCTGATCAGAGTGTCACGGATTTGTGGTCCCAGCACTGTGCCCCAGGGCCTAGCGGACCCAGGACATCGGAGGAGCATGAAAACACGAGCGGGAGCAGGAGCAGGGAGAGACACAGAGAGGGACAGAGAGAGATAGGGGCAGAGAGACAGAGCGAGCGGGGGGGGGGAGAGAGCACCACGAGGGTGAGCAGGAGCAGCAAGCAGGAGTTGGAGGAGTGAGGAGTTAAGCCCGGCCCGCTGGTCCGCGGGATTGCCCTCCGAGTTCCTGCAGCCACTCAGTTTTGGGGGAGCATCCGACCGGAGTGTGTAGGGCTGGTTAGGCGTATCCAGTGTTTTAAGCACGCGGATCGCGCTCTCTTCCCTCATCCTTTGCCCCATCGTCGACGCGCCCTCTAAACCCAGTGGGGTTGTCGTATTTGCAGGGCATCGGCAAGAACATCCAGAAGAATTACAGGCGGAGCCAGATCACGAGGATAGTGCCCCCTAAGGCTCTCGGCAACGTGCCGTCTGCCTCTTCGCAGATGACCCTTTGGGGAGGCGATGACTACAACATGTACACGAAGAAAAGGTGGAGTGGACGTTGGAATTATCACCACACATACCCGAACTGCTATCGGAAGGATTTCAAGTCGGACGCTCTCAACACTACCATCTTCAATATGCGCGTCACGCCCAGTGCCCTGTACAGCATGGATGACGCAGGGGGGTTCGACGATTACATACTCCGGACGCCCCCTCAGGAGCTGCGCTCAGCCACTGGCGAGAAGATGCGCCAGGTCATGTACTTCTACCAGAGTCGACCAGATGTGAAAGCATGGGGTCTGCCGTGGAAGGTCTTCCTGAGAGGCAAGGATCGGAAAGACCCAGCGTATGCAAGATATAAACACGAGGCCAGGAAGGAGGCCTCGGGTAGATCCGTCGCGCGGCAGCATGCGAGGTTCTCACCGTACTACCTCCCTACGGCTGCCCTGATGCACCCAGCACGGCAGGAGTTTGTCGAGGGGTCGATCCAGCCACAGCTCAACCCTTGGTGGCGGGACAGCTCGGCACTGGAGGCGGCCTTCCGACGAAGACTCCAGGAGGCCAAGGGCTTCGAGTTAGCACACGCAGACCATCGCGAGCCGATGGGCTTCCGCTACGGTCAGACTTTTGGCGGTGGCGGGCCGCCCAACACTTGCCCGCGGATGCGCAGCAAGACGCACAAGTGGCGCCAGCTCCGGCCCTACTGAGACGCAATATGCCCAGCCTTGGGCCCAGCAGCAATCTGGTGCATTGCCCTTGGGAGGGGGAGAGGTTTGAATGGCGTGATTCAGGGCGGGAGGAGGAAGTGGAGGGTAGGTGGAGCGGAGGGACGTAGGTGGGAGGGAGAAGGATGGATGGGTGAAGGGGAATACGTTTTTCTTGCCTCGGGTGCTTGCGCGCAGCAGCAGGAGAAGCTGCGCGATACCTCTCTGACTTGAAGTGTCCTGGGCGTGGCCTGGGCAAAACATCAGCTTCATTTCTGCATCGGCGTCGTTGTTGGCCTCGGGTGCAATGGTGTTTTTCAGTATTGGTTCATACATGTCGCAGGTCATCGCTGTCCTCCCTGTTCTTTCGTAAAGGTTGTATCCCCGTGCTCCTTGATTGAACCTGTCCGAGGACGGCCAGGTGAGACATTGGCCCTGTCTAGGCTGATGGACGGGGGCGGAGGAGTTGGAGGTTGGATGCAGGAGTACACGAAGGATGAGGAGTGGGAGGAGGATAAGAGCCGTCGACGTCTCGCGTGGCCTTCCTTCGACCCAGCGTGCCGTCTGAAAGCACACTCTGGACAGGTTGCCCTTGTGGAGATGCTGCTGGCGAGCGGCGCAAGGCTACCGCGACCCCCTCGGCTCGGGGGGAGATCGCGCCGCGCGTGCCGAGTCCTCGTCCTCCCAGTTCTGTGTGATGCAAAGTCCTCCTACCTTCTCCCTTCTTTCCCTTCTGGGAAGGATCATTCAGTACGATATGCGGTCGCGGGGGAAGGGAAGGGGCGGGGCTGACAGAGGGAGAGGGGGGATGGATAGGCATGAGGATGTGGAAGAGTGGGGCACGGTACGGTTGAGCGGGTCACGTGCCCGCGTCTGACATCGTGGAGCAATTCATGACATAGACATACGTTATCGGAGGTTCGCGCGGACGCTTTGGATCGGCGCTGGAGACCCCTGGCGGCGCCTCCGGCGCCGCCTCCGGCGCCGCCTCCGCACAAAGGGGGGAGGATCGAGCGCTAGTCATAGACATGCGCGCGGTTCGCCGAACACATACACGTTCCCCTACCGTCGGGTTGTTTTCCTCCTCCATAGGGTACCGCTCGTTGATCGGGCCCCCCCGGCCCGGGTTACGCTAGCGATCGTATTCGGGGGGGGGGCCTGGGACCCCCCTACACGCTGCGGTGCGCACAGGCGACTGGTCCGCCTGTGGCGCGATCGCACCGTCGCGGGTGAACGCCGCGGCCGCTGTTATTGTCCCCCTGCCCGGCCGAAGCCCCTTTTTCCCACCCTGGGTAACGACCGTTACTCAGGAAAGAAAAAAAAGGTCTCTACGGTCGGGGGAGTCACGCACCCCAGCTCACCAAACGCGTTGGTTGCCTGACGCATCCTGGACGCTTGTCGGGGCCTCGTTGCCCTCTTGTGTTTTTTTTCGGCGGAGAGCCCTGGGGGGAAAGTGAGAAGGCGCGGGCCTTCTCAGAAGGTTCGCAAGTCCCCCGGCCTTCTAAGACGTGTTCTAAGCCCTCCCCGAAGACACAGGCAATTTCTCAGAAGGCGCGAGGGCTTCTGAGAAGTCCCGCCGCCTTCTGAGAAGGCCTTCTCCTTCTCACTTCCCCCCCTCGGTCGCCGACGGTTTCTCGGGCGAGCCTCGAGGCCGTCCTCGGCGCCCCCTCCGGGGCTCTGTGTGTGGGCGGGGCCTGCCCGGAGGCCTTCGTGGCCTCCCCGGGGGCTCTCCTGGGGCGTGTGCCCCTGTTGGATTGTCGGGGGCGGCAAAGAGGGGGGTGATGACTAGGGAGGGGTTGGACATCATGGCGGGGGCCATGATATTTCCCCAGGTTTGGTGGCGCCCCTTCTTATTTCATTACGCCCCTGGCCCCTCCGCTGGGCCGCGCACATGCCGGCGGTCATGATGTGCACCCCCCCCCCTCTTGGACACCCCCCTCTTGGCCGCTCCCGAGATTGGGTTGGGGTTAAGTCGGGCGTGTCCCCCTACAGGGGGATTTTCGACGAAAAATAAAACATACCCTAAACATAAGAATCAAACAATAGTTCCAAAATAGTCTGGGGACTATTTTCGGAGTTTTTTAAACCTTTTTGGAGCATGTGTGGGGTATTTTTCATTTTTCGTCGAAAATCCCCCTGTAGGGGGACACGCCCGACATCAGGCTGGGGTGCACGTGGGCCCTGGAAGCGAGTTGCCGGCGTTGGAGGCCGATCCATGGGGGGTTCCCCGGAGATCCGAGGATCCAAGCTTTCCAAGCCGGCTATTTTGTCATCGACCTCGGCCTACGGGGCCCTTCTGTCGGGCCTGGGGACGTTCAAACATGGATCCGCGACGAAACACCACCCCTGGGGAAGGGGTCGGGCCGGGCGAAAGGGGAGGATTGGGAAAGGGGGGGGTTGCGAAACCTGCTGCATGCAGCTGGTTTCGGCCCCACCGAGGGGCCCATTTCTTGATACATTCGACTGGACGTAGGAGTGACCTTTCGCCAGAGTGACCTTTGGTGCGGGCACAGATGGTCCCCCAGATGCCTGAACGCGAAGCGGCAGCAGCGGCTTGCGCGCCCAGGTCTGGTCTCCCCGCGGCCCCCAAACAGCCGCGCACCAAAGGTCACTCTTACCCAGGGTCACTCTTACGTGTAGCCGATACATAGCCGCCTCTGGTGCCGGGAGGCGCCGGGAAGATCAGAAACGTGAGCTGATTCTCAACCCCCCCTTTGCTATCCCCCCATTCGCCCGGCCCGAAGGACTTGGCATCGCTCGGACGTGTGCATTTTTTTCTCGGCGACGGCCATCGAGGAGCATCCTTGATCATTTGGCGAGAAAAAAAACGACACGCACGCAATCGAAAAATACACGAGGAATGGACGTCCGAGCGATGGCAAGTTGCTATCTCCCCTTTCGCCCGGCCCGAAGAGGGCGGGACTTCTGGGGCCGCGGATGGAAAAGGCATTCCAAAAAGTCCTGCCGGCGGAGGTCTGGGTAAGCGAGAGTGCCCGACTCCTGGGGCACATTACAGTGCCGTGTTTAATACATGCTCCGAGGCCCTCGGTGGGTCGGGTCGGGCGAAAGGGGGGGTTTGGGAAAGGGGGGGTTACGAAATCTGCTACATGCAGCTGGTTTCGGCCTCACCGAGGGGCCCATTCCTCGATACATGGGCGCCTCCTGGCGCCGGGAGGCGCTGGGAAAATCAGCTACGTGAGCTGATTCTCAAACCCCACCTTTGCTATCCCCCCCTTTCGCCCGACCCGAGTGGGCCTCCGAGCGATGGCCACGGAGAGGCCCCGTGGGCTGCAGCCCTGGCGCGGGCAGCAACAACAATGCAGGTCCTTCCTGCTCGGGAGCGGCCTCGCGCCGTGGCCGGGCCCCGGGGTCTCAAGCAGTGGCGAAGCGTCCCGGCTCGCTTATGGCCCCACCAAGCAATGTTCTGAGAACCTTTTGCGGTTCCCGCGAGATGTTCTTGGAGCATTTCTGGCTGGGATCGTCTCGTTTCACACCTCGGGTGTGTGTTCTAAGAGCACCGTTTTTTGTTCTTAGAACATTTTAGGGGTTCGAAGAACATTTTGTGGTGTGGCTATAGGAATGCCGGGACGGTCGGTCCCTGTTCCAAGGTTTCCCGCCGTCGTTGTCGGCCACCCGCGGGTCGGACGCCTCTCCGACCGCTCCGCCCTGCAGGGTGCGGGCCACGAGGTTGCCCCCGCCGTTCCTGTTGGCCCCCCAGGGTCCCTTCCTTCGGCGGCGAGCGAGGGGGGGACGCCAGGCCCCCAGGTGGGGCCGGAGCAGATAGGGCTCGGAGGACGGCGCCGCATCGCCGGTGTATCGGCGATGCTGCTCGGTGCGGAGCCTGCTGTTCTCCACGCCGACGTCGCCAATGCGTCGCCGACGTCGCCGATGCGTCGTCGATGCATTGGTGATGTATCGCCGATGCATCGGCGGTGCGGCGCGATCCTCCGACGCTATATCTGCTCCGACCCCATCTCGGAGGCTTCCAACTCGGCGGCGAGCGAGGGGGGGAACCGAGACGGAGGCGCCGCACGGTTCTGGGACGCCGGAGGCTCCAGTCGCTCGAGATGTCCTCGGGGGGCGACCCCAGTCTCGGTCGTGAGCTGATTCTCACCCCCCCCTTTGCTATCCCCCAGAGAAGGCTCGGAAGTCCTTGGCATCGCTCGTACGTGGCATTTTTCCTTCTGCGAGGACCATCGAGGAGCATCCTTGATCATTTGGCGAAAAAACAACACGCACGAAACCGAAACAAGCACAGGGAATGGGCGACCGAGCGATGGCCAGAGGCTCGGAAGTCCCCAGGCCTTCTGAGAAGTTTCCGAGGCCTTCCGCGGAAGCGCAGGGATCTTCGCAGGGGGCGCGAGGGCTTCGGAGAAGCCTCGCCACCCTCTCGGGAAGGCCTCCTCCGTCTCACTTCCCCCCCCTCTCGCCGCCGATCCTGGCACCCTCCGACCTCTCGCCATTCAGGAAACGGGTCCTGAGGTTTCCCGCCGTTGTTTGGCCCCCGGGGTCCCTCCACGGGCCCTGGGACTGTCAAGTTACAGTCCGCAGAGGCGCCCTCAAGGGCGCGAAGTTATCTGCGCTTCGCAGTTCGGCTCCGATTCCTCCTTATCCTCTGCTACTCCCCTGAGCAAACGGGTCCTGAGGTTTTCCAGCGTTGTTGGCCCCGTGGGTCCCTCCACGGGCCCTGGGAATGTCAACAAAAACGATGTATTCACAATGGCGCCCCTCGAGGGGGCGAAGGTCTCCGCGCTTCGCGGTTCGACTCCGAGCCATCCTCATCTTTTTCTGGTTTCGTCCCCGAGCAAGCGAGTCCTGGGTCTTCCGCCGTTCCTGGCCGCACACAAAATGCCGCATCGGAGGGAGACTGGGGGACAGGGTTGCGGAGGGGTGAGGACGGAGGCGGGGCGCGCACAGGGGCGAGGCGGAGGGAGGAGGAGAGAGGAGAGAGCGCGGGCGAAACGGGGGGGCTAGGCGGGTGAGGAGTGGGACGGGGGGGGAGGGGAAGAGGAGGGGATCTCCAGGATTTCCGCCATCACAAGAGTGATTTGAAAAAACCCTGAACACGATGAGCAGCGCCGCTACGAGGGACAGGAGGCCCACCCGTGGAGCCCGCCAAGAAGCTTGTGGAGCACGAGAAAACGTGGTCCCATGGGGGAAGGCACCAGGGTTTAGGACCCGTTTCTCACAGGGTCCGTGTGGTTCACGCCAAGACCTTCCAGCGCGCTCAGCTCCTCTTCCTGCCGACCGCAGATCTGGCGTAGCAGAAACATGCAGCATCGCGAACAATCACGACCCGAACCTGAGACCCCATCTCTTTGCGTCCTTTTCCGAACCCGATCGATCTGTGAGGGTCCCGGGCCCCAAACCGGACGGAAACGCCGGGCGCGACAGCACTGCAACGCCAGGATCCCAGGGATGCCCCTCTCCGCGCCCCCCTGCACCGCTGCTCTGGGCTCAGACTTCGAGAGCTTGCCTTTGGCAGACACCAAGGGCCAGGGGATCGGGGTGCGCGCACAGCGCGGCGCGCCTCGCATGCCGCAGCGCCCTTCGGAGGCGCCATGCACCTCGTGTGCCCCACCTCGACGCTGCCGCTCCGCGTCGCAGCTGGCTGCTCCGCCGCAGGTTCGCGTCGTGTCGACCGGCGGCGACCCCGCTGCCGGCGTGCAACGTTGAACGCCTCCGGCGACACAGGATCGGTCGATGCTGGGCGATCTGACGTTTCGGAAGCGGCCGATCGGTCGAGGTGGAACGGTCCCCGCGGTCTCAGGAGCCAACGCCGGGGGTCGACACGGCACGAGCCCGCGTTGCCTTCCTGCCCCGCCTCGACGCTGCCGCTCCATGTCGCAGTTGGCTGTCCTGTACCCGGGTCTGTCGTCGAGGTTCAGGCGGTGCAATTTCTGGTGCACCGGGCGTTTTCGCCCAGATTGGGGCCCCGGGACCATCACAGATCGATTCGGATCAAACAATGGTTCAGAAAGATTTCGTCCAGGTCTTTGGTCGTGCTATTCCACTGTTGGATGTTTGTTGCATCGTCGGATCTCAGGGCAGGTTGTCGTGGCTTCGCGGACCGTTCGTGTTGTCATGAGGGATCCTGGCCTCGGGAGCGTGAATCAATAGTTCGTTTCGAAGGATCCTGGCCTCGTGAGCGCGGATCCTTACAGTCAACCCGCGTAGTAAGGATGGGCAACCTTCTTAAGGGTACCCTTGCATCCTTGCCTTCTCGGCCCATCCTTGGCCGCTTTCGTTGGCCGCGTCCCGCTCGAAAAGCTTCGAAATGGGCGTCCAAGGCCCTTGCATCCTTATCGCGCATCCTTGCTATACGGGTTGACTGCACTGCTTTTGCGAAGAGTCGTTGCCCCGGGAGCGGGCACGCCGTTGTTCTACAGGCGATCGTGGCCTCGGGAGGCGTTGCATGCAGAACTCCGTTTTTGAAGAGGGGTGGCGCCCCTTGAGAATATTACAGAAAGCCTACCCGACGGCCGACGGCCCTTGGCATCCTCTTGGCATCGCTCGGACGTGTGCATTTTTCCTTCGGCGAGGACAATCGAGGAGCATTCTTGATCATTTGGCGAAAAGACCACGGACGAAATCGAAGAAAACAGGAAATAGACGTCCGAGCGATGGCCAGAGCCTACCCGACGGCCCTTGGCATCCTACCCCGCCTCCACATGCCAGGGGGCACGGTGGCGGGTTTTGGTCAATGGTTCATGCAGGCTCAGGAGGCGCACGCAGAGGAGGCTCAGGCGGCTGCTGGACGCGCTGTGCTTACAGGAGGGTCAATTAGAAGTCACCGCAGATTCTAAACCAACGGACTTCAGTTTGTCGCCTTGGTGTACAGAAGTTGTTCCTCAGACATCGCTTCGGCTTAGAATCGCAATCAAAAATGATGATTGGGCTTACGCCACATCGCCGACCCCTTGGGGAACCGGCGGTTGTGTGTTGCTCCCGAGGGCCTCTTGTCCGCTTTTTGGGGTTTCTTGGAGCTCTTTTGGGGTTTCATGGGGGCCTCTTGTGGGCCTTTTCGGGGCCTCCTGGGCTGACATTCTCAGTACTCGCCGTGCACGCATGTGGAAACGGGCGAGAGCCCACGTATACAGACGGCGAGCATCTGTCAAAACACCCGAAACATGATTATCGAATGCCTTCGGCACATCCCGCCACCGTGCCTGGGTTGCGGGTCTGAGGCCACTCGGATGGCTGATAAGGGTCTCGTGGGAGGCGTCTCGGGGGCGTCTTGGAGGCAGTTTCTGAACCTCTTGGGGGCTTCCAGGGGCCTCTTGGGGTCTTCTTGCGGCCATCGTGGAGCTCCCCGAGGGCCTGTTGGGCGCTTCTTGGGGCAACCCGGAGGCGTCTTAGGGTGGAAGACTCAAAATTTCAGTTCGGATTCCCCTTCTGGGCGCCGTCTTGGGGCTGTCCTGGGACCCTCCTGGGCCGTCTTAGGGGGCTTCTTGGGCCGTCTTGGGGCCCTCTTGGGTCGTCTTGGAGCCCTGTCGGGGGCCTCTTGGCCCGCCCTGGGGCGATCTTGAAGGCCTCTTTGGGCCGTTTGGGACGGTGTCAACGCCAAAGAGGCGAATGTGTTCAATATCTATATATCTATTATCTATATATCTATCTATCTATCTGTCTGTCTGTCTGTCTGTCTGTCTGTCTGTCTGTCTGTCTATCTATATATATATATATATATATATATCTATATCTATCTATCTATCTATCTATCTATCTATCTATCTATCTGTATATCTATCTATCTATCTATCTATCTATCTATCTATCTATCTATCTATATATCTATATATCTATCTTCCTATCTGTATATATATATGTATATATATGTGTGTATATATATATGTATGTGTATATATATATATATATATATATATATATATCCCGCAGGGAATGGGACGATGTTTGCTTCTGGAGGCCCTCTTGGGACGCCTCTTGGGGTCTTCGTGGGGCGTCTTGGGGGCCTCTGGGGCTGTCCAGAGGCCAGCGTGGGCGTTTGGGATCGATCTTGCAGCGACTCGTGGCCCTGGTGGCCATCATCTTCGGCACCGCCTGATCCCAGGGCTTCGCCCTCTCCCGGCCGCCGTGAGGCCCCGCCTTCTTTCGCCCTTTCTCTGATAATTAAAGCTGTGCGCGTCCCGCTTAGCTTCCAGCGGAAGAGGTTCGCTCTCGCCGCGCAGATCAAAAAAAGTGTTTGGGCCCTCTGCCCCCCAGGATGCGTTCATCCGGATCCTTGGGGACCTCCCCCACCCCCTCAAAATCGACCAGACCAGGCTCCCGGGGGGAGGGGTTTGGGGAGGGGTGGAGCATCTCACACGCCGATGAACCCCGAGGGGTCGGCAGATCTACGGCAGTTGCGCGAGCCGTCCCCCAAGCGCCAGGGAGCGCCCATAAGTCCTTGCCTTGGGCCTCCAAAGAGCTTGCGGACCTCGGGGCATTCCATTCCAGTCAGAAACGATGGCGTGAAGATGGATGAGGTCTCCTTGCCACGGCCAGGATGAAAGATGCACCGTCCCATGGCCCAGGATTCCCGTAGCCAGGTATTGCGGTGGTGTGCCGCTGGCTGTTGACCCCGAAGCCTCTGGAGGTCTGAAGGTCTGCAGTTTCGAAGAGCGCTTTCCAGCACAGCTGCCGTTGCCTTCCTGGAGGCCGTCTTAGTAGTCGTCGTCGTGGATGGCGGCCTGCCCCAGAGCGCATCGTGCTTCTCTTCTAATTAGACGAGGACCCCGGCGCTCTCAACGCCCGCCCTGGCGGGGACCCAGACCACCCGGATGGGTTGGAACAAAGAGGTCGGAGGATTGCGCCGCCTCGCCGATGCATCGGCGATGCGGTGCGATCCAGACCGCGATCTGTTTAATTCCGATGTCGCCGATGCTTCGGCGATGCGGCGCGATCTACCGACCTCATCATGTTTTGACCTCACGTGGGCGGGCGGCCTCTCCGGCCGACCACGTCGCGCGCGCAGCTTTCGGGGCCCGGCGGCGGCCCTTCGGAGACCGAGACGTCGGAGCCAGAAACGCGCGCTCGGGCGTCCGCCGTGATGCTTCAACGGCGCTGGGGAGGTGTTCGGCAGGCCGCCGACGACGACGCCCCTGACGACCCCTCTTGGGGTGCGTGCTGGCCAGAACTTCGAGCAGGGTCTAGCCGCGGCGGCGAGAGCGCTCCAGAGGCCCGAAGCGGCGCGAAGCGCAACTTACAGCAGATCGGCCACGACCACGATCACGACGACGACGGTGGCGGCTGCGACCACGATGACGACCACGCTCACGACGGCAACGACGGCCACGTCCACGACGACGATCACGATGTCGGCGGCGCTATCGACTACGACGTCGTCGACGACCATCGTAGGGCGACGAGCTTTATGCATAGACGCTGCTCCCTGGCCACGCCCATCCTGAGCCCAGCAGCAGTGTGTACGCCACGCATTCCTGGCAATTGGCCAGGAGGGCGTATGCACTGCTGCTGGGTTCAGGATGGGCCTGGCCGGGGAGCAGTGGATATGCATGGTTAAGTCGGGCCTGTCCCTCTACAGGGGGAATTTTAAAAAGTAGTCTTAAAATAGCATGGGGAGTATTTTTTGAGTAGTTGTGGGCATCTTTTGAATGTGTTTTGAGTATGTTTTATTTTTCGTCCCAAATCCCGCTGTAGGGGGACAGGCCCGACCGAAATGTATGGATTTCATTGCCCTGCAGCAAGATGACGACGACGGTCCCGACGACGACGGTGCCGGCGACGCCGACCTGCGATGGCGCCAGAGCGGAGCAGGCCCTCGCGACCGCGGCTGGCGCGGCGGCGGGGCTGGCCGCCCTGGCGCGGGCGGCCGCCGGGCCCCTGGGGCGGCAGCCAAATCGCCGCCGCGGCGCCTGCTCTCTGCTGAGGTGCTCGTGTGGGGGGGCCTGCCGTTGGGGCCGGCCCGACGGATCTGTTCGGCTCAGGTTCGGCTCAAGCTCGGCTCAAGCACGATTCAAGCTCGGCTCGGGTTCGACTCGGGCGCGGCTCTGGATCGGCTCGGGGTCGACTCAGGTCACGGGCGTCCGACGCAGCTTCGACGCACGAGCTGAGCGAGTGTCTCCAGGAGGGTCCCCAGAATGAGCCTCCAACTTTGCTGGCGCTGGCAGCCGCCCGGATCAGTGTCCGCCCCGTGCTAGGCCCTGGAATTTGCGCACGCGGTCGGGCCGAGGTGTAAGATCGAGGTCGGCTCGGGGAGGATACCCTGATGTGCTTCGTGTTTGTGTTGGATGTTCTTGAGCATGCTGGAGGGGTACCCTCGAAGGCTTCTCAGTTTGTTCTCCTGTTCTCGGAGGATGCTCTCGAGGGATGTTCTCCTTTCTTCGGTCCGGCTGCATCGATGCGGCAGGACGTGTGATGCAGCGTGCCGTAATAGGGGTCGAGAGGCGCGGTCGTCGTTCTTTTGCTCCACCGCAGGATCTTTCCGTTTCCTCTGGGCCATCGGATCCTGGGCCGCTTGGCCTCCCTTTGCTCGCCCTCGGAGAGGAAGCGGGGGGGAAGCGGGCGAGGTCAAGGAGACGCAGGACCAGGCGTTGCTCTTCCTCGCCTTCACCTCTAGTACATGCCTGTCTCCCTCCTCGACCTCTGCCTCCTCCAGCTACTCTTCCGTAGGGTGCGTTTCTTGGGCGTTAGATTCAGATTCTTCATCGGCGCTGGTAGATCCGTGGTCGAAAATTGGCATGATCCTGTGCAATCTGGTTTCTGGCTCCATCCCGTCCAATCCGTATTGACCCCAGGCTTAATCCGGCCTGATTTGGTGAATTGGCCCCTTAAACGGGCTCACTAGCCGCACAGCGTTCTCACGAAGACCTTCCAGGAGTTGCTTCCCCAGCATTCCCGTCTCCCTTCTTCGGCGTCGCTGCACGGCCTGTCGCAGAGGGGGCACGTCCCAAGCTGATACGGCGGCGGGCGCTCCGGGATGGACCACCGAGAAAGGCACCGTGCTGGGCACCCAAAGATGCCGGGGGATGTGGCGGGCGGCCAGAGCTGGACGGGGTTAGGACGAGGACAGATCCGTCCCAGAACGCTCCAGAACGCTCTCAAAGCGTCCCGGAACGCTCCGAGAAGGCCGCGGCGCCCGGGACATCCTCCAGAACCGCCGGATCTCAGAGATTCTCGAGTTATCCTCGCCCGATGTTATCCTCGCCCGGGCTTGCACCAAAGGAGGAAGCCCGAAGAAGAAAGAACGCCATAAACATAAACTTTTGGCGCTCGCCGGCGGCGCCTCCGACGCCGCTCCTGGCGCGCTCCACGCGCCAGGGAGGGGGGTCCAGCGCGAGTCCGTGTTTCTTTCTTCTGTTGAACTGCTCGCAAAGTGCTTACTCGCAAACGTCAGAAGAGCAGGTCCTTCCTGCCTGTAATCGGTTGTGAAGCTCCCGCGGCGGATCAAGGCCATCTGCGAGTAACTAGCTGCTTTGCGAGTAGTAGAACGCGCTTGCCTAAACGCGCAAAGGGGGTATTTGGGCGGGCAGGCGTCTTGGAAGGAGGCTGCTCCTTCGAAGGCGCGGGCCTCATCTATGCATGCAATGGCGACGCCCTTTAAGAAGAGGCAGCCTCCTTCTAAGAAGCCCTCCCCCCTCCCCCAGACCCCCTTCTGCGCGCCGCCGATTTGGGGTTCTGGGGGCCGCTGCTGCTGCTCCTCGTCCCGATCGGGTGCTGCTAGAAGTGCCCATGGTCCAAGGTGCCCCCAGGATTTCCAGGGAGGCCCCCACGGACTCCAGAGCACCCCTCACGAGGCCCAGAGGGCTCCAGGGGCTTCGAAATGGAGCGAACACCTGAGGGCACCTAGCGTCAGGAAGTCGAAAAGGCGAGAACGCCACAAGCCTTCAAGCATCGAATGAAGATCAATGATTGTTGCCTCTTGGGAGGCCTCCTGGAGGCCTCTTGGAGCGTCTTGGAGGCCTCTTGGCAGTCTGGGGGCCATCTTGAGCGTCTCGGAGCGATCGTTCGGCGACTCGGAGCCCCCTTGGACCGTCTTCGGGGCCACTTGGGGCTGTCTTGGCCCGTCTTTGGGCCCTCTTGGCACCGAACAAATCATGCGACAAGCCGCGACAGGCCGCGAGAGATTTGGCAATGCGAGCGGCCCCTTCAACACACCTGAGCCCCTGAGGAGTGAGGATTGAGGCTTAGAGGATTAGGGAAAGGACCTGAGGACAAGCCCACTCCGTGCCCAGCGGCACGGTGGCGGATATTGAGATGGGGATCCAGGGATGGGAATAGGGAAAGGGATAGGGCCATAGGACAGTGGTATGGAGAAATGAGGCTAAAGGCAGGGGCAGAAGCATAGTGTTAGGACTAGGAAAAGAGATAGGGATACGGACAGGGATAGGGGTAGACAGTGGGAGACAACGGGAGGCACTTGGAGGCAATGGGTGACAATGGTGGACAGTGGGAGGCAACGTCGTCCGACCGATTATGATCTGAAAGGTCGTTTATTCGTTCCTTGCAAAGTATGCGAAACCCTTACAAACAAGTCGCTTATGAAAACACGACTTTGCTTGGCGCGAATGCGGTAACCCCATTACCAACATGGTCAGCCTTCCATCCTTGTGGTTGTTGGGAACGTCGGAGACTAGTGTGAGCGGTGCCAAGACGTTAACCCAAGTTCGAGAATGTTGTACCCTCCGTCCGTGCAATAGTTGGAACTGTCAAGCTTCAGGATCATACACCGTGATCAAGTATAAGGCGGCACGTTGGGAGGTGAAGGGAGGAGGTGGGGGAACGGAATATGGGTGAAGGGAGAAGGAGCCAAATCAACACCAGCAGCAGGATGGAGTGATGATGGTGATGTTGTTGATAATGTTGATGCTGATGGCAATGGTACTGATTGATGATGATGCTGATGCTGACGATGATGATGATTATGATGAGGATGAGGATGAGGATGAGGTTCAGGATCACAATGAGGATGATGACCCTGATGATGATGACGATTATGGTGATGATAGTGGTGATGCTGCTCATGATGATGAAGATGATGATGATGCTGATGATTATGATGATGCTGCTGCTGATGATGATGATGCTGATGCTGATGATGATGATGCTGATGATGATGATGATGATGATGATGATGATGATGATGATGCTGATGCTGATGATGATGATGATGATGATGATGATGATGATGATGATGATGATGATGATGATGATGATGATGATGATGATGATGATGATGATGTGGCACAGGATCGGGAAACACTTGGAAAGTCTCTAGAACACGATGTCCATTTTACGACGTCCAGTTCTCTGGGAGGGAGGCGACAAATCCTGCGAATGGATGAGGTGCCGATGAAAGACAGTTCCTGCGCAGGCGCGATGACGACCACCCCGACCACCACGAAGACCACGACGACCGCGGCGACGACTACCACCACGAACACCGCGACGTGGACCAGGACGACGGCCACGATCACTGCGACGCAGCACGACGGGACGACCACGATCACGTCCACGATCGCGGCTGCCAAGACTGGTCTTCGACACTTCCTGCGGCGACTCGACGGCGACCACGACGGCATGCGCGTCGGCGGCCCCGCGCCAGAGGCCCTCCGCCGGCGAGGCCTTCCTGGCGGCCGCCCCCGCCGCGGCGAGGCCGAGGAGGAGGAGGAGGAGCGGGCACAGGAGGGGGAGGAGCAGGGCCGGGACCACTCGTGCTGCCAAGGAGTTCGTGGATCCCCAAGGTCCAGAGGAGGAGGAGGAGGAGGCGGAGGAGGAGGAGCAGGGCCGGGACCACTCGTGCTGCCAAGGATCGGGGGTGGACAGAACCCCCAAAGCGGCACGTCGATTCGTGGACTGTCCGTTCTCGGTTCTCGAGAGGGCGCCGTGGCCGTTCTTTTCCAGGCTGGCGCCCGCCAGGTGTGGGCCCGAGGTCGTTTTCACTAAGCCACGTTGTGCTACTAAAGGGAGGTCGGTCCATCCCCGAAGGGAGTCCGTGGATCCCTACCAGACCCGCACAGAAGGAGGCGGGAAGGCGATCCAGAAGCTCACCCAAGGTAAGCTTCCGCCAGGTCTCAAAAGCCTGGCCAGACGGGCCCACAGGAGGCTCGTCGTCGGCCGCCCTCGCGCGGAGGAGGAGTGGGGGCGCAGGAGGAGGATCAGGAGGGGAACGAGCACACGGACACACTTGATCGTCGACCCCCAGGAAAATATGGGGAAATATGGGAAGTGGGGGGAGGACGGAAACCCAGAAATTACGCTACCGAAGAACCCCACATACTTAATTTCAATATGATGTGCCTGCTTTTGCTTTTAATGCATGCGCAATCCTGCGTTCTGAGCCCTCGTCGCGAATGTTTCCCTATGTGTCATCCCGCTGGCCCTATAGTCTCGCGAAACTGCCACGTTTGCTAAACTTTGCGACAGTGACGTGGATAGCGGCATCCACAACGCCAAAGGGAAACGGGTCCGTGGCCGTCAGGTTTTGGCCCGAGGTCGTTCTCACTAAGCCACGTTGTACTAAAGGGAGGTCGGTCCATCCCCGAATCGTGGCATCCGCAACGCCAAAGGGAAAAACGGGTCCCGAGTTTCTCTTCCCCGCTGTTCGGACTCCTCCCGGGGCTCTCCGCGGGCCCCCCCCCCCGGGGAGTGGCAGGCTCGGGGGTTGCGGGTCTCGTCGTCCTGGGGGAAGGCCCCAGGGCCGGGGGTCGACCAACGCCGTTTTCTTTGTCTCGTTTTCTTATTCTCTCGTTTTCTCGTTTTTCTCGTTTTGGATAAAAAAGGCGTTTTCTCGTTTCTCTCGTGTTTCTCGTTTTTTCAGTTTTTTATAGTTTTTCTCGTTTTCCTAGTTTTTCTCACGTTCTTGTTCTCGTTCTCCCATTTTTTCTCGTCTTGGAGAAAAGAAACAACGGTGCCTTCAGTCGAGGGCCCACCATTGGCCAATCTCACGACTTCGGACTTGCGCCAGGGCGCTGTTTGGGGCCGTCGTCCAGACCGCTTCCGTGCCACAAGAAGTCTTCGAAGCGACCACAAAACGAGCATGCAACACGTTGCTTTGGTTCTCTCCTGCATCACGCCACCACCTCTGCAGCCAGCCCGGATTAGTAGGTCGACCCGGCAGCTCGAGGGTACCCTTGTGTCTTGTGCCTCGCGACACGTGCCTTCTTACACTTCTATGGCGATGTGGCCCTCGGAAGGGTCATGTGTCCTCTCGCGTGTCTTGTCCAATCAAGGCCGACTGTAGGTAAGGACAGGGGTCCTCTCGGATGTCTCTCTTGGGGTCCTCGTGTAGACCTCAGCTTCTTCGGGGCCTCCTGGGCCTTCCCGGGGGCCTCCGGCGGCCTCGGGGGGTATCCATGGAGCCGCCGCGCATCCAGGGGGGATCCCCCTTGCTCCTCCCTCCAGATCGGGGCGTCGCAGGACACATGGATCGTCTGCTTTTGCGACGTCTTGGGCCCCTCCGGGCAGTTTCCTGGCCCCAGGGCCGTCCAAGGACTCTTCAGGATGAGAGGTTGGCCCTGGGGAAGAGGCTTGAGATCCCCCTGGTCCCACGTTCCTGTTCGCAGCTTGCGGCCTCGGAGGATGCGGTCCGCCCTGCATCCCTGTTCGAGGAGGGTGCGCCGCCCCGGGCGGCGGAAGCTCGGGAGGAGGGGGCGGGGGCAAGTAACCCAGGGCACCCCGCCTCAAGCTCGGATGAGGGTGGTGACGTCGCAGTCCAGACGCTGAAGCAAGGAGCAGGTTGGGTTCGGAAGGGGCTCGATGTTCCTCGGGTCCTTCCACGGCTGTTCCTCCAGCCCTCCTCGTGAACGAGGGCGGTTTAGGGGGGCCTCAGAGGGGTTTCGTTCCATCTTTAGCGTTCCTTGTGCCAGCGGCCCGACTGTACCTGGGGGGGGGGCCGGCAGGGGGTGGCGGCTGGCGGCCGCTGCCGCGCAACATAGAGAACAGCTCTCTAGAGTTCGAATCTGCAAAGCATATACAAGAAGCGTATAGACGGTGGGTGGGTCTACGGGACATGTTACGTAATGTATTGTGTAGATTCTGCGGGGAAATCAAGCTTCATGTCACTCAATTCAGTACTTGGATCGCGCGGTGGTTGCTCACGGGATGGGGATGCATAGAAGTGAATGCTAAAGTGGTTTTTATTTGTCCTAGCCCAAATGATACGTAGGTTACTAGTGCCCTGGGTGGCTTAGGGTGATGAGGCAACTCCGCTAAGTGGGCTCCTCCCACTTAGCCCAGATCTGTGCACCACTAAGCCACTTAGCGCACGTGCAACCCACTTCTAAGTTGGGTTAGGCTGGATAGAACCCACCTTGACATCCACTTGGTATCCCCCCCCATCCTCTCAGCAACCCCCGCGGCGAGCCGAGCAGTCGATCCCCCACTCGAAGAGGCACCTCCCAGGCAAGGGGGTGCCTCCGTCCCCTGGCGCCCGCGCACAAAATCCTCGAGGAGGGCGGCCACTCGGCGCAGGCAGGGGGAGGAGGAGAAGGAGGAGGAGGAGGAGGAGGAGGAGGAGGAGGAGGAGGAGGAGGAGGAAGAGGAGAGGAGAAGATGAGAGAGGTGGAGACGAAGAGGAGGAGGAGGCGGAGGAGGCGGAGGAGGAGGAGGAGGAGGAGGAGGAGAAAGGGGGGGGGCCCGAGGTGCCCCCCCGCGGACCGGACGGGGCGGTCTCTCGGCGCTGGCGCGGGGCGCCGCCGCTGGCGACGAGTCGCTGCCACTGGACGTGTCCCTCCTCGCAGTCTTTTCCCGTCGAAGGAGGAAAAGGTACCCCACGCCGCTGCCCTTCGCCCGTTTTCCCCCCTGGGGGGCATCCTCGGACGGAGGCCCTCGCCGCCACCGCTGGATCCGCCTCGAAAGTCTGGTCACGATGCACCGCGGGAGAGGTCCAGTTCAGTGGCGGTATCGGTACCTTTTGGCTTTCCTTGATCTCGCACTTTCCCGCTCCCTGCCCCCTCGCCGCGTCTCCCCGCCCCGAGACCGTCATGTGAGGGCCATCGTCTTTAGGATGCCCCTCCCGAGTGGCTGGATTCAGTACTGGTCATGGTATTTCATGGACTTCGGCTCATCCTTCCACCGTGCTTGTTCACGCATGCATCTTGAAGGGCCGTTGTGGGCCCCTTGGGGACTCCTGGGGGCCTCTGGGGGCATCTGTAGGGCGTCTCCGAAGTCTCCTTAGGGCCACCGGGGGCCCTCCGGGGACCCCCCTTGGGGCGTGCTTCGATGATCCTCCGAACGTGTTAGCCCAGGGTGTGGTATCCTCCCCCAGTTTCGGATGCAACTCCTGGGAGGTCAAATTCTGTTTTCGCCCTGGTCCGAAATCCGGCTTAATTTAGCTGAATCCCGCGTAATCCGGCTTAATTCTGCTTAATCCCGCTTAATCCGGCTGAATCCTACTTAGTCCGAGGCCGTTTTTGGCGTAACAGCTTCCAAATGGGGCTTAATCCTCTTTAATCGTTCCGACGAAAACCTCCCAGTTGTGGGCTCCTAACCCAGTTCCGCCGATAACTCGCAGCCCCTGACAGTCACCAGTGCGCAGAAGCACGTGCTGCGGGGCCTCGTCGCGGCCCCGCAGGGGTCGTCTTCTCGGTGCGGCTCGCCTCTAGCCCTTCCTCAAACAGTGACCCTCAGCTTCTCCGCCCGTCCTGCTCCTCTTCTTTCCTCCGCCTCCTGCATCCCCTCCCCTTCCCGCTCCTGCCTCTCGCCCCTCTCCGCCGACGGTTGGTGCTCATTACCGGCGCAACTTTACGTCACTGACGTAACATTTTTCGTCAGTAGGTTGTCGACGTAGAAATAGCATCGTGTTTTCGGTCGTTCGGAGAAACCGACGCAGTTTTCCGTTACCGACGCAACGTTTCCGCTAATCACGAAAATCCCCTATTAGTAACGTAAGCGTCCCGTCGGTTCCGTCAGCAGCTCCGTCAGTTCTTTGCGCGGCCTTTGGCAGAGCTTGGCTCCCGCGACGCCCGAGGGACACGTGATTCTCCAGCCCATCTAATATGAGACAGCCGCGTTTTCCGCACTCAACTTCGCGCGCGGCACTTGCGATCCACCAGCGTGCCGAGACGCTCTGTGACGCGCGCGGATGTGCGTCTACACAACGTGCAAGTTACCGAAGGGTTTCGGTGGTCAAACACACGTTAGCGTTAACGCACGTTTTTGGGATCGTCGACGTGCTGACGGTGCCGGTGGTCATCTTGGTGCGGGAAGGGCTCGAAATGTTAGTTCGCGTTCCCCCCTTTAGAACTCAGCCTCGTTTGCGCTTTATTGGGCCGTCTTGGGGCCCTCTTTGAGGGTCCGTCTTGCTTGGGCCGTCTTGTACCGTCGGAAATTCGAAAAGGCGTGAACGCTCAACCTTGTATGGGAAATCAACGGTGTTGGCTTCTTGTGGCGCTCTTGAGCGGCCTCTTGGAGCCTTCTTGGTGCGAATTGGGGGCCTCCTCGGCGGTCTCCCGGGCCGACTTGGGCGCTTCTCTGCAGACTCCTGCAGGTTCGGCGGGGCGTTCTGGACGGGCTCACCGTCCCAGGGGCCGACTCGACACACCCTGGCAACATCCAGGAACATCTGGACATACTTGGGAAATCCTGGTCTGGGCCCTATTAGTGTTTCAGTCCGCCAAACTCGCGCACCTGCGTGAGCCTTGGAGCACTCCACTTTGTGCTGAAGGCACGGTGGTGGATTTATTTTGTGCCAAGTCAGCTCAGTCTGGTTCAGTGGACCCCAACGCGGCTTACGCTGGTTCAGCCAGACCCTCAACATACCTTAATCCAGCGATACCGTTCACACGAAGACCCCAGGAGTTGCCTCCTAGCCCTCCCCCGTTGACTGGAAACAGTTCAAGCCATAAGGTTTGCTGCCAATGTTGGCAACTCAACGCAGGCTTGCGTATCCACCAGCCAAATCGGCAATTCTGAAGACAGTGTGTGTGTGTGTGTGTGTGTGTGTGTGTGTGTGTGTGTGTGTGTGTGTGTGTGTGTGTGTGTGTGTGTGTGTGTGTGCGTGTTTGATTTTCATCGGGTAGTCCGTGGTAGCCTACTCGTGGTAAGTTTACCGGTCCAAACAGCACTAGTCTAGACCTCCTAGATGGCGTCGGAGTGAATTGGGTCGGAGGATCGTGTCGCATCGCCGATGCGGCTCGATGTGGAGCCCGATTTTCTCCACGCCGACGTCGCCGATGCATCGGCGATGCATCGGCGATGCAGCGCGATTTCCCGACGCCATGCATCCCGACCCCTATCCTAAGAGGCCTCGAATTCACCATGTCGGACGCAGCTCCATTCTCTCGAAAAGTTGGTTTCCGTTCGACGGTCTGGGCATCGCTCGGACGCGTGCACTTCTCCCTCGGCGAGGGCCGTCGAGGAGCACCTTTGATCACTCGGCGAAGCAGCCACGCACGAAACCGAACAAAAGCACAGGGAATGGACGTCCGAGCGATGGCCAGGACAGGGTCGGAGGGTCGCGCCGCGTCGCCGAGGCATCGGCGATGCGGCTCGATGTGGAGCCCGACTTGCTTCACTCAGGAGGGAAAGAAACGCACAGACACAAGTAATCCTCGATCCCCCCAGAATGCGGGAACATATGGGAAGTGGGGGGGAAGACACAAACCCAGAAGATATGGGAAAACATTGGGAATCGGGCTATTTGTGTGTACACCTTGGGCGATGCTTAAGAAAACTTAAGTTTTCGGCCAGAGTCTCGATTCTTCTTAACGTTTCAATGTGAATCCTAAGATTTGAATGGGACTTTTGGGTTTCTATTCGAGTTCGGAGGCTATGAATTTCTTAACCCATGATTTCTTAAGCATTTCGCAGGGTGTATCTTCTTGTGTGGCCCAGAGCCGCCACGACAGAGTGCCCACGAGCGGGCACGCACTGTGGGAGGCCTGGGCCCGCTCGGCCAGCGCCCCCCGGGGTTTGCCCGCGGGGCGCCGCCCGCGGGCCGGCACGCGCGGCGGAGCCCCCTCGGTGTCGCTGGGACGTGTGCACTCTTTCTCGGCGGGGATTACTAATATCAGGAGGGAAAAAACACACAGACACAATTAATCCTCGATTCCCAGGAAAATATGGGAAAATATGGGAATTGGGGGGGAAGACAAAAACCCAGAAAATATGAGAAAATATGGGGACTATTTTTATTTGTGTGTATTTATTTGTGTGTCCTAATTTCCCTTTATAATAGGAGCACCGTGGATCATCCTGCGAGAAAGCCACGCGCGAAACCGACAGAACACACAGGGAATGGACGTCCGAGCGAGGGCCGATCCCTGGCCCACCAAGGCAGGATTTGGGCTGCCACGCCTGGGGAGTCAGATTCTGATTCTGCACTGGTCCGAAGTCCGGCTCAATCCGGTTGAGTCCCGCTGAATCCCGCTCGATGCCGCCCAATCCGGCTTAATCCCGCTTAATCCGAGGCCCACCCCAGCGTAATAGCTCCCAAATGGGGCTTGATCCCCTTTAATCTTTCCGACGAAAACCTCCCAGTAGTTGCCTCCTGACAAGGCATTAGATAGAACAGCAGTGTGAAACTCTCGGTGCAAGCGCTGCAGTGGGGAATATGTCTCAGGAGGGCAAGAAGCACGCACAGACACAAGGAATCGTCGACCCCCCGGAAAACATGGGGAACTGCGGGAAGGGAGGGGAAGACGGGAACCCAGAGCAGCTTGGGAAGTCTCGGGGATCCTGGGAGTTGTGTCAATTTATTCGTGTCTTCTTGAGCCCCCTCAAAGTGTTGCAGATGTACAGGTTCTTCCCTCTTGCTGAAGCCCCCCGCGGGCGTGGCGCACCCCAGCGAAGCTTATGTTGCTTCCCGAAGAGCCCAGAGTCCGCTGAGCCCGGCCTGTGTGGGCTCAGCCCGCCCCGTCCTCATCGTTTTCGTCATCGTTGTATTCGGCGTCGTCGTCCTTGTCGTCCTCGTCCTCGTCGCTGTCGACGTCGTCGTCGTTCGTCGTCGTCGTCGTCGCCATAGTTGCCATCGTTGCTCTCGTCGTCGTCCTCGTCCTCGCCTTCGTCCTCGTCGTCCTCGTCCTCCTCGTCCTCGTCGCTGTGGTCGTCGTTCGTCGTCGTCGTCGTCGTCGTCGTCGTCGTCGTCGTCGTCGTCGTCGTCGTCGTCGTCGTCGTCGTCGTCGTCGTCGTCGTCGTCGTCGCCAGCCTCGCCGACCCCGCGACCAGGGCGCCGCCGCCCCCGCCCGCGGGTGCGGCCGCCCACGCCGACGCCGCCGCGGAGGCCGAGGCCGCCCCCGCGGCGGCAGTGGCGTCCCCGCGGTCCTCCTCCTCCTCCTCGCCCCCCCCCCCCCCTCCTCCTCCTCCTCCTCCTCCTCCTCCTCCTCCTTCTCCTCCTCCTCCTCCTCCTCCTCCTCCTCCTCCTCCTCCTCCTCCTCCTCCTCCTGCGCACGCAGTAGGCGCTCATGAGATCCCCACGAGAGTCCATCACAGCAAAAACCACGGGCGAGCACCCATCAGGACGGCCTTTTTGTCACCTCCGACTGGGGGCGACATCCAGTCGGCGGAGGGCCAGCGACAGGGTGCCCTCTCCGTGGGCGACCTGGGTCCAAGGCCTGACCGCTTCTCCCCAAGTCTCCAGGGCGCCACGGCTCGGTGAGAGAGATCCACGCTTTCCCTTGCCTGCACTTGCCCTCAGCAGGGCCTCGCGCATCTCGACTGCCCCAGACCGAGGCGGCAGGCGGGCACGGCTCTCGTAACAGTTTAGAGATAGTGACTCCGCCTGCTCCGCACAGGGCGCAGGCCACCTCCCGCCTCCCCCCCGCGAGAGTGAAAGGGTAGGCTCGGTGGGTGGCGTGACCCTCGTCTCCGCAGGACCGCGATCGCAGCATCAGCTCGACGTTCAGCCGGCGAGACCACGGGGGGAGGAGGAACTACTTGCAACACTGGCACGACCGAGCGCAGCTTCTTGATACGCTTAGAGGCTGGGACGTGTTCACGATCAAGGTCGGCCATCGGCGGTCCACACAGGCCAACCCATCTCGTGGGAGTGGCCACAACTTTGCTCTGACTCCTAAACCTCACGCGATACTGCTCGGAAGCTCTGTAATACTCGGCGGCTTGCTTGGCATACGCATCAGCCAAGTGGTTGCCTATCTTAGCACGGGCGGAGACGACGCCCGCAAGAACGTCAGATCTGTCGGTGTGCGCCTTGACCTTCCGAAGGCTGAGCTGCTCAAGGCCACCTTTGTCCTCGATGGCGTGCCACACCAGCTTCCAAATGTCGGCCCGAGCGGCCCTGGACGAGCAGCAGAAGAGACGGCCCCTCTCCTAGACGCCCTGGAAGACAGAACTGGAATCGGTCCAGAAGGTCGCCCCAGGCATGGCCTGCCGGAGGCCAATCAAAGAGGCCCAGAGCTCACAGGCATCGATACCGAAGTGACCAGCTGGGAGCCCCCCCCCGCAACCACTGTGCGCTTCGCTCGCGCTGGAGGGAGGGTCGGACCACCGTGCAGCGCGACGCTGGCGCAGCCGAGCGAGCGGGCGGTGGGCGGAAGCTCGGAGTCGAACGAATTCCTGGCCAGAAAGCATCCCCTCCGGGCCCCTCGGGGGTCCCGACAGGCCTTTGCATCGCGGGGATGATTCAGGACGGGGATTAGTAAGGATCACCCTGGCGCTTTTTCGCGGCGGGGATTCTCGCGGGGAGTATATGAAGGACCAGACGTGTGCACTTTTTCCCGGCGGGGATTATGAAGAAGCATCCTGGATCATCCTGCGGAAAAAACCCACGCACGAAACCGAACCACCCGCGCACGAATTCACCATGTCGGACGCAGCTCCATTCTCTCGAAAAGTTGGTTGCCGTTCGACGGTCTGGGCATCGCTCGGACGCGTGCACTTCTCCCTCGGCGAGGGCCGTCGAGGAGCACCTTTGATCACTCGGCGAAGCAGCCACGCACGAAACCGAACAGAAGCACAGGGAATGGACGTCCGAGCGATGGCCAGAGCCACAGCTCCTCAGGAGGGGGGGGGGACGAGGAGGAGGAGCCGGAGCAGGCAGCGGCACGAGCAGCCTCTCGAGCGGGAGGCGGGCGAGCGGATTGCCAGCGACCTGGATCGTGGCCCGAGCGCACGCGGGCGGCTCCTGCTCCAATCCAAGCTGCTCCTCCTCCTCCTCCTCCTCCTCTTCCTCCTCCTCCTCCTCACGCCCTCCTCCTCCTCCTCCTCCTTCTCCTCACCCCCTCCTCCTCCTCCTCCTCCTCCTCCTCCTCCTCCTCCTCTTCCTCCTCCTCCTCCTCCTCCTCCTCCTCCTCCTCCTCCTCCATCTCATCCATCTCATCCTCTTCCTCCTCGATCTCCTCCGCCATCTCATCCATCTCCTCCTCCTCCTCCTCCATCTCCTCCTCCTCCTCTCCCTCCTCCTCCTCCTCCTCCTCCTCCTGTCCTGCGGCCACTGGCCGCCCACAACAACTCTGACGGCATGCGCACGCTCATGCGCTTCTAACTTGGACGTGCCTGACTTACCTGGCGCAAAGAAAGGGCCTTGCTGTAATCCAGGCATCTGGAGGCGATTAGCCACCTTCCTCCAGAGCCAGCGTTCTATCATAGTGTCCGGAGCTTTCCTGACGGTCCGCGGGTACAGCTCTTCCAAGGCCGTCCATGCGAATGCCGAGGCGGAGCGCCGTGGCCCCGGCAGCTGTGAAAGGGCCACGGACGCATTTCGGGCCGGACGAAAGGGGGGGATTGGGAAAGGGGGGGTCACGAAATGTGCAGCATGCAGCTGTTTCGGCCCCACCGAGGGGCCGATTCCTCGATACATAGCCGCCTCCGGCGCCGGGAGGCGCTGGGAGAATCAGCTACGTGAGCTGATTCTGAACCCCCCCCTTTGCTATCCCCCCCTTTCGCCCGACCCGAACGTTGCCAAGGTGAGCAGTGCTCCTAGAGTTTCTGCCACGCTCCTGCGAGACCTTGCACAGCCACTGCCCTCGGCACCCGCCCGTCCCAGAACGAGGAAGCGATGGCGAGAATGGGGGAGACGTTGAGATCACACGCAGGATCTAAACGCGCGACTCCAGACAACTGCAGCATGAGAGTGGTAGATCTGCCTGACAAGCGTTGACTCTGGACGGACGCCTGCTGAAATCGAGCTTCCTTGAGTTCGCGTCCGTTGGTGCCCATCACCCCCGACCCAGAGGAGGTGGAGGCCTGCGCGGCAGCGCGAACCATATGATGCATCTGAGACTTGCGCAACTTCCCAGCCAGCGTGATAATCTTTTTTTTATGACGCACTTTAGCAGCAACACGCCTGTCCTTCTTGGTGCGACGCGTTATCACACCGCCTGCTGCATAATCTATGTCAATATTGCGCTCTGACTGCACACCGAGCACTCTCTTAGCTCTGAGCGCAGCGGCCAGCTGCACAAGCAGCTGAGGACAGGACGCAAGCACCCGAGACTTGGGCTTGCTGACTGGAAGATGGATGGCATCAAGCTCATCATGCATCATGCGAGTGGCCTGGCACAAAGTATCACGCACCTGCTCGGAGGAACCAACTTTATGCAAACCCATGCCGTCAACCACCACCCCTATCTGTACATCACGAGCAGTGCGAAGAGGAAACGCTGCCTGGACAGTGTCCAGGGGGGCGAGCAACACTAGCAATAGCATGACAGTTGCGAAGCGACAGCTTGGTGGCAGCACGGCCTTCTCGGTGAGAATGAGGGCCGACGTGGCCCCGGCATGGTCCAGGACCCGCCGAGCTTTGTAAAGGCCCACCAAGAGACGCAACTGCTTGAGAGGAAATCCCGCGGACCGAGCCGCCTTGAGCAGTTCTCTGTGCCCTCGGCTGCTGCTACCTCTACCAGGTGCCGAGAGGAGCGTCGTGGCCGAGGCCCCAGGCCATGTTGGCCGACCTCCGGCGGCGCCGACGAACAGCAGCGTGCGCTGCACAAGGTGCATAGTACGTCCGGCACTCTGCCGCAGGAGGAGTGGCCGGTTTACCGTCCTACACCCCCAGAGTCACGGTCAGGGATTTTGTCGGTTGGGCGGGAGGCCCTCAATTACAGCATCGAGTGGCTCTCCGTCCTCATCTTTTTTGGTCGTGGGAACCGTCCTCAGCCAGAACGTCGACGTCTGTTACAGCTGGGCGAGGCGTGGAGCGGCACCGAAGCATCCGTGCGTGTGTGTCTTGGCTATGCCCACACTGTGTTCTCGAACCCGGCGCCGTCAACCTCATCCGGCGTCGTCGCTTCCCGGCGCCCCACAAGAGCGTTGCGCCCTTGGGCGTTGCGTAATGGAGGGGTCATAAATGGGGGGGTGGCGAGGGTGGTCCGAAAAGGTACCCAAACGGTACCTAAACGAGCCCCCTGGGGGTCCGGAGGGGCCCGAAAGGGGCACGAAAGGGGACCGTTTCTGACCCCCCCATTTATGACCCCCCCATGAAGCCACGCCCAATGCGCACGGTGAACGGGAGGGAGCGGCGGTACTCAAGTGACCTGGGCGTGCTACGAGTCCAGAGTAACCAGCAGCGGGTGGTACCGTAGCCATGTGTGCTACTTGAGAGCGTGTAGAGCGTGAGCAGTCCGCGTTTCTCGCACTGAGCCGGGAGGCTGCTGCTGGAGGTGAGGCGCGCGTTGAGGACCCATTTCTTTGGGGTGTCCCCTGCGGTCGTCTATGCGGTCGCGTGCTGGGCGGGCCGACGCAGGTGGTGTATTGTGTCGGGCTGCGTGCTGCTGGGTGTCTGAGATTGCGTTATGATTCGTCCCGAACGTCGCCTTGTTCTCATCGGCGGGGAGCTTTGTGCGCCCTCCGCGCGTACAGCCGTGGCACGGGCCCCCGCCCGGGGGTGCGGCCCCCTCGGGGGCACTGGGCGCTGCGGCGCCGCCGGGCGTCCTCCTGCACATCGGCGAGTTGTTCCCATGGTTCCCCTGTCATGCAGTACTTGCCCGAAGCAGTGTTTCAGAGCCCCGAATCATCAGGGGTAACTCGGGTCAGGGCTAACTCGGGTTCGTTTTTCGGGATTCCGAACCCGAGTTATCCCGGACCCGAGTTACCCCGGATATTTCGGGCGTCCAGGGCCCCGAATCATCAGGGGTAACTCGGGTCAGGGCTAACTCGGGTTCGTTTTTCGGGAACCCAAACCCGAGTTAGCCCGGACCCGAGTTACCACGGATAACTCGGGCGTCCAAGTGTTCTATGACGTTTTTTCCGTTTCCGCGGAGACCACTATTGACCCTCAGTGCCGACTCTGGGCCAGAGATCGGCCGATCTGCCGGCCCCAAAGATCTTCCGCAGTTCTCTGTGCCTGACGTGTTCAAACGCTTCGTGCAAATCTAAGAGCACAGTGCCCGCAAACAGGTCGCGCCCCTGAGCCCACTCGGCGAAGGCAGCTTGAACCCAGACGAGCCGATCCGAGCCCCTCCCCCGAGTCGACCACCATAACTCCCGAAAGTTATCTTCCAGCCAACGCCGAATGAGGGGGCGACGCAGGCGACCTTGCACTCTTGAGGTGACGTGCATGAGGGCAATCGGACGCAGCCCCCTGTGCGTTTCAAACTAAAGACCACCTTGGACCACAACTGTGGTCAGACAGAACTACTTTCGATGGTGAGGATGAGCTGCCTGAAACTCTAGACCTGCATCTGGGAGCTCAAGCAGCTGCCTCGGGGAGATATGATCATACCCCGCACCGCTGCTGGACTTAAAGCTAAGACGACAGGCCTTGAGCTCATCGAGATCAAAGCTGGGCAGCTGAGGCCCCCATCGATGCCTCCCAACCTCCCAGTAAGCCCCCCATTCAGCCACCAAGAGATCCATCACCTGCTCCTGACTAGCTGGAGCAGGCGGCAGAGAGCCGTCGCCCCGAAAGTGAGGACTGCTGTGCCAGGGGTGGGAGGCTCGGACAGATCAAGCAGAGCACCCCCTCCAGCATTGCTGCGAGACTCGACCCAGCTTTTCCAGCTGGAGTCCCTCGGATGCTCGGCCGCTCGCGGGTGCTTCGCCGAAGGCTGTCTGGCGTGGGCGGCGAGCGTCGCCGAGAGCTCCCGGGAAAGCGTGGGAGCGGCCGGGAGAAGCAGCACCCAGGGATGCGCGTTGGCATCCGTGAACTTGTCACACTGACCGGCGATTTTGCTGCACAAGCTTAGAGTGACACGACGGTGAGCTGCTGACTGAAACTTACTTAACTCATTGAAGGCCTGCGTGTCGAGCCTCCACCACGTCCTCCTTCCGAACGAAACGGGCACGGAAAGAATGGGTACAATGCCCAACAGCGGATCTTGCTCATTTTGAACCTGGCTCGCTGTCCGCGCCGCCGCGGCCTGTGTCCATTCGAGACAAAAGGCCGCCTGCCCAACAGCGGCCGCTGTTGGTCTGGGACAACATTTGTTGTTGGGCATTGTACCCATTCTTTCCGTACCCATTTCTCCTCCTTTTCCTTCTCCTCTTCCTCCTCCTCCTCCTCCTCATCGTACTCCTCCTCCCCCTGCTCCTCCTCTTCCCCCCCCTCCTCATCCTCCTCCACTTCCTCCTCCTCCTCCTTTCCCTCCTCCTCCTCCTCCTCCTCCTCCTCCTCCTCCTCCTCCTCCTCCTCCTCCTCCTTCTCTTCCTCCTCCGCCTCATCCTCCTCCGCCTCCTGCGAATGTCAGCGCGCGCGCGTCTCGAGTAGTGGCGAGGCGTCCGGGCTTGCCTCTACCTGGGCCTTCTGTCGGCGGCGAGCGTCGGAGGAGGAAAAGGTATCTATGCCGTTACCCTCCGCCCGTGTTCTATTTGTTCGGGCCTTTGGTTTCTCCAGTTGCGTCTTGGCTTGCCTATATCTAGGCCTCCGATCGGCGGCGAACGAGGGGGGGAAATGTAAAGGAGAAGGCCTCCTCTGAAGGCTCGTGGTTTCTCATAAGCCCTGGCGCCTTCCGAGTTGTTGTTTTGTGTTTCCAGGAAAGGTTTAGTAAAAGACTTCTCAGAAGGCCGGGGGACTTCTGAGAGGGCCCGCTCCTTCTAACTTTCCCCCCTCGCGTGCCGCCGATCTTAGATGGGGTGCGAGTAGATGGGGTCGGGGAGTCGTACCGCAGTGCCGATGCATCGGCGATGCAACTCGATGTGGAGCCCGATGTTCTCCACGCCGATCCGTCGCCGCTGCATCGGCGGTGCATCGGCGGTGCATTGGCGGTGCAGCGCGATCCTCCGACCCCACCTACTCGGACCCCATGTAGTCAGCCCCTACGCGAAGAAGGTTCTGAGAACCTTTTGTGGTTTGCGATATAAGTGCTTGGACCAGTTCGGGTTAAGCGTTGTTCGAATCGATCGCTTGTGTGTTATCATGACATTGTTATTGCTCCGTTCATGGAACAGCCTGCTGTTCTAAAGACACTTCGTGGTAGGCCCATAGGACTGCTGGGGTGGCCGGTCCCTGCTCAACAGATCCCTTCGACCCTTCCGCGTCGTGAACGAATCGTGGCGGGAGGTTTTTCGCTGTGTCCAGCCTGGTCTCGGGAGCGTCACAAAACGGCTCGAAATGAAACATTGGCCATGGGGAAAGAGCGGGACTTTTGGAACGTTCCGTGTACGGTAGGTCATTCGGCGATGGCCCGCCGGCGATTCGAGCAGGGGCCTTCAAGGTTGAATTCCGTATGAGAGAACGACACCGAATCGCCGAGGGGCACAATAACCCCTCGGGTCCCGACGGAATTTAATCTTCGAACGATCCGGCGGCCGCGATCGGTTCAAGATGAACGATCGACACGGTGTCAAAAACCTTTGCGCGTGCCGACACCGCAAGAACCTACCTTCTCCGAGAACAAAATAACCTCTAATCTTCAAAGCACGACGAAGCTGTGGCCTCACTTAGGTCCTCGTCTTCGCATTCTGGAAAATACTCATGGGCGCTTGGCCCGATAGATCTGCAGGAAAGGCTTTATCCTTACTGTTTATTTGCCCTCCTAACTTTTGTTCCCTCCCAAAGGATTAGAGGTATATACAGTGGGGGCGCGCATCAAGAAACCATGTGCTTTTCGTCAGGGTATCCTGGGTTTCTTCGCTCTGCCCGCTGCGCGGTGACTTCCCGCCGCCGTTGAAATAGCTGCTGCGTTCAGGGCGCTCCCGGATTCCCCTCGGGCGCACCTCGCGCGTGGGTTTTCAGGGTTGGGTTTCTTGCGAGGGTTTCTTGCGGCCGCGCCCTCACTGTACGTTGATTTCGTTTCATACCTTCCTGACGTCCGCGTCAGTGCCGGAGGAGCGGGGGCGCAGGAGGAGGAGGAGGAGGAGGAGGTCGAGGAGGGGGTCGAGGAGGAGGAGGAGGTCGAGGAGGAGGAGGAGGTCGAGAAAGAGGTCGAGGAGGAGGGGAAGGTCGAAAAGGAGGAGGAGGAGGAGGAGAGCCAGGAGGAGGATATGGAGGCCGAACAGGAGGAGGAGGAGGAGGAGGAGGTTGAGGAGGAGCGACCCTGAGATCTGGGCGATCCCTCAGCGACCCCGCCGAGAGCGAAGCAGCCCAGGCCGCCGAGGACGCAGGCGCGTCGCAGCTAGAAGTCACGCCGTCGGCGGTCTGGGCTGCTCCGGCTCTGCCCCTGGAGGGCCTGCGGGTTCGCTGCCAGCAGGGCGAAGATGTCATCGCGCCTCGCGGCATAGGACGCAGAGGCGCCCTCCTCCTCCTCCTCCTCCTCCTCCTCCTTCTCCTCCTCTCCTCCTCCTCCTTTCCCTCCTCTTCCTCCTCCTCCCTCCTCCTCCTCATCCTCCTCCTCCTCCTCCTTTCCCTCCTCCTCCGCCTCTTCCTCCTCATTCTTTTCCTCCCTCCTCCCTCCTCCCTCCTCCTCCCTCCTCCCTCCACGGTGTTTGCCGGAGGTTTGGAAAGGATATCCGCTTTCGGGCTAGAGAGGGTTTTTTGCAACGGTGTTTCAAACATGTGCGGAATCGCTTGTGTGGACTGCGCACATCGTACAACATCAGCACGTGGTTGCTACGAGTCATGTGCCACAGGATGAGCTCTTGCATTTTCTGTGCGACCCCATTACGACAGACCCCTTTTGCCTGAACAAAGATAACCGCGCATCGCGGGGCGTGCTCCGCGAGGCGAGGTGTCTCGCGCGAAGATCCGGGCGTCGCAATTCTTCTACGCCAGGCGTTTTTGCTTTGGGGCCCTCACATATCGATCCGGCTCGACATGTGTGTTGCAACGTCGGACCTCAGCGGCCGACGGCGGCGACGACGACGTCGACGTCCGTGGAGGCGTCGAAGGAGCGAGGGCTGAGGTGGAGCCATGGGGAGCGAGAAGTGACCCCCACCTCCTTCCGGTATGGAACAAGCGCTTGTCCTGCCTCCAGGGGCCCTCGCCATGCTCCAGGTCCGTGAAGAAACGGTTTTGGGATCCAGAAGACATCTGGGGGTCCGCCTTGTGATGAAACGGAGAAGGTTGTTCTTTTCTCAGTCGTCCCTTCTCTCTCTTTCTCTTTCTCTCTTCTTCTGCTGCTTCTTATCCTTATGTTTCTTTTTATGTGTCTTCTTCTGATTATTATTATTCGTATGGGTATTGATGATCAAGCGCGGTAGCGTTTGGCATGTTCAGGATTCGTTCTGCGCAGTCAGTTTGGAGACTTCGGCTCGCTGTGGGCGTGCGAACACAAAACTGACCGGTGCCCTGAGGTTAGATCGCAAGTCATGTAAGTTCCCGCTCGTATGGCATTGGATGTGCATCGGTGAATAGATTCTAATGGTACTCAATAGCGCCGAAATGGCGCCCCCCGTAGCGCCCAAGATGCGCCCCCAATGACGCCATATGAGGGAGATGCGTTACGTCTGCGTTCCGCGTTTTTTAGGCGCGCTACTGGGCGCTATGGGAGCGTACACTCCAGGCGATGCTCAAGAAAACCCAAGATTTCGGCCAGAGTCTCGATTATTCTTAATGTTTCAATGTAAATCCTAAGATTTCAATGGAAATTCTGGGTTTGTAATCAAATTCTGAGACTCTGAATTTCTTAACCCATGATTTCTAAAGCATTTCGCAGGGTGTACAGACGTTTCCAGGCGTTGCTTCGCAAGGTTGTGCGCCGACCCCGAGCGTCCGACCCCTCTCCCGGAGGCTGGAAGAGGGGCTTGCGGCCAGGACGCTGAAGCGAGGACTGCCGAGGGCTCGGGAGAGGCGCTGGTCTTCGGGCCGCTGCCACTGAGATCTGGGCGGGTGAGCCTGCTCGTGGTCGAGGCTCGCCGCCGCTAGAGAAGCCCCTTCTTCGTTCCTTATTTAATCGCGTCGCTCATTCCGCCTGCCCTGGAGCGCTATTGAGGGCCTCTTGGGGCCGTCTTGGGGGCCTCCTGGGGGCTCCTTTTGGGAGCGTTCGCCGCCACCGCGTGTGTGTGTGCCGGCGCTCTCTTCCCTGCGCCGCTCACCGCAGCAATTTTAGACACAAGTTGAGTTGTGGCAGGATCTAAACACCAGTTCACTTTCTGTAGAAGTGTCAGCTTGAATCGAAGAGCCATTGCATAAACAGATCGTCGAGGAACTTGTCTGCTTGAATCGCCGAGGAGCCCCCTTTCCAGAGAAGCCCCTTTCGTTCCTTCTTCAGGGCTCGTTGTGGCAGCACGGTGGCTGCCGCCCTGCTGCCGCAGGGAGCGCTGACGAAGGAATGAATGGAGCTTTTTCTGTTGGCCACGGCGAGCCTCGGCCCCGAATAGGCTCCCCGACGTAGATCTAAACGTTTCGAAGGTGGACAGACCTCGTACCCTGGCACGTCGATTAAGGAATGGGCCGTTTTCGGTTCGCGAGAGGGCGTCGCGGCCGACATTTCTGCGGGTCCAGGTCCGTCGGCTTCGGTCCCGGGCCGTTTTCACTGAGGGGAGGTCTACTAAAGGGAGGGTTGTCCACCGCCGACACGTGCGCACGCACGCGTACTCTGGTCATTTCCCGTGGTGCACTTTGCGGTCGTCTTCACTCAGCCCAGGGTTAGGTCGGGCCTGTCCCCCTACAGGGGGATTTTGGACGAAGAATTGAGAGTACTCCACAAGTGTGCAAAAGATGCAAAAGATAGTCTCCAGACTGTTCTTTGACTAGGTTTGAGAATTCCCCCTCGTAGAGGGACAGGCCCGACTTACGCCAAGGGACCGACATGCCCCTCCTTGTACGCCTGCCGCCACGGGGCCCGCGCGGCTCCGCAGGCGGCGGCCGGAACGAAGGGGCTTTTCTGGCCACGGCGAGCCTGTCCTCCTCCTCCTCCTCCTCCTCCTCCCCCTCCTCCTCGTCCTCCTCCTCCTCCTCTTCCTCCTCCTCCTCCTCGGCGGCGCACAGGGGTCGGCGGCGCACAGATCGGGGGCGGAAAAGAGGGGGGTGATGACCAGGGGGGGGTGGATATCATGGCGCGGGCCATGCTTTTTCCTCAGATGTCATGGCGCCTCTTCTTATCTTATCACGTCCCAGGCCCCCCGCTGGGCCGCGCGCATGCCGCCGGTCATGATTTGCACCCCCTCCTCTTGGACACCCCCCTCTTGGCCGCTCCCGACCCTGGCCACGAGTACGTTACCCGAAATAGGCTACCCGAAGAGGCCAGGACGAGGGTTCCAGAACGCTCTTGAGCGTTCCAGGACGTTCCGAGAAGGCCGCGGCGCCCGAGACACCCTCGAGAGCCGCCGGATCGCGGAGGTGCTCGATTGGTCCTCATCCGAATTGATCTTCTCCCTGTCTTCCCAGAGTTTTGTCATATCGTCGACACCCAGAGGTCTGGACCGAATCTCAGGGACCGGCTCTTCCTCTTGCGTCGTTTCTTGACGGCCCCAGGGCAAGGGTCCCCGCAGGCCCGAATAGCGAAGAAAAAGGCCTCGCCGTTTTTTTTCTCACGACGGCGATAGATCCTCGCCCGATTTCACCCTCGTCCCGGCCTCGTCCTCTATCCTCGCCGCATTGGCTTCACAACGCGAGGGGTCTGGCTTCGCCTTATCCTCCACGGACAGGCCCGAAAAAGACAGAGCCCCTCTCCTTGCAGGGCGCGGAGGGCCGTGGACTTGGCCTCGCTCGGACGTGTTTCCATGTGTCCTTTCGGCGAGGGCCATCGAGGAGCATCCCTGATCATGTGGCGAAAAAGCCACGCACGAAACAGGAAAAAAACACAGGGAATGGACGTCCGAGGGCCATCGAGGAGCATCCCTGATCATGTGGCGAAAAAGCCACGCACGGAACAGGGAAAAAAACGCAGGGAATGGACGTCCGAGCGGTGGCCAGTGGAGGCCCGATCGGCCCGCGAGGGAGACGGCCTGCGAACGGCCCTCGAGAGACACGGCGGCGGGAGGCCTTCTCCGGCGGGCTGGTGCGACGCCCCCGGGGCGTCGTCTTCGTCGCGCGGCGCCGTCCTGGTCTCTGGAGCAGAGTCCCGGACCCCAGTGACAGTGGAGGCGTGGCCTCACTGGGGCCCACGGATTCGTAGGATATCCTTGAGGTCATGGGTGATCTCGTCGACACACATCTGCAACACCAGACCCTCCATCCCGGATGTTCTGGGCCCCTCTTAACTGAGGCCCCCACCCAAAGAATTCGGAACATGAGTTAATGCTTATCGTCGGGTCTCGACGGCGGCGGCCCCAAACCTGGCGGCGAGCGAGGGGGGAGTGAGCAGGAGGAGGCCTTCTCAGAAGTCGGCGGGGCTTCTCAGAAGTCTCCTGGCTTTCCGAGAGGGTTCTTTTGTCTTGGGGGAAGGCTTAGAAAACCTCCTAGAAGGCCAGCGGACTCTCGAGCCTTCTGAGAAGGCCCGCCCCTTTTGTCACTCCCCCCGGGCCCGCCGCCGATTATTCAAGGGGCTTACGCCATGCCGCCGACCCCCACAAAGAGTGAGTGTTTCAGACGATCATGAAAGCTGGTTCTTGGGTCAGTTACCTCTGAGGGGCCTCGTGGAACACGTTCGGGGCATGTGAGAAGTGGGGGCCTCCTGAGGGCCTCTGGGGGGGCTTTTGGGGGGCGTCTTGGAGGCCTCACCCCTCGCCCCCTGGCCGCGCCGCCGAAACTCGCGAGGCAGGGCCATCGACGGCGACGGCGACGACGGCGACGACGGCGACGGCGACGACGGCGACGGCGACGGCGACGGCGGCGGCGGCGACGTCACGCGCGCCCCCAGCGCGGCGGCGTGATGTCGCCCTTGGGCGCCGCGGCCGCCGCCCTCGTCGCCTCGGCCGCCCGCGCAGGCCCCCGGCGCGGGCTGCCGCCCCCCCCGCGGGCCGCCTGCCGCCGCCGCTCGTCGCCGCCGCCGCTCGCCGTCGTCGTCGTCGTCGTCGTCGTCGTCGCCGCCGCCGCCGCCGCCGCCGTCGCCGCCGCCGCTGCCGCCGCCGCCGCGGCCGCCGCCCATGCCGCCGTCGCGCAAGAGGGCCCCAAGAGGCCCCCCCAAGACGGCTCCAATGGAGAGCCCGGACGGGAGACCCGAACGGACATTTCGAGTCTTCGGCCTGAGAGGCCCCCTGAAGCCCCCAAGGAGCGCCCCCCCCAAGAGGCCCCAGGAGACCCCCAAGAGACCCCCAGGAAACCCCAAGAGGCCCCCACGAGGCTCCCAAAAGACCCCCAAGAGTCTCTCAAGAGACCCCACAACTGCCCCCAATAGGCCCCCGAAAGCGCTTGTCGTCGTCAATGTCGTCGTCATCATCGTCGTCGTCTTCGGCGTCGGCGTCATTGTCGGCGTCGTCGTCGTCAGCGACGGCGTCGGTGTCTGCGGCGGCGGCGGCGGTGGCGGCGTCGGCGTCGGTGTGGCCGTCGCCGTCGCCGTCGCCGTCGCCGTCGCCGTCGGCGTCGTTGTCGTCGTCGTCGTCGTCGTCGTCGCCGGCGCCGCCGCCGCCGCTGTCGCCGCCGCCATCGCGCAGTCGTCGTCGTCGTCCATGAGATCCTGGCGTTGCAGTTTCTTCCTCACGGGCGCTTTGTGCCCGCGGTCGGGCCCGGGGACCCTCGCGGATCGATCTGGCTCCAGGTCGGGCATGTTTTCTACAGGTGGATTTTGGAAGGAAGGAGTCTTCATCATAGCAACAAATATTCAACATCGTCTTTTTAAAGAAGAAATGCCAGAAACAAATCGTCCCCATATTAGAGAGAGCGTGATCCACCGCCCCTTTACTGTGGAAAATTGCCAACCTTTTCCTCCGGAGCCCGGGGGTCTCCCCCCCCCCCCCCCCCCTCCGAAATCCCCCCCCCCCCCTGCCGGAACCCCTCCCACCCCCCCCCCCCCCCCCTCCCTCCCGGCAAAACCCCCCCCTCCCCAACCCTCCCCCCCCCCCCCCCCTCTCCCGCTCGAAAACCGGGGGGGGTCCACTACCGGTTCGAACCCCTCCCCCCCCCCCCCCTCCGGATCCGGAAAACCGGGGGGGGTCACTACCGGTTCGAACCCCCCCCCCCCCCCCCCCCCCCCCCCCCCCCCCCCCCCTCCCCCCTACTCACCGCCAGCAAACGACTCCCGGTCCCCACCACCGTCCGCATCACATCCCCCACTGGTGTTTCCAGCACCACTGTCCTCACCACCGCTGTCCCCACTGGTTCCACCACCGCCCCTACTGTCCCCACCAGTGGCCCCACCACTGTCGCACTGTCCCCGCTGTCCCCAGAACTGTTCCCACCACGGTTCCACTCTCCCCACTGTCTCCACGGCCCCAACCACTGCCCGACTATCCCCACTGTCCCCACTGTCCCACTGACTCCTCCGCTGTCCCACTGAGCTGTCCCACTGTTCCCACCACTGTCCCCACTGTCCCCACCACTGTCCCCACTGTACCTCTGTCCCATTGTCCCACCGCCGTCCTCGCCACCGCCTTCACCACTGTCACCACCACCATTGTACCCTCCACTGTCCCACTGTTTCCACCTCATTCCCATTGTCCCCACACCACTGTCCCCACCACCACCGTCACCACCACTGTCCACTGTCCCCCCCTGTTCCCACCATTGTCCCCACCACTGTCCCCACCACTACCGTCCCCACCACTGTCCCACTGTCCCACTGTCCCCACCACTGTCCCGCTATCCCCTCACCACTGTCCCCACCAACACCGTCCCCACCACTGTCCGCACCCCCACTCGGTTTTCGAGGGGGGGGGGTTCGAACCGGTAGTGACCCCCCCCGGTTTTCCGGATCCGGAGGGGGGGGGGGGGGGGGGGGAGGGGTTCGAACCGGTAGTGACCCCCCCCCCTTTTCATGATGAGCAGGGGGGGGGGGGGGGGGGGGGGGGGAGGGTTTCGCCGTTAGTGACCCCCCCCGGTTTTCCGGAGGGGGGGTGGGGGAGGGGTTCGAACCGGTAGTGACCCCCCCCGGTTTTCCGCCAGCAGCGGTAGAACACGCTCTTTCCCATATTATGTTTGTTTTGACTATTTTTGAACATCCCTCCTGTAGGTGGACACGTCCGCGTTCAATCTGGCCCGACAGATGCCGCAGAGGGGTGGGTTCCGGGGTTCTGTTTGTGTTTTTTCGCGAGGTTGCGATGTTCGGGGGCCCCCAAACGGTGCGGTGACCACACCGTGCGGTGAGTCGGTGGGGATTAGGGGTCACCGCACGGTTTTGGGACTCGGGTCGTTCTCCGAGGACGTCTCGGGCGACAGGGGCCTCCAGGGTCCCAAGTTCGTGCGGTGACGGACCGTGCGGTGAGGTTTTGGGGGATTTCGAGGTCACTGCACGGTGTGTCACCGCACTGTTTCGGGACTTCAAAGATGTGTCTGCAACGTCGGATTTCAGGGACCGTCGTCGTCGCTACAGCGGCCTCGGTTCGCCTTCCCGACCTCCACGGGGGGCCCCATGGCGGCCTCGCGGGGACCTCCCAGGAGGCCTCCGCGAGGCCCTCCTTGGGGCCTCTGGGGCAACCCCTGGAAGGAACACTTTGGGAGAGGAGGAGGAAGGAGGAGAGGGAGGAGAAGAACCAGGAGAAAGGGGAAGAGGAGTAGGAGAGGGAGGAGAAGGAGGAGAGGAGGAGGAGGAGGAGGAGGAGGAGAGGGAGGAGAAGAAGCAGGAGGAGGGTTTCGAAGAGGAGGCCTCTCGAGGCCCTCGTGGGGCCCTCTCGGGGCCTCCAGGAGGCCTGCTGGGAGCCTCTTGGGGGCCCCTGAGGGGCCTCCGAGGAGCCGGGCCTCGTGGAATCTCCTGGGGGCCACTTGGAGCCTCTAAGGGGCCTCTTGGCCCCTGGGGGGTCCCTCTTCCAGGCCACCTTGGCGCTGTCTCGGGGGGCTTCGCGGGACGTCGGTAGGGGCATCTGGGGCCGTCTTGGGGGCCTCGTGGAGGCCTTTGGGGCCGTCTGTGGCAGTACTGGGGGCCTGTGGGCCATCCTATGGGGCCGTCTTGGGGCGTCGGCAGCCCGAGAAAGCGAGATCGCCCAAATCGTTGGAAAACCGAGGGGAATTATAATGATGTTGGCCTCCTGGAGGTCCTCTTGGACCCCTCTTGGGGCGTCTTGGGGGCCCCTTGGGCCGTCTGGCGGACACCTTGGGCGCCTCTGGGGCAGACTTGGAGGATATGGGGGCCATCTTGGACTCTCTCGAAGCCATCGTGGGCGTCCTGGGGCCGTCTTGGAGGCCACCTTGAATCCTGGGGAGACACTTGTGGGTGGACGCTGGGTCTCTGTGGGTCCTTCCGCGCGGCCGGCGCGATCGGCCGAGGGACTCCGCTGGGGGTCACAGAAGTACCGAGCGTTTGGCACGCCGTGCATCCCTGTGGCAAGCCTCAAGTCGGGCCCGTCTCTCTACATGAGGAGTATTCAAAAATAGTCAAAGATAGTCGGGGGACTATTTTTTGAGTATTGTTGTAATCATTTTGGAATATTTGTTGTGAGTATGTTTTATTTGTCGTCGAAGATCCCTCTGTAGGGGGACACGCCCGACTTAAGGCAAGCCACAGGGGGCGGCGGATCGAAAACGCTCACGGCGAATCCCCGCCTTCCCCTGCCTTCGGAAACACCCATGCGGCCAAAACGTTGAGCCGGAGTCTGGCCAAGCCGTCGTCGTCGAGCTTCTCGTCGGCGTCGTCGTCCCCCTCTCCCCCTCCTCCTTCTGCGCATCCACGTCATTCTCCTTCTCGCCCTCGCCCTCCCCCCATACCACTACACCTCATCCTCATCATCCCCCTCCTCTCTTCCTCCCGCTCCTCCTACTCCTCCCCATCCTCATCATCATCCTCAGCCTCCTCGTCCTTGTCTTCGTACTCGTCCTCCTCATCCTGATCCTCCCGGTTTCCCTCCCCCTCATTTTGCTGCTTCTCCTCATATACTTCCTCATCTCAATCCTCTTTCGTCCCCCTCCTCATACGAATCCTCCTCATCCTCCTGGTGCTGGTCCTCGTCGACGTTTCCCTCCTCAACCTCCTCATCCTTTACCTCATCAGCACACTCCTCCTTCTTTTGTTTCTTCTCCCGCTCCTCCTCCTGCTCGCCTTGTTCCTCCGTGTTTTCCTCGTACTCTTTCTCGTGTGCCGCGTCCCCCTCCTCTTCGCAGTGCTTCTCTTCCTCCTGCTCCTGCTGCTGCTGCTCCTCCTGCTCCTGCTCCTCCTCGTCTTCCTCCTACTCGTCGCAAGGCTCCTCTTCTTTCTCTTCGTCCTGGTATTTCTCCTCCTCCTCCTCCTCGTCCTCCCCGTCATTTTCCTCATTCTCCTCCTCCGCCTGCGCGTCCCTCCTCGTCTCTGCTTTCTCCGACATGCCAGGGATGCCTTCGCACTCTCGATGCCGTCTCCGGGAGGCATCCTCGCCATGGGTGCCCTCATTTTTCAAACAAGCAGTCTGAGCCTGGCCCATGAACTCGGCATCGCTCGGACGTGTGCATTTTTTCGGCGAGAACCATCGAGGACCATACTGGACCATCGAGCAACAACAAAAAACCCGCACGAAACCGAAAACACAACGGGAAATGTACGTCCCAGCGACGGCAAGGGAATCCACGCTCCTCCTCCCCTTCTCCTGCCCAGTCCTGCCTCCTCCCCGCTCGCCCCGCGCTCGCTCGAGGCACCTCCACGCTGTGGTCGCGCGTGGCTCCCGCCCGAGGAACCCTTTGCTTGGTATCGCTCGGGCGTGTGCATTTTTGTCTCGGCGGGGATCATTGAGGGGCATCGTGGATCATCCTGCGAAACAAAAAAAACCAAGCACGATACCGAACCAAACACCGGGAATGGACGCCCGAGCGATGGCCAGGGAACCCTTTCTGGCATCTGCCAAGAAGGCGGCGCGCTCGCGCGCTGGCGCTAGAGCTGCCTCCTCCGTCGGGCCCGGGGCGCCCAGACCCTTCCCAGAGCACAGTTCGACAGCAGAAGAGAGCAGATTGTTCGTTTGGGTCTGTCGGGGGTGGACAGAACCCCCAACAGTGACACGTCGATTAGTGAATTGTCCGTGTTCGGCTCTCGAGATGGCGCCTTGGCCGTTGTTTTCCAGGTTTGCGCCCGCCAGGTTTGGGCCTCAGGTCGCTTTCACTAGACCACGTTTTACTAAATGGGGGTCTGTCCATCCCCGATTCCCAGAGCACAGTTCGACAGCAGAAAAGAGCAAACTGTTCGTTTGGGTCTGACCCCGTGGCCCTCCTCCCTCCTCCTTTCCCTTGGCATCGCTCGGACGTGTGGATTTCCCCTTCGGCGAGGACCATCGAGGAGCATCCTTGATCATGTGGCGAAAAAAAACCACGCACGAAACCGAAAAAAGCACAGGGAATGGACGTGCGAGCGATGGCCAGTCCCGGAGCCCAGAAGTGCGAGGATACGTCTCGGGCGGATCGGGCCGGACCACTTCGCGCGGAGCATGTCGCAGCCCAGAGTCACGTGGATGTCTCCAGCGAGCCGGGCCAGACCACCCTGCGCACCTTTTCTCGGAGCCTGGCCACCTCGCGCGCGGCGTCTTGCAGCCCAGCGTTGCGAGACTGTCTGCGGCGAGACGGGCCAGACCACCTCGTCTGCGGCATCTCGGAGGCCGGAGTCGCGAGGCTGCCTCCGGCGGAACGCGCCGGCCCACCTCGCGCGAGTCGTCTCGGGGCCCTGAGTTGCAATGATGTCTCAAGCGGAACGCGCCGGACCACCTCTCGCGAGTCGTCTTGGGGCCCTGAGTTGCAATGATGTCTCAAGCGGAACGCGCCGGACCACCTCTCGCGAGTCATCTTGGGGCCCTGAGTTGCAATGGTGTCTCAAGCTGAACGCGCCGGACCACCTCTCGCGAGTCGTCTTAGGGCCCTGAATTGCAATGATGTCTCAAGCGGAACGCGCCGGACCACCTCTCGCGAGTCGTCTTGGGGCCCTGAGTTGCAATGATGTCTCAAGCTGAACGCGCCGGACCACCTCTCGCGAGTCGTCTTGGGGCCCTGAGTTGCAATGATGTCTCAAGCGAAACGCGCCGGACCACCTCTCGCGAGTCGTCTTGGGGCCCTGAGTTGCAATGATGTCTCAAGCGAAACGCGCCGGACCACCTCTCGCGAGTCGTCTTAGGGCCCTGAGTTGCAAGGATGTTTGCGGCGAAACGGGCCAGACAACCTCGCGCTTGGCATCTCGGAGCCCAGAGTTGCGATAGTGTTGCAGGCGAAACGGTTCAGACTACCTCTCTCGCAGCATCTCGAAGATCAGAGTTGCGAGGATGTCTTAGGCGAAGAGCTTCAGACCACCTCGCCTGCGGCATTTCGGAGACCCGACGTGAGGACGACTCAAGCGAAACGGGCTTGACCACCTCGCGCGGAGCATGCCGCAGCCCAGAGTTTCAAGGATGTCTCAGGCAAAACGCGCCAGACCACCTCGCGCGCAGCATCTCCGAGCCCAGAGTTGCGACGATGTCTCAGGCGAAACGCGCCAGACCACCTCTCGCCAGAGTTACACGAGGATGTCTGCGGCGAGACGGGCTGGACCACCTCGCTCGGGGCATCTCGGAGCTCAGAGTTGCGAGGATGTCTCTGGCGAAACGCTCCAGACCACCTCTCGCGCGGCATGCGAGGATGGACCAGGCGGCATCCAGACCCCTCCCAGAGTACAATTCGACAACAGTGGTGTAATCACATGGTTTGTTTGGGTCTGACCCCTCCTCCCTCCTTCCTCTCGGAGCCCAGAGTTTCGAGGATGTCTAAAAAAGCGAAACGCGCCGGACCACCTCGCGCGCAGCATGCCGGAGCCCGGATTTGCGATGATATTATCTCAGGCGAAACGGGCCGGGCCACCTCGGGCACCTCGTCTTGGAGCCCAGAGTTGTGAGGACGCATCATGCGAAAGGCGCCAGATCACCTGGCGCGAGGCGTCTCGAAGCCCAGAGTTGCAAGAATGTGTCAGGCGCAACGCGCTGGACTACCCCGCGAGCGGCATCTGAAAGCCAAGAATTCTGAGGATGTCTCAGGCGAAGCGGCCCAGACCACCTCTCGCGCGGTCCCTCGAAGGCCTGAGTCGCGGGGATGTCTCAGGCGAAACGCGCTGGGCCGCCTCGCGCGGCATTTCGGAGATCAGGGTTGCGAGGACGTCTGAGGCGAAACGCGCCGGGTCGCCTCGCTCGCGGGGTCTCGGAGCCCAGGGTTGTGGGGATGTCTCAGGCGAAACGCGCCAGACCACCTCTCGCGCAACATCTCGGAGCCCAGAGTTGCAAGGCTGTCTTAGGCGACACGCGCGGGACAACCTCGCGCGCGGCATCTCGGAGTGGCGATGTTTGTGTATGTTTCAGACGAGACGCCCAATCCCGGCGAATTCGGAAATGAGAGTTGTGAGGATGTCTTAAGCCAAACGGCCTGGACCGCACAATTTGTTGGATGATGTCTTCGTTTGGGTTTCCCTCGGCTGGAGCTAGCTTCTATCACAACAGCACCCTGCTCCGCAAGTTCTTTGAGTAAAGAGTCGTTCCCGGACACATGTTAAAATATCCGGATCCACGTAACACTATGTTCGCCATTGGTTTGCGTGTGCGTCAGGCGTGCTCCACTGCGCAGTGAAAATGTTCACGCGATGTTGCAGTGTCCAGAGCTATTTTGACTCATCAACCATACCGCACACACTCACTTTACTATTCACCAGCCACCGATTACACACAATTACTTTCCGTTCCCATCCTCAACTATGGCAGCCCACAAGGCACCCTGGACCGTGTGGTCGGCGGCGGTGCTTCTCCACAGCATGCGCTCTGCGACCTCCGTCATGGTGCGCACGGAGCCTCTTGAGGAGATCATCCCGGAGAAATTGCTTGAGGTCATCGTCCATGCCCCGGGCGGAGGAGCTGTTCATACCCTAGAGATGAATGAAACGCGGCACAAGAAGGGGCCCGGGACGTACTCGAAGTCCTCGCTTGCCAATGATTCTCCGCATTGCTTGACGTGCGGGAGGTGGGCGTATCAGTACGTCACTTCAGCTCAGAGTTTTCCATCGGTGACCTTTCCCGACCCAGGCAAGGGTGCGATTGTCTCTCACTTCTCTGTGCGAGCCCAGGGGGATATCTGCGGGATGGGAAACCTCCAGCTGACCCTGGCGGGAGTCACAGCCACGTCTGGTTCTTGCCAGAATAGTGTCCCATGCCAGTGTAACATGGACTACTGCCTCTCGTGCACAGCGACCAGCGCACAGTACCCATCCGGCATTCCAGGCTGGACTTGGGGTTCCCATGCAATCGCACCCTCTTTCTCGGGGGCTGGCATGGCTATCGAGAGCCTCATCATCGACATATTCTACATCACTGCGACGCCCAGCCCGACGCCGGGTCCGACGCCGAGTCCGACGCCCAGTCCGACGCCGAGCCCGACGCCCAGCCCGACGTATCCGTCCATCCCGCCCGACGTGCCCGACGGAATGCAGGCTGCCGGTGCTCCCGTGGCGGCCGCGGGCGCAGCCGCCGCGGCCGGAGCCTTTGGAGCCGCGGCCGCCACCGGCGACCCGCACCTGCAGAACATCTTCGGCGAGCGGTTTGACCTGATGAGGCCCGGCAACCACGTGCTGATTCACGTCCAGCTGCCTCCGGCAGTCCCACCACCGTGCCGGCGTAGCATTCCTGGTCGGGGAGGGCGTCTATAGGCTTGTTGAGGACGATCTCAATGGAGAGGAAGCACGTCGCCAAATAGTTTCAATATGTCTAAAACATGTGTTAAACATGTAACAAACATGTTTTTAACATTCTTAGAACATTTTCCTATACTTCAAACACATTCTAAATTCAATGATAGGACTGTTAGGGTGTCCATTGTCGTGGCATCCACAACTGTAGGCCTCGGGCGTGCAGATCCGCTCCCTTTCGCGAGGGACTGTCGCCTCGGGTCAGAAGGGGGGGGGGGTACACACAAAACCGGGCTCGGTCGGCGGGGGGGAGGGGGGGCCCGTGGATCAAGAGGGGACAAAACACACAGACACAATTATTCGCCGATTCCCAGAAAAGGTGCGAAACTATGGGAAGTGGGGGGGAAGACATAAACCCAGAACGTATGGGAAGCTATGGGGAATCTGTTTATTTGTGTGCATTTATTTGCGTGTCCCAGGATCCATTCAGTGGAAGACTGCAGACACCCTGCCGTGCAGCACTTGGCATTCTCCAACGCCTCCGCGTGCCAGGCGGCGCGGGGGGCGGATGCCGCGGGGGGGGCGTGTCGAGGAGGCGCTGCTCCGCGTGGAGGCCGCGGCGCGGCGGCTGGGCGCCCAGTGCGCAGACATGTACTTCCAGGAGATCAACGTCACGGGGGCCTGGGTGGAGGAGAAGTATCTCGGGCCGGGCGAAAGGGGGGGGATGGGGACAGGGGGAGTTACGTAAAACGACGCGAAGATCGGGACAAAATCGGATCGGGATAACTCGAAATCTCTGAGAATCGGCGGGTTTGGAGGATGTATTGGGCGCCGCGGCCGCTCCAGAGCGTCCCGGAACGCTCTGAGAGCGCTCCGGAACGCTCTGGAGCGATTTATCCCGATCCTGGCCCTGTTTTATTATGAAATCTGCTGCACGCAGCTGGTTTCGGCCCCACCGACGGGCCCATTCCTCGATACATGGCCGCCTCCGGCGCCGGGAGGCGCCGGGAGAACCCCTTTCGCCCGACCCGAGTATCACAGAGGGGGGATGGGGCTCCGCTTCCAAGCTCAGCGGATGCATGATGAAACTCCAACCTGGATCAAGCTCGAGGAGATACAGGTGAAGGTGACCCATGGGCGCACGCAACAGGGCATCCACTATCTGAATTTCCACGTCAAGAACCTTGGGCACACAGGCTTTGAGGTCGGAGGACTGCTAGGAGCAGACGATCACGAAGATGCGGCGATGCCTCCGCAAGATTGTATTCATCATCTTGCCCTTCTCCAGACTGCAGCTCTGGCTGAATAAAGACTTCCGCCTTCTCGGCTGCAGAGTCAAGCTGAGAATGACGGCGTTCATCGTTTCGCCCATTATAAGCATCCATCGAGGCCGGCTGAGCTCTCTCGCCGTGCAGCGGCGGAATCTCCGAGGCGGACGCCATTCGCTGGTGGGTCGATGAAAAAAAGGGGTTGCATGTGCCAGGCTCAGGATTTCGGAGTGGAAGCCTTAGCCTAAGCCCAAGGTGGGGCCCCGTGGGCGAAACCACCCAGAGGCCGACAAAGTGGGGACGTCCATCGCGTTTATCCTCTACCCCCCCGGCTGGCCGTATCCATCCTTGTTCGAAGGCAGGCGGCTCATAAAGTTTAGCCTTTCGCCCATCCTTAGCATCGCTCGGACGTGTGCTTTTTCCTCCGGCGAGGGCCATCGAGGAGCACCCGTGATCATTTGGCGAAAAAGCCACGCACGAAACCGAGAAAAGCACAGGGAATGTCAGAGCCCCGAATCATCAGGGGTAACTCGGGTCAGGGATAACTCGGGTTCGTTTTCCGGGAATCCAAACCCGAGTTACCCCGGACCCGAGTTACCCCGGATAACTCGGGCGTCCAGAGCCCCGAATCATCAGGGATAACTCGGGTAAGGGCTAACTCGGGTTCCTTTTCCGGGAATCCAAACCCGAGTTACCCCGGACCCGAGTTACCCCGGATAACTCGGGCGCTCAAGAATGGACGTCCGAGCGATGGCGAGCATCACAGCAGGCTCGCTCGGAGTCGGGGTCGCCGGGCAGGCCTGCGCACTCGAGGGTGCTCCTCCTGCTCCTCCTCCCCCTCCTCCTCCTCCTCCTCCTCCTCCTCCTCCTCCTCCTCCTCCTCGATGCATCGCCGTGGAGGAGAGGCTTCTCTTGCCACGAACATATCCATATCCACGCCCTCGCCGATTGCCAACACCACCCACCAAGCCAACACCAATATACATATCCATATCCATATCCACGCCAACACCACCCACCAAGCAACCCCAACCCAACCCGAAGGCCCAAACTTATCCTCGATTTCCAGTGGGGGGGGTCGGGGAACATTGAAAGAACAATGGAACCCGTATCCCCCCCAACCCGAAATTCGGGTCAAATTCGGGTCTTCGGGTCGGGTTGGGGTGGTCTGGTAGGTAGTCAGTTCCTGAGTCGCGATCCCATGCAGGCGTTCTGCGCGGGGCATCTGCGCAAAGCCGCCGTGTATCTATGTTCGGGCTCGCGGAGCCCCTTCCCAGCCCCGACGCCGGCAGAAGATCCCAGTCAAGCCGCAAAGTAAGGATGAGCAGCGTTCCAAGGTTGCCTTTGTTCCCTGCCCCTCCAGCCCATGCTTGGCCGCTTTCGATGGCCACACGCCGCACGCAAAGTGTCGACATGGCCTACCAAGTCCCTTGCATTCTTATCGTGCGTCCTTGCCGTACGGGTTGACTGCACGCAGGATGAGAAGCTGTCGCCGGAAAGAAGCCCCCAGGGATGCAGGTGTTCAATACCCGTCTCCCCCATGCCTCGTACCAAACGCAGGGGCCACGAGAGTTGCAGCCAGCACTTGCTGGAATAAACCCGATTTCAGTTTCGAGTGCAGTTTTGGCTTCGGAGAGGGGGCTCGGGGTTCCTCTTGCTTTCCTGCGGCGCACTGGGTGGATCTGGGCGCAGCAGCGCTCCCACGCGGGGCTTCATTCCCGGCTCCACGTCCAGAGTCGCTAAGCATGCGTTGGCGGTGCCGACGCTGGATTTTTTGGCCTTGGCCCCTTCGCTGGGGTGCTGTCTGCTACGGCCTGTGCCAGGCACAGGGGTGACAGGCGTCAATGTGGACGCTCCGGCACATCCTTTGTATCCCCCCTCCCCTTGGGGCCCCCTTGGGCCCTGAGATCTGACGTAGCAGATAACGAAAAACGTCGCGCAACATAGCGACTGGAGCCTTGGGCCCTCATCTTCCGCACAGTTCGAGCCGAATCGATCTGTGATGGTCCTCGGGCTGGAAGCGAGTCGAAATGGCCCGGCGAAAAAATTGGCAGCGCCCGGATCTCAGGGCAAGGGGCGTTCTGCAAGGGTCGGAGTGTCCACCAGCGGGGGTTTAGGACAAGGATATACATCCGTGCCAGAGCGTCCCGGAACGCCCCCAGAAGGCCGCGGTGCCGATAAATCCTCCAGAACCGCTCGGTCTCAGAGATCCTCGATTTATCGTTGTCCGATTCCTGGCTTCCACGACCCCCGACGTAATTTTTTCACCACGTCGACCCCAAGTGGTTTGGTCCCCTTCCCTAGGAACGGTCCTTCATCCTGGGTCGTTGTTTGACGGCCCCGGGGCCCGGCGAGGCCCCCCAGAGGCCGAAAATAGCAACAATATACACACTTACATACATCTATACATATGTATGTATGTATGCATGCATGCATGCATGCATGCACGTATGTTGTATGTATGTATGTATGTATGTATGTATGTATGTATGTATGTATGTACGTACGTATGTATGTACGTACGTATGTATGTATGTATGTATGTATGTAGGTAGGTAGGTAGGTAGGTAGGTAGGTAGGTAGGTAGGTAGGTAGATAGATAGGTAGGTAGGTAGGTAGGTAGGTAGGTAGGTAGGTAGGTATATATGTATGTATGTATGTGTATGTATGTATGTGTATGCATGTATGTATGTATGTATGTATGTATGTATGTATGTATGTATGTATGTATGTATGTATGTATGTATGTATGTATGTATGTATGTATGTATGTATGTATGTATGTATGTATGTATGTATGTATGTATGTATGTATGTATGTATGTATGTATGTATGTGTGTGTGTGTGTGTGTGTATGTGTGTGTATGTATGTGTGTATATATATACATATACACATAGATGTCGTGATGGTTTCACAACGTCGATTCATCCTCCCCCGATTCTGTCTCCGTCCTGGCCTCGTCCTGTTTCCTCGTCCTCGCCTGCGCACGCGGGTCCTCGCCGGCGTGGCTGGCGGCGGCCCGGGTCAGAGCCTGCCTGCCCGGATCCTGCGGCGGGGGCCGGTGAGAGGTCAGGCGCACGGGAGGCAGCGAGGGAGGCAGGCGAGGAGGCACGTCTTAAGTCGGGCGTGTCCTTCTGCAGAGGGAGAGCTCAACATTGTCCAGACATAGTCCGGGGACGATGTTTGGACTATCTTTCGATATTTTTTTAAAATGTTTTTGCTGCTTTCTATTTTGTTCGTTCAGAGACCCGCCTGTAGCAGGACATTCCGGACCTAAGGCATGTCTCGGGAGGGAGGCCTTGGCTCAGGGCCCCAACTCATCAAGGTTGGGGGCATTTGGGGAAGCTACAGATTCGCGCCTCGGGGGTCCCAAACAAGAGCTACCCTGGACCGCAGCTATCTCAGATAACTTGGGCGTCCAACCGTCCAACCCTCCCGAATCATTAGGGCTGCGGGTGGTCAGGGATAGCTACAGATGCGCGCCTCGGGGGCCCACACCGGCGTTGGCCCGGACCGCGGTCATCCCGGATCATGCGGGCGTCCAACCCTTCCGAATCATCAGGGTTGGGGGGTGGTCAGGGGTAGCTAGAGGTTCGTGCCTCTGGGGCCCAGATCGGAGTTGCCCCGGACAGCAGTTATGCCGGATACGTCGGGCGTGTGCACTTTGTCTCGGCGGGGACTATTAAGGAGCATCCTGGATCATCCTGCGAAACAACCACTCACGAAACCGAAAAAAAGTCCGAGCGATGGCCAGACGATTGGGCATGTCTCGGGAGGGAGGCCCTGGCGGACAGGGGGTGGCTTCAGAAGCTAGTCAGCTAGTCAGCGGCGAGCCCCGGGGGTTTAAGTGAGAGGAGGCGGGCCTTCTCAGAAGGCTCGGAAGTTCCAGCCTTCTCCGAGGCTTTCTAAGCCTTCCCGTAAGTCGGGCCTGTCCCTCTACAGGAGGAACGTTCAACAATTAGTTAAAAATAGTCCGGAGACGATTTTTTTGTTGACCATTTTTGATTTTTTTGGGGGCGTTTCTGGAGTAATTCAAATTTTCCACCCAAAACCCCCTTGTGGGGGGTTAGGCCCGACCTAAGCCTTTCCCGAAGGCACAGGAAACTTCGCAGAAGGCGCGAAGGCTCCTGAGAAGTTCCGCCGCCTTTGAGAAGGCATTCTACTTCTTATTTCCCCCCTCGCCAGCCGCCGAGTTGGGTTCCTGGGGTCTCCCCATTCCGACATTTGATGCATTCTCCTGATCTTCCTCCTGCATAGTCGCGCCGGGCGAACCCTCTGCAGACCCATCCAGTCCCTTTACGCAACAGACGTAATGATCCCTAAGTGCAAACACTGTTTGGGGCATGATATTCCTCGTTGCCCTGGTGACGCTGGGCAGCCACTGAGTCCCCCAGCACTGCGGCTGAATCCAAAAAATGTGAGCCCTTGGGCTAAGGTCAGACAGCCAGCTGAAATCCCAGCACTGCGAGCAGTGCCAGGCCTGTTTTCGGAGGAGGCCCAGTCGAGACATCGGCGGCGCCCCATGGCATTCTTCGTCCTCTTTGAGATTCCTGGAGGCTTTCCGTCGCCACTTCCAGATCTATTTCGAAAGGTTACTCCAGATTTCGTAATAAAAGGGAGGGGGTCTGGACCCTCCAAGACAAGCCATTTCAGACCTCCCCCGTGGGAGAACCCTCCAACACATCGTCCCCAGACCCTCCAGGCCCTCCAGGATGGCCTGGAAGAGACCCCCCCCGAAATGAGACCCCCCTCCCTTTATTACGAAATCTGGAGTAGTCAAAATGGATCCCGAGCGGCGTCGAGGGGCCGATGTGGAGCGCATTTGGGTCTGGCGGGAGAGCCGCCGTGGTCTCGGCCGGCCCTCCTGCGAGAATCGGGCTGTCACGGTCTGCTGGAGGGCTGGTCTGACGAACGTTGCCCTCCTCAGAGTATATATATATATATATATATATATATATATATATATGTATTGAGGTGGATCGCCAGACAGTGCTTGCACTCAGGGGTTCGAATTTGGTTTGCTGAGTCAAAATCTTGACGCTTCGCGTGTCCCCACCAGATTGGCGGCTATGTTCGCAAATTCGCACCGTGCCGCATCCCGGACGCCGCTTCCGCTCCTTGACCGTTGCCTTGGAGCCGCCGACCAAAAAAAAGTGTCCCCACCAGCGACACATCCAGGAACGATCGCCTGGGGAGTTGCCCTAATGAGGTGAGTGTAGAAACGCGCAGTAGAACAGCCGCTGTGGACGCATGTTGGGAACGTAGAAGACGGGCGCTGACGAGCGACCTTGGCGGGTGGTATGTTGTTGTGAAAGGTTCCCGGAGGATTCTTAGGGCCATATTGAGGCCATTTGGGGGTCCCCGCGTGGCCGTTTGGGGTACTCTTTGGGCCCACTTGGGGCTCCTTTGGGGTGTCTCGCGTCTCGGGGCCATTTTGGGGTTGTTGGGGGGGTCTGGGGTCCTTCTTGGGACGGTCTGGTGCCCCAGAGCCAACAAAATAGGAAGGCTTCAATTCGCCCCCTCCCTTCGCCGGAAGCCAGAGTCCTTCCGAAACTTGCGGGACATCAACGGGAGGGGGCAGGTGATGTCATGGTTGTATTCAGATGGTGTTCCGATGTTGTCCACATGGTTCCCCGATGGTGTCCACATGGCACATGGTGTCACGATGGTGTTATTGATTTGCCCCCGCAGTATCTTAAGGAACTCCTCCCCGAGTTCCCAATTTCACCATCATCACCATCAGTATCACATCACCACGATCATCACCATCACCACCACCACCATGACCATCATAATCATCATCCTCATCATCCTCATCATCCTCATCATCATCATCATCATCATCATCATCATCATCATCATCATCATCATCATCATCATCATCATCATCATCATCCTCATCATCATCATCATCATCATCATCATCATCAGGATCATCAGGATCATCATCGTCATCGTCATCGTCATCGTCATCGTCATCGTCATCGTCACCACCATCATAATATCAAGATCGCCGGTGCAGAGCAGCAGTACCAGGCTCTGCCAGCCGAGGTTGCGTGATGCACTGCTATTGCTGCGTGCTTTCTGTTTGCGCGCTCACCAACATAGTCGCCATGCATCGTCACCATCACAACCGGCATCATGCATCGTCACCAACAGCGAAAAACTGCCCGTCCCTGAGACCCGAAGTTGCGAAGCAATTGCAGCATCGCAGAACACCACGGCGAGAGCCCCACCCCCCATCTCCCCGCATCCTTTCTCGCGCCGCGTCGATCTGTGAGGGCCCACGGGCCCGAAACGGGGCGGCAGTGCCCGCTGTGAAAAGACTGCAGCGCCAGGCTCTCGGGGTCCGCCGCCGCCTGCTCCGCCCTCCGCCCTCCGCCTCCGCCCCGCCCTGGCCTGCTCCGCCCGCCCTGGCGCTCCGCGGCCGCTCTTTGCTCCCCTCGGCGCCGCTCCCCGCGGGCGCCGCCCCTGCCCGCCCCCTCCGGCGGCGAGCCCGTGGGGGAGGAGCGGGGCTCGCAGACCGATTTCTGACCACATCCACCTCCGGATCCTCGATTCTATGATACACTCCAGGCGATGCTTAAGAAAACCCAAGTTTTCGGCCAGAGTCTCGATTCTTCTTAATTTTTCAATGTAAATCCCAAGATTTTGATAGAAGTTCTGGGTTTTATTCAAGTTCTGAGACTATGAATGTCTTAACCCATGATTTCTTGAGCATTTCGCAGGGTGTAGGCCCTCGGGGGTGGAAGTGGGTAGTTGTTCCTTCCCCTGGGGCGGGGGGAAACTGCCCACCTCCACCTCTGGAAACCGCGTTTCACAGGGCACCTCGGGAAGTGGGTGTGGTCAGAGATCGGTCCCCTAGAGGCGGGGCGGGCCCTATCAGAAGGCTCGGCAGGCCTCGGGCCGTTGGAGGCGAGTTCTGCCAGGAGGGAACAAAAAACACACAGACACAATTCATCGTCGGCTCCCAGAAAATGAGGGAAGTGGGGGGAAGACAGAAACCCAGAAAATCTGGGAATATATGGGGGATCCGTTTATTTGTGTATATTTATTTGTGTGTCCCAGGGCCCCTTCATTCTGAGCCTCCCCCTCGAGTACGGGATCGACTACACGATTCAGTCACCCCGACGTCGAAGTTTCACCGAGTCCACGCCATGACCTCAAAGGGGTCGTGATCTTCTTTTCGTGGCGCGATGTCCGGGTGCCGTCGCAGCTCCAGGAGTCCCTCTAGGCAACAGAAGCCCGAACCCCTAAGTGCAAGCACTGCTTGGGGCATGATCTTCCTCGTTGCCCCGGTGATGCAGGCCAGCCACTGGGTCCCCCATCACTGCGGCCGAATCCAAAATATCTGAGCGCCTTGGGCCAAGGTTAGACAGCCAGCTGAAGTCCCAGCACTGCGAGCAGTGCCAGGCCTGTTTTCGGAGGAGGCCCAGTCGAGACATCGGCGGCGCCCCATGGCATTCTTCGTCCTCTTTGAGCTTCCTGGAGGCTTTCCGTCGCCACGTCGAGATCTATTTCGAAATAGTCAAAATGGATCCCGAGCGGCGTCGAGGGGCCGATGTGGAGCGAATTTGGGTCTGGCGGGAGAGCCGCCGTGGTCTCGGCCGGCCCTCCTGCGAGAATCGGGCTGTCGCGGTCTGCTGGAGAGCTGGTCTGACGAACGTGGCCAGGCCCACTCTCGGGGCTCTGCGGAGAGCCCGCCGCGCCGCGCCTGCCTGCGCGCCTGCGCTGCGCCTCAGCGCCTGCGCCCGCGCCGGCCCCGCAGGCGCCCGGGGCGCCGCCGCCACGGCCGCCAGCCGCCGCGGCGCCGCTGCGGCGGGCCGGCGCGGGCGCGCGGGCGAGCCCGGGGGGGGGGGGTCGGCGGCGCACAGAGAGGCGAAGCAGTTGCAGCAGCACCAAGCATCGTGGTCGTTCTCTTACGGTAGGTTAGTGCCGTGTCGACCGGCGGCGACCCCGCCAGCGGCGTTCAATGTTGAACGCCGCGGGCGACCCAGAATCGTTCCGTGCGGAACGATTTAGACGTTTCGGAAACGGCCGATCGTTCAAGGTTGAGCGATCCCCGGTGTGTCAGAAACCAACGCCGAAGTCGGCACGACACGAACCTGACGTACGCATTGTTTTTTGCTGATCGGCGCGGGCCCTCGCGACCCCCCTCCCCCCCCCATGGAGCAGGTCTTGGCTGTTTGGGGGGCGCCTGTTTCGAGCAGGTGGAGTCTCCCCCAGAAGACGCACTGCTGCAAGCAGTGGTATAAAGCAGAGGTAGGGAGCCAGGCTCGGGTCGGGCGAAAGGGGGGGATTGGGAAAGGGGGGGTTACGAAATTTGCTGCATGCAGCTGGTTTCGGCCTCACCGAGGGGCCCATTCCTCGATACATAGCCGCCTCCGGCGCCGGGAGGCGCCGGGAAAATCAGCTACGTGAGCTGATTCTCAAACCCCCCTTTGCTATCCCCCCCTTTCGCCCGACCCGACAGACTCCCTTCCCCCCCCCTTCCGCCCATCGTCGAAACGCCGCGTCAGAGAACACTCACCATCACGACCGGGGCTCGGCACCCCACCTGTTTGCTGCATGTTTCGATCGGCAACGCGCAGAGGGGGGTAGGGGGAGGGGGGAAGGCTTCTTAGCCCCCCCCCTACCCTCCCCCTCCCCCAACCCTCTTCTACCCTGCTTCTAATCTCCTGCTTCTAATCTCCCCTGCTTCTAATCTCCCCTCCCCCTACCCTCTTGTCTGCGCCGCCCATTCGAAGCGGACCAATCTTTTGCGAGGGTGCCTCCAGCTTTCTCGCCCTCCCCCTTGCGGTCCCCTGGGGCGCCCCCTGGAGGCCGTGGGGGCCTGGACGAGGGGGGCCCCCTGGAGGCTGTGGGGGAGGTGCGGCGGCGCGTAGAGATTCGGGAGTTGCTGAGTCAGGAGGGGGAGGAGGAGGAGGAGGAGTAGGAGGAGGAGGAGGAGGAGGAGGATAAGTCGACTAGACATATCTAGGCCTCCCAGATGGGGTCCGAGTTGATGGGGTCGGAGGATCGCGCCGCATCGCCGGCGGCTCGTTGTTCTCGCCTCAGCGCTGCGCGCATTCGTTTCAAACGTTTGCAGGAGCTTCACGGATGGAGGGCGGCTCGTTGATCCTGCCTCAGCTCCGCGAACCCTCGTTGCAAGGACGTTGCAAGAGCTTCAGGGGTTCAGGTCGGCTTGTTTTCAACACATTGTTCTCGCCTCAGCGCTGCGCACATTCGATTCTAACATTTGCAAGGGTTTCGCGCATGGTGGGCGGCGCGTTTTCAAAATGTGGATCCCGCCTTGGCGCCGCGCACATTATTTTCAAACATTTGCAAGTGTTTCACGGATGCATGACGGCTAAGTTAAAAAATGTTCTCGTTTCAGCGCCGCGCACATTCGTTTTGAGAAAACGTTGCAAGAGCTTCACGGATGGAGGCTGGTTCGTTTTCAAAATGTTGTTCTCGCCCCAGCGTTGCGCACATTCGTTTTTTTAATTTGCAAGAGCTTCACGGATGGAGGGCGGCTCGTTTTCAAATTGTGGATCCCGCCTCGGCGCCGAAGACTTGCACGAGTTTGTCGGATGGACGGCGGTTCGTTGCTCCTGCCTCAGCGCCGCGCACATTCGTTGCAAAAACGTTGCAAGAGCTTCACGGGTTGACGGCGGCTCGTTTTCAAGATATTGTTCTCGCCTCAGCGCAGCGCACATTTGTTGTGAACATGTTGCAAGAGCTTCGCGGATGGAGGGCGATTCGTTTTCAAAATGTGGTTCTCGCCCCAGCGCCGCGCGCATTCGTTTTGAAAACGTTGCCAGAGTTTGACGGGTGGAGGGCGGTTCGTTTTCAAAATAGTTTTCTCGCCTCAGCGCCGTGCACATTCGTTGTGAAATTGTTGCAAGAGCTTCAAGGATGGAAGGCGGTTCGTTTTCAACATGTCGTCCTTGCTTTAGCGTCGCGCGCATTCGTTTCAAAATTTTTCACGAGCTCCACGGATTAAGGGTGGCTCGTTTTCAAAATGTGGTTCTCGCCTCAGCGCCGCGCGCATTCGTTTCAAAAATTTGCGAGAGCTTCGCGGATGGCTGGCGGCTCGTTTTCAAAACGTGGTTCTCGCTTGAGCGCCGTTTAAGCCGTATGACCCTTTTGTGCTCGATGAGTTCCATTTGCCTTGTAAGTTTTATAATCCTATGAGCTCTATGAGCCTTATGAGCCACACGCTTCCCATGTGCCGTCTGAGCCCTATG
>CAUYUJ010021581.1:115000-195000 GCA_963575745.1 Prorocentrum cordatum | reverse complement strand
CGCGTTCCCCTTGAGTTTTACTCTGGAGACGGCGTACCTTCGTTGTGCCATCCAAGCATGCAGGGCTTTCAGCTCCCGGGGGCACCGGCGTTTCTTGTTCGGGCGCCTACTCTTCGCATGGCACGAGGAAGTGCCTTTCCACGTAGGGCTTCGCCGCGGCCTTGTTGATATCCCGGATCGGGATGCGAGGAGGACCAGAGGGGAATTTGACGTCACGTGTGGCGCGAAACGCAATGACACCTCGGTGTACGAACGGCTCCAGCCTCAAGATCTTGTTGGAGTCGTCAGCGCCATAGCCCACAAGGACACAGACTTCGCCTGTCGGCTCGAACTTCGCCAACGTCGTGGTGCCATGGGAGTGCGTCTCCTTGACGAAGAACACCAGGCACCAAAAAGGGGTGCAACTCTAGGGTTCTCTCGCATTCGTTCTTCAAGGTGTAAGGCGCAATTCTCTCACCATGCCCAATTCGGTTTCAATGCTCGGTCCACAACACTGCTGCCAGAGAAAACCACTGGTGTGAGAATCCAGATTGGTAAAGAGCGGCGCGGCCGATGTCGTTGGTGGTTCGGCGACAAAGCGCCTCGAAGCGCCCGGCGAACTCTCCGCTCCAGTCTGAGGGCGCGGCTTTGATGGGCCGATTCAAAGGGTAAGCAGCCTTGAAGGTGTCAGTGACGGTACTGGAAGTCTTGTTGCGCATGGGCACGCACAGCGCAAAATCCGAATGTTCGCCACGGCCACAAAGTAAATAAATATGCGTTCCCAAAGATATCGCCTTGGGCCACGGGCCACACAATGTCAAGATAAAACCGAAGACTATACGCACGTACTCGAACAACATGTTTCTGCCTCCGGGCAGGGACGTGTGTGATCTTGGCGTAGTTGCAGATGTCGCAGTCTGGATGGGCCAGCAGGTGCATGAGGCTGTGGTGAAAGGAGTCTGGAGGGCAAGGGCCGATCCATCTGCGCCAGGCCTTCTCTTGGATCTCCTCCTTCTCCTTGGTGATCTTCTCCTGCCTCAACTCTGCGGTATCGTTCTGCTTCTGCTCGGTGATCCCCTCCTTCTTTTCGTCAATCTCTCCTCTCCCTCCTTTTCCTGCATCGCCCCGGAGCTGTTCGCAGCCAGGCCAGCGCCGCGCGAGCTCGGGAGGATGAGTCCGAGCGTGGACGCGCGCGAGCATGGTGCTCATTGGCAGGTAGAGGCTTCGTGAATAGATCGGCTGGGTTTCCTTGGAACCCCAGCGCTCGCTTCGCAGTCGTCGCGGCTGAGCACGTCGAAGACGAAATGGATGGAGATGCGGTGGTGCTTTCGGAGGTACCGCAATGCCTTAGAGTTCCCAGCTTCGAACGCGTGCTCTGCCACCTCGGCGTCCCCGAAACGACTTGCAGGCGCGGGCTCTCCCATGTCGAAGTGCGTACTGGACGGCTCGTGTTCCAGGATGACGCCCAGTAGTTGGCTGGCCCCCCCGGCTGGTTTCTTCAACCTTTGGGGGAGCGCTGGCGGCAAGGTGTTTTTTGTCCACCCTCGGAGACGCCAGCCAGCATGGGGCAGTCAGCCTCGACCGTGATGGTGAGCTGGCGGCCCTCGACGTCGACCAGCATGGGCGTGCCGAACTCGCCCCATCTCCAGGTGAGCGACAACTTTCAGGAGGGAAAGAAACACACAGACACAATTAATCCTCGATCCCCCAGAAAATATGGGGAAATATGGGAAGTGGGGGGGAAGACAAAAACCCAGAGAATATGGGAAAATATTGGGACTATTTTTATTTGTGTATATTTATTTGTGTGTCCTGGGGCCCCTTCAAACTTGCAATCATTGATGAGCTCGCCAAGAGCTCCGACCTCTGGGGCTCCAGGAGCATGGATATTTCTCCGAGGTTCGCGCTGCGGTCTGGCGCGGTGCGCTCGGGCAGCCGGCTGTTGGGAATCAGCCCGCCTCCCTCCACCTTCACTTCGCCCTGGTCGGCGCTCACTGCGGCCGGGTGTCCGAGAGTCTGCGCGAACGAAATTGGCACGGAAAGAATGGGTGGAATGCCCAACAGCAGACCTTGTTCATTTGAACAGGACTCGCTGTCCACGCCGCCGCGGCCTGCGTCCATTCGAGACAGAAGGCCGCCTGCCCAACAGTGGCCGCTGTTGGTTTGGGACAACACTTGTTGTTGGGCATTGTACCCATTCTTTCCGTACCCGTTGCGGGCGTCCAAAAAGAGGATGGATTTGGGAGTCTGTGCCAGTGATGTAGTCATTAGCCCCGCTACCCAGGAGTCGCGAATCGCTGAGGCTGGACCTGGTTTGGGCTCGCATGCCACGCGCCTCTTTGGCGGCGGCGCGGGGCGGCGGAGCTGCCGAGGGGGTTGACAGTGCCGAAGGGGTACCCGAAGGAGCCAGTGGCAACGTGGAAGAAGCAGACGGATCAGCAACCAGGGCAGCCAGCGCCACGCGCTCGGCGCTCAGCCTGGGCTGCGGCCTGCCGCGCGGCCGTGCCCCTGTACGAAGGCGACTCCGGGTTGCAGAAGCAATGATCTGTGTCATGCCCTCGTCTGCCACAGTGGTCGCATCTCTTCTTGTCTTCTGGCTTGTCGTTCCTCTTTTTCTCATTGCCCTTGTCCTTGCCTGTGCCTTTATCCTTGCCCTTTCCCTTGCCGCCATCCTTCCCCATTCCGTCTCCGGGTCCTCTCGAGGTGAACGCCTTCTCTTTCGGCTTGGCGAGTGTCGCACTGGCTCTGATGCACAGCCGCTCAAGTGCAGCCGGTCAATGAGCGGAAGAAGCACCCTGGACGGTCAAACAGCGCGAGGACGGTGGCGACATTCGTGTCGAAATGGAACAAGTAGCGGGTCATGCCAGTGCTCATGCCGTCGCTCGGGAGATCTGGCGCGTCTTTGAGCTGCAGGAGAATCTGGCGCATCTTCAGGATAGCGGGCTCTACGTGCGCCATGTCTTCGACCGGCCGCGGGGCGCGGAGCTCGTTGGGGAGCACTTGGCGGCGACGTGGGCCATGAGTCATAAAATCCGCGTCGACCACCCAGAAAGCCTGGCGACCAGACCCCAGACAGGTTCGTTGCTGAATGGTGACCATGATCCTGCTCGTATCCTCGTTGACTCTGCTGGTGGGCATGCTGAGGATGGCGCCTTAGGTCTTGGCTTCCAAAGCCTCGACCGCACGAGGTCGGCATCAGACACTTGCGGGTCCGCTATGGCTGAAAGGCAAACAACCGTCTCCTGTAGCCGCACAGACGAAGCGATGATGTTGGCCATCGCCATCGCGGCCCTCCGAAGCAGCGTCTGGATCCGGCAAAGTCTCTCCAACGGCCCCTTCTGCAGTCTGCGTCTGCGCGGCAGCCACTGGGTTGCGCCTGTGCCGGCGGCGCGCGGGCTGCAGACAGAAACGACGTCAGTTTTCGAGGCGCCGCCCCGATGCTGGAGGTGGCCCGCGTGGCTGGCTGGGGCGTCGCGCACTGCGGCGGCGTCGTCGAAGCCGGCGGCGCCACCGGCGGAAAGAGCGGCGCCGCCGAGGCGAAAGGCTTCGCCTGGAGCAGGGGCGGCGCGCACGGAGTCGCCTGCACGGCTGGACGGCGTTGCTCCAGCGTGGCGAAGGGGCTCACGGACGACGGCCGGTCCATGGAGAGCATCGGGTGGAGCGACCGCGCGGGTTCCGCGAATGACGACAGAATGAGCTGCTGCGGCCGCGGCGCCTGGCCGCAGCGCCACCGAGCCCGCCGGCGACGGCGGCCACGGCCCCTGAGCATAGGGCGGCACCGCAGGCGCAGGCACCAGCGGCATCGAACTCGCCGAAGATGATGGCCACGGTCCCTGGACATGCGGCAGCGGTGGAATGGACGTAGGCAGCGCCAACTGGGTGGCGGGCTGCGCGTCCGGACTTGCTTGGGACTGGCTCGCAGCCAGGAGTTGGTTCAAGGCCGGATATGGCGAGATGCGGCCAGCTCGCCCGTCAGTTATCAGCGTCTCCTCCGTGACGAGCCGCTGCGTAGTCTTTGGGCTCATAGCCTGTGGACTTGCATGCTGCTCATGCTCTGCCATGTCTACTGCTCTCTTGCTGCTGCTGTGAGGATGTCGATGCGCGTCTGAAGACTGAATGGTTTGGACCCGTTCAAGCCTGCTCGTTTGGGCAGGCCGTAAACCTCCCTCAAAGTAGTATCCAAAATTATCGCCATACGTTTCCTAAGACGGATGTCGTCCGCCCCAGCTGATCGGTTGCATGCGTGTGTTGAGGCGTCTGTTGGCATGGTCCTGTTGCCACGACGTGACCCCTTTTCTTGAGCCATCGCGTTTGCAATGTCAGCTCGAGCCCTGTCGTGTCGCCACGACTTCGGCTTCGGAAACATAGTACCTCGCGCGCGAAGGGGACCGCATCCGACAACGAGGGAACCGACATATTTGGTCAGAACAACGCCCTCTCAAGCTCGCCCGCGGCCAAAACGGACAACGCGAGAACCGACCTGATCGGTCCGAGAAGTGTCTTTTCAAGCTCACCCCGGGGCCGAAACGGACAACGAGGGAACCGAACTAATCGGTCCGAAAAGAGTGCTCTCAAGCTTGCTGGCTGGGCTGCTGTCTACAGACAATCAATTGCCTCGCGGTGCACTCTATTGTACGTATTTCTTCAGTTTGCCGAAAGTTTCATTGAGTCTCTCTGAATCTCTCTTCGGGGGGCTGAGGCCTTTTAGCCCCCCCCGCGCCGGCGCCAGCGCAGGCGGTGGCCAGCAGTGCCGACGGCAGGGACGCAGCGACGATGACCACAGAGGGCCCAGAGGCAACAAAGGGAACACACACACACAAATCGCCATATCGAGCCCCCGCCCCCCAGAAACCACCCCGAGAGGCCCTCAGGCTTCAGGAAGGCCCACGAGGCTTCGCACATGCTCCTCATACGCCCCCGAGACCCTCCTGACAAGACCTCACGAGGCATCCATTAGAACTCCGACCCAAAGCCAAAACACGGCGGCCGGAAGAGCCGATGGCCACACCATCACCACCACAACCACCACAAGGCACAACGCCACCACCACCTAGTGCCACCACCACCACAACCCACCACCTCAACCACAAACCACCACCACACCACCACCAAAACCACCGCCACCACCACTACAAACCAACACACCGCAAACACCCTCAACACCCCACCACCACCACAACAACCCACCACCACCACAACCACAAACCACCACCACCGCAACCACAAACCACCACCACGACCACCACAACCACCACACCACCACACCACCACCACCACGACCACCACCACCACGAGCACCACCCACCACCACAACCACCACCACCACAACAAACCACCACCACAACCGCCGCCACCGCCACCATAACCACATCCCGCCAACACCACCACAACCACTACCACCACAACCACCATGACAAACCACCACATCACCACCGCCACTACCACCACCTTAACCCACCACCACTACAACTACCACCATCGCCAGAAACCACCGCACCACCACCGCCGCCACCACCACCACCACAACCTGCCACCACAACCACCACACCAACCACCACCGCCGCCACCACCACCAACCACCGCACCATCATCACCACCACCACCGCCAAAACCACCACCACCACCACAGCTCACCACCACCACTTCAGAGAAGCCCCCAGCCGTGTTGGAATACCGACAACCCCCCCTCCTCCCCCGCTGGACGCTGCCCCCTGATTAGGGGCGACAGAAGGACGTCCAGTCGGACCGATGCATAAGGTCGGAATAAGTTCGGGAAGGTTACCCTAGTGTTCGTCGTGCTTGCGGGATGTTCTTGTGCATCCTGGTGCCCTAACTTGTTCTGTTTGCTTTGGCCGACGGAGGGTCGCATGTCCTTGAGGGATGTTCTTCTGGCCGGGGCCCGGCTGTTCTTTTATATGAATTCACGTTGGTTTCGAAAGCGCGCATTGCGCGAACGTTCGTATCACGCGGCCGGTCTCGCAGATTGGGGGCCGTGTTCATGTACGTGGTTAGGCGCGTACGTCCGTTGTGGGCTCTCTACCGTGCTGCGCGCTGCCAGGAAGGCGGTGGATACGACGGTGATGGGGAGGGGGTCAACATCTTGAAGCGGTTTTCAATGTTGCCTAATCCGCCCAACCTGACGCAGAAGTCAGACGTCAGAGCTCGTCGTAAACAAACACGACGGGTGGTCTTTCGCTATTTTTGGTTTCTCAGGGCCCTCACCAGGCCTCTGGACCGTCGACAAAAAGGCTCGGGATGAAAAACCGGTCCGGGGGAAGGGGTCCAGATCTCCTGGGGTCGACGTTGCGAAGAAAAACACGACGTCGGTTGTCTGGGGACAACGCCTCAGGTCCAGTGCCCGCTTCTCAGGTGCGGCCGAACCGTCCCCTCGCAAACCATCCCTTTGCGTGACGGAGCCCTCGCCTCTTGCGATCGCCTCTTGCGATTCCTTCCAGCCGCCTACATATTTCTAGGGGCGAGGCGAGGGTGACCGCACGGCAGGGCATGGTTTGCTAGGGGTCGGGTAGGCCGCCCCTGAACTTCCATCAGGATTCCTCCCTCATTCCACACATGGCCTGTCTGAGGACAGCGCGGCATGCCGCCGCACGGCATATCAGTTGTTGCAGGGTCATGGGCATGTGGTGTCAGAGATGATTGGTTGCTCTGCCTGGTGGCCTCCTCGTCGAGTTTTTTTGTGAGGAGACGATGATTTTCGCGGAGATCGGTACAATAATTACCAGGAGGTTCGATCGACATTTGGCTGCTGTCCACGTTGTCGCCATCCGCCCCCTGGTCCTCGTCCTGCGGGCAAGTGTAAATTGCGTGAAGTCGGGCATGTTCCTCTACAGGAGGAATATCATAGCATTATCAAACTAATACTCCTGGGACTATGTTTCTATCATGTTTGGACTATGTTTGAATCTGGTTTCACAATTTTTCATTTTTCCTCCAAAATCCAACTGTAGGAGGACATGCCCGACCTAAAGCTAGCGTTCGTGCACCATTCGAGCATCAACCTTCTTTATTCGGCCACTGACGTCCGCTCCGATAGATGCTGGCCGTCTGTCCGTCGGCCTCGCCGCCCCCTCCTAGCACCGTCCAGTCGCGACTGATGAGTGTCTTAACCCTGCAAGAGAAAAAGGTACCCCGCCGTCGTCTCACTCAATCCCCAGCCTTTCGATTCGTACCCTGACCTCTGCCTTGATCGCGCCAGAAAAGAGCTGCTTCCCGTCGGATATATTCCCACAGATCGGACATCACGCTTCTCCCATGGCGTGGGTCACCGTGCCAGCCCAGCATTCCGGGTGGCGACTCTTTAAGGAGTCAGGGCAGGTTGTCACGTTGGACATCTCGTGTCCAGGCTTGGGGCGCCGTGGTGATGAGGAGGAGGAGGAGGAGGAGGAACAGGAGGATGACGACGAGGATGAGGACGAGGATGAGGATGAGGAGGCGGAGGAGCAGGAGCAGGAGCAGGAGTAGGAGGAGGAGGAGGAGGAGGAGGAGGAGCGGGAGAAGGGAGGAAGAGGCAGGCCGTCACCCGTGACTCCCTTCGTCTCTTCGCTTTGGGGAGAGGCGCTGCGCAGCAGTCGAGCACAAACAACAAAACAACACACCGCCTCGGAGGCCCGTGGCCCCTCGGATGCCCCGCCTCTCGCCCCTCCGGCCGCGACTTGCCAGTCTGAAGCACATCCCTGTCCCTGTGTTTGACATCACCTCCTCCCCCTCCTCCTCCTCCTCCTCCTCCTCCCCCTCCTCCTCCTCCTCCTCCTCCTCCTCCTCCTCCTCCTCCTCCTCCTCCTCCAGTTGGCATTTTGGCTCACGCGCCGCCGCCGCTGGGTCGCCCCGCCGACCCGCCGCCTCGCCGATGCCGCCGACGACCGACGCCCGCTCCGCGAAGGCGACGCTGGACGCTGCGCGCGGCGCAGTGCTGGCGACGCACGCGGCGGCTGGGCTTGCGAGCGGCCAGCGGGAGGCGGTACGCCTCATCCGCGCCGCCGAAGGCCTGCTGCGCACGGCGGTGGCTGTGCTCGCCACGCCCTCCTCCCCCGCGCTCGTCGCGGCGCCCCTGGCGGTTCCAGCGGCTTCCTCGCGCAGGAGGCGGCAGCCCCGCGGCCGCGGCGGCTCGAAGGGCGGGGACGAGAACGGCAAGCACTACATCGTCGCTGACGGCATGGACATCGACAAGGGGTCGGCGGGCGAGGTGGCCACGGGGGCTGGCGCCCCGCCTCAGCCGATGCTGGAGGACGACGCTTGGGCCGACGAGCTGCCCGTGGTGATGCAGGCTCGTGGCCCGCCTGCCAGCACAGACCAGCGCGAGGGCAAGGGCAAGAACGCGGGCAAGGGCGGCGAGAGCGGCGGCAAGGGCAAGCTTGGCCACCTCGAGGTGTGGCAGCTGAGGAACCTCGTCGTCCGCCTGCGGGAGCGCGCTGGGCTGCCTCCCGCTCCCGAGACGGCCCCCTTCGACCACGGCGTGCTGGTCGCAATGGCCGTCGAGCTCGAGGAGTTGGCGGCCTCGTCCGACGGCACGCGTGGCGGGGGCTCCGGAGCGGCTGGTGGCCGTCGAGCGCGTGGTGGTCCACGTGGTGATGGTCCAAGGCCCGGGGCGGCCGGCCGCGGGAGGAGCAGCGGGGGGGGGTGATAGGCGGCCTCGCCGCTTCGCGTGCAGGGCCCTCGCCCCTTCCCCCTCCCGCGGACATGGACGGCATTGACAAGTCCGTCCACGTGTGAGCTCGACTGCATCGAGTTCGCGGTCGGGGGGTCTGGCTCCTCAGGTGGAGACCAGGCCCCCCGCGGCGGGAGGCGGGGAACACGCGCCCTCCTGAGGCTCGGTCATCCTCCTCCTCCTCCTCCTCCTCCTCCTCCTCCTCCCCCCTTCTCCTACCCCCTCACTTAAGGATTCCGATGCCATCACCTCACCATGTTTGACATCACCTTCCGAGACTATCACCTCACCTCACCTCACCATCACCGCACTTGAGGATTCCGATGCCATCGCCTCCTTGCCCATCACCATGTTTGACATCACCTCACATCACCTCACCAAAATGCCTATCCCTGTGATGCCGATCGTAAGGATTCCCTCAGCTTCTGAGGGCCTATCCCTAAGACTGTCCCCGCTTTTTGCTCACCCCTCTTATGGACAGGGATACGTTCGAGGCTGGTTACCGACCGCGAGTCCACGGCTCCGGGCAGGCGTGCTGCTGTCTGGCGGGGCAGGAGGCCTCGGCCTGACGGCTGGCCGAGGGGGCCGCTGCAGGTGCGCGCCTCGGCGCCGCCCGGCTGCGAACCCGCCCTTGCTCGGAGGGAGGCGAGGTACCCCTACCCCTCCCCCTCCCCTGTTTTTCCCTTTTTGGGGGCCTCCTGGGCCTCTGTCATCGCCACCGCTGGATTCGCCTCGAAATTCTGGTCAGAAGGCACCCCGGGAGAGGTCCCGGGAGTAGCGGTATCGGTCCCTTTTGGGTTTCCCATTTACGTTACATCTTCGGGGGACTTCGCCTGTCCCCAAAAGTGGTGTCTTTTCTGGTGCCAGTCGCGGGCTCGATGCGGACTCGCAGCGGATTTGGCGCGGGCTCGATGCGGATTCGACCCGGATTCGACACGGATGCGATAAGTCTGACATGGATTCGACGCTGATAGAGCCGCGACGAGACAGACAAGATCCCCCGAGGATGCAACATAAACGCCCTTCGGGGAGTTTCCGACCTCGGCCAGCTTCCATGAGATGTTGGTGGTGCAATCTGTCCACAGAAGGCGTTTTCACGCAGTGTCGTTCGGCTTCATATCATGAGAGCCTTGTGTACCCACGCAATTCCGTCTTTAGAGCGCGTCAGCGCTGATTAGCGTTAAGTAACCGATGCTTTAGCGCCACTTCAGCCCTGATGAGCGTGGACGAGCGTCGATATAGCGTCGATCAGCATCGATTCGCAAGAGCCAACAAGACGGTGTGGGAGGTTGCGACGAGTTGCCACCGAAGTTTCGGGCCTCGCGACCCTCGCCGATCGGTTTCGTTAGAATCGGGACGATCGAAATCGATACTGCAAGAGTGGATATGATACCCAACGGCGTTTCCTCTTCATTGTGCAGAGGGCTACAGTGGAAACCCATGTCAAGCAACACCCTGCTTGCCTCCAGGTTGCCCTGACTATCTTGGGTTTCGCTGGTTTCCCGATGGAAGCGCCACGCTCCCACACCAAAAATCGATGGACGTCCTGGGGTCTCAGGGTTGGGCTTCTCGCAGGAGGTTTTTTTTTTGTAGTCGCGCTCCTTACTGTACTCCTCTCGGCCACGAGCTGAGGGGTGTATGAGGGATGGGGGAAGGATTCTTAGAATCGGGAGGAGGAGGAGGAGGAGGAGGAGCAGGAGGAGGAGGAGGAGGAGGAGGAGGAGGAGGAGGAGGAGGAGCAGGAGGAGGAGGGAATATCGAAATGGATACTGCAAGAGTGGATACGATGCCCAACGGCCGTTCCTCTTCATTCTGGACAGGGCTACAGGGGAAACCCCTACCAAGCAACACCCTGCTGGCCTCCACGTTGCCCTGACTATCTTGGGTTTCGATGGTTTCCCGATGGAAGCGCCGCGCTCCCACACCAAACATCAATGTACGTCCTGGGGTCTCAGGGTTGGGCTTCTTGCGGAGGATTTCTTGTGGTCGCCTCCTTTCGCATTCCCAGTAATTAGCCACGCGCAGAGGGGTGTAGGGGAGGGGAAGGCTTCTTAGAAACACCGTGCATCTCAGAAGGCGCGGGCCTCATCTTTCGATGTGAGGCTCGCGCCCACTGAGAAGTAGCCTCCTACGAGGCCTCCCCCCCTCCCCTATACCCTCCTCTGCGCGCCGCCGATGGCTGCTGCGCAGCTGGGGGATCTGGCCACGGGCGCGGGCACAGGGCGGGGAAACGTAAGACCCGAGCACGCCGGAGCCCAGGCCTGCCGACGCGGGTTGACGAGCGCGTCCCGGATCTTGACTGTCCAGCTTCCGTGGGGTGCTCGCAGCGGGAGCTCGCGTCGAATGTCAGACGGTCTCGCCCTGCTCACGATGGTCCCGCCACGCCAGCCCGAACCCCCCGCACCGCCGAGCCTCACGCCTCCCCGAGGGACTGGGCCAGGTTTGGCTGGGGCCTCTCCCAACAGAGTCACGAGTAGCTCGAGATCCCTCCAAAACACGAAGGGGAATCGATGATTTCAGCCCATCGAGGCCCTCCTGCGGGTCCTCTCCTTGTGGGGCCCTCCAAAGGGTCCTCTCCTCCGAGCCCGAGTCTTGCGTCGGGGCCGAGGTGGCAGCCTCGTCTGTCGGTCCAGGTCGACGCCGGTGTGCCGATCACCCAGCCGCCCTGCGAGGATCGGCCAGCGTAGGCGTATCAAATCGGAGGGTGTAGAAGCGACACCACCAACACCACCAGGGGGCCCATCTCCAGCGAGGGGGTCCACGATATGCATCCCCGAGCTGGAGGCTGGGGATGTCTCGAGCTAGAGGGTGGGACCACACCACCAGGGAGGCCCCCTTGCCTCCTCGCATCTCCTCGCCCTGGTGGTGTTGGTATCGTCTTTCCTTGTTCCCATCAAATACCCAAGTATCACCGCCGCCCCCTGCCTCTTCAGAGACGTCGATGCGGCCAAATGTTGGGCATAAGGCCGGCGAAGCTATTGGACTAAATGTTTCCCCAGTTTTTGTGCAACACCTCGGGGGAACACCTGGGAAAGGAAGGTAAAAGGAGGAGGAGGAGGAGGAAGAAGAAGAGAAGGAGAGGGAGAAGAAGGGGGACGAGGATGAGGAGGTGGAAGAAGAGCAAATCTCTGGAGGCCCTCTGAGCGCTTCCTTGGGGGGTCCTGGGAGCCTTCTCTCGGAGGCCTCTTGGGGGCCACGTTGGGGGCCTCTAGACACCCTCTTGGCCGCCTTTGGAGGCCGTGTTGGGGCTCTTTTGGGGCAGTCGTGGGTTTCTTTTGGGGCGCTTGAGGGCAGTTGTGCAGTCTTGCGGGCATTTTAGGGGCCTCTCGGGCCGTCTTGGGACGATCTTCGGGGCCTACGCGGCCGGCTTGGAGCGTCGGAGGCCTCAAACGGCGAGAGCGGTAAGATCTTTTTGAAGAGCCGACAGCAAATCTTCACGCTTCGCGTACTCCCACCAGTGCAGTGGCTCCCCCGTCGTCGGTATTGTGACGGCGGCTTCCGCTTCCCCCTTGCACATCGGCGTGGTGACAGTACGGTCAGCCTTGTCGGCATTGGCAGAGAAGGTTGTCAGTCAGGCACAATTCGGCGCTCGTGCGAGACGTCGGCTGCAGTCACGGGAATGCCTTCGAAATGCACAAGCCGCACACCGCCCTGGTACCAGGGTTCTCGTGGTCGCTTCCATGGTGGTCTTTTTTCGGGGTTCCGGCCCGCAGTCCCCTCAGTTGCGTGCAGGCTGACCGACGTTCCAAGTGAGTGATTGGTTTGGCTCTGTTCTTTGGCAGTCCGGCTCCACCTGTGGGTCCGACCCCTTTTTTGCTCCCCCTCCCCCTCGCTGGCACACGTTCAGCGGCCGGTTTGTGGCCTTTTCGCTGGCAGATGCTCAGCGTTTCTTTTGCTGCTGGCACACATTCAGCTGCTTCTCGGCTGTCTCAGTGCTGCGCCGTTAACTATCTGCTTCCCGTGCGCTGCTGTCCCAGCCTCGTTCTTACCGCCCTCTGGAGTTTTTCTTGCGGGCCGCGAATCAAACAAGTATTCCCACCAGGGCTGCCCTTCAGTCGCGTACTTCTTGGGGCGGTTAGCTGTGTCCCCCCTTCCACACGCCCTGTCGCACTCTGTGGGCTGCAGTAGCCCTCCCACACCCGCGCGACATTGTGTTTTGGATTCTCGGCCAGCGTCTGCAGTCGGTGGTGGTTCCGTTGGCCGCGCGCCGAGTGGGTCAGCCTTCGGCGTCGTCGGCCTTCGTTTCCACTGCGTGCAGCTGGCGTCCCAGGCTAGTACATAGTTGTCTGTCTGGGCAGTTGCTCGGAGCTTGGCGCCGCAAGGGCGACTTGCTCCGCAGCTTGCACCTCTGTGCGCTAGGTGCGTCCCAGTGAATGCTGAGCATTTTGCTCACTGCACGTGCATTGCGCACTTCGCGTGGAATTTGCCTGTTCCGCCGTCCCGGACACGCCTGTTGCCGCCAGACCATTGTCGCGCGGCCGCCGACCAACAAAAATATTCCCACCTGGGCCTGGCGGACATCCTGGACTAGTCTGGCTCCGCCGCCTCCGTAATTTAGGTCGTTGTTTGCTTGTTTGCAATATCCTGACGGCGCGCGGTTCCTCCGCTTGCGCTCGCGAAAAAAATGAATCCCACCAGCCCGTTCAGGGACCTCTTTCCATGAGAGTTAACGGGAAAAGCGACGAAGAGACACATCTAGTGACATAAAGTTCGGTGGACGTATGGAGAACAGGGGCGAGGGGAGGAGGATTAGAAGGACGAGAAGGAGGAGGAGAAGGAGGAGGAGGAGGAGGCAAACCGCCCCTGCTCTTAGGGGCGCTTTTGGGCGCCCATGGGGCCGTCTTGGGGCCCCCTTGGGGTACCTTGAGGGCTTCTTGCGGCCGTTTCACAGGCTATCGATTAAAGGAGGGGGTCCTAACGTTTAGCCCCAGCTCGTGGGGCCATCAACATCGCTTGTTGGGGCGATCTTGGGGCCGTTTGGGGGGCATCTTGGGGCTCTCTTGGGCCGTCCTGAGGCCTCAACAGCGCCTTGGTATTGAATGTGCGACAATGCAACAATCATTGATGTTCCATAGGTTGTTGACGAAGCTGGCCTGTTGGGGGGTGTCCTGAGCGGACTCCGAGAGCAATTGGGGTCGTCTTGTGGTCTTCGCCGGGCCTCTTGGAGGTATGTCGGAAGCTATCTTGACCTATCTTCGGATATCTTGAGCCGCCGTGGAGGCCATCTTGGAGCACTGGAGGCTTTCTTGGAGACATCTTGGGCGCTCTAACCCCTCACGGATCCCCTGACAATGCCGCAGGGAGGGGGGAGGGTACCCTCCCCGAAGAAAAGAAGATTTTGAAAGAGGAAAGAAAGAACTCGTCAGATCATCTTAGCTTCAAGGGCAGGTGATTTTGGCCTCTTGAAGGTTATCTTGGAGACCTCGTGGGGGTTTATTGGACCGTCTTGGAGCTTCGAGTGCCCATCTTAGGCCGTCTTGGTTCCATATTCCGCCGCCTTGGATATATAGGGAACTTGGAAGAATAGTTGGCCCTCTTGGGGTCATTTTGACCCTCTCGGAATCCATCTTGGCCGTGTCGGAGCCCATCTTGGGACAGTCTTGCGTTTCAAGACCGACGGTATGTGTACCTCACGTGTCCTTTCAGGTGGCCGGCGGGTTGGGCCGAGACCCCCCCGGGAACCTTTTAAGAATAGCCAACACATTCCAGATGTTTGGCACGCCGTGCATCCCTGTGGCAAGCCACAAGCGGCGGCGGATCGAAGACGTCTACGGCGAATCACCGCCGTCGGGGAATATGAGGACTGTGATAAGTGAACAGGGGGCGGCGGATGACGGAGAGCGCGCTTGCGTCGCGATCTTTTAGCCGGGAGAAATATCAAAGGGGAGTGTGGTGTGTGGGGGTTGGCAAGACGAGCCCCACATCTATGTCCAAAGTTCGGCCCAAGTCAGCTCCAAGAGCGCCTAAGAGGCCCCCAAGACGGCCCCAGACAGCCCGAAGAGCGCCCAAGATATCTCCAAGACGGCGTCGGCGAGGTCCAAGAGGTCCCCAAGACGGCTCATGAGCGCTTAAAGAGGGTGCAATACGGCTTCAAGACGGCCCAAGAGACGCCCCAAGGCGCCCCAAGAGGCCCAAGGGGCCCCCAAGGGGACCCCCAAGAGGCTCGTTTATTTTTAGCATGCTAGCTCCTCTGGTCTTGACAGCGTCCAAGACGGCCCGAGAGGCCACCAAAATCGCCCCAGGAAGGTCTCAGGGGCCCTCAAAACAGTCCCAAGACAGCACAAAAGGGGCCCCAGAGGGTCCCGACAGGTTTCCAAGAGAGCCCCAAGAGGGTGACAAGAGGCCACAGGATGTCCCCAAGAGCGCCCCCAGAGAGCCCCAAGACGGCCCAAGCATGCCAAGTCGGCCAAAGAGGTTCTTGGTACGGCCCAAAAGAGCCCCAGAAGGACCCCAAGGAAGGCATCCGTAGCACTTTTGGCTCAAGCAGTTTTGGGGCAGTCCCGGTTAGACAGCAAGCAAATTGGCTTGCCTTGTCACCCCGCCCGTGTTCTGTTCCGGCACTATCCCCCGCAGGCGTTGCTCTCCAATGGCGGTGCCAGCGGTCGATGAATCCTGGCGCCAAGATTGGATATTGGCGCGCGAGGCGCCACCGCGCAGAGCTGAATTTCAGCGCCACGGGCCATCCACGTTCGGCGTCAACGTGCACGGGCCAGTGTTCTCTCACAAGGTTGGCGTCGGGAGGGCCCGCGCACCACAGCCCGAAGACCTGGGCGGCCTGCAGCGCGAGGCGTGGGCGTCCGCGGAGGAGCATGGGCGGCCTGGAACGCGGCCGGGGGCAGCCACCGGCCCTCACAGTGCTCGGTGCACGTGCGCCAGGGGCAGGCCCGGATGGGTCCAAGACCTTGCATTGAGTCGGGCCTGTCCCTCTACAGGGGGGAAATTTGTTCGACAATAGTAACAAGATAGTCTGGGGACTATTTTCTATTGTGTTTGAGCGTTTTTGGCGCATGTGTTGAATCTTTGTTTCATTGCTCATCCGAACTCCCCCTGTAGGGGGACAGGCCCGACTTGAACCTGCATGGCGCGGTCGGGGCTGCGGTGTTGTCTTTGCGCCAGACGCTGATCGGCAAGCCCTCCGCTCAGAAGAATTACGATATCACGGAGACCACGCCATTTGCACCAGCCTCTCCACCACGGGCCGCTCTCAAACTCGGGCGTCGGTCACAAATCGATGGACGTGCGCAGCAAGGAGATGTACAGGCGGTATGCCAAGCCGTAGTGCAGGGCTTATTTAATCGCTTCGCTCATGCCGCCGGCCCTGGAGCCCTCTGTAGGGCCTCTTGGGGTTCTCTTGGGGACCTCTTGGGAGTCTCTTGGGGCTCCTTGGCGGCGTTTTGGAGGCCCCCAGGGCCTCTTGGGGGGCTCTTGGGGGTAGTCGATTGCGGCTCCCCCCTCGGAGGCCACGATCCTCGTGAGGGGTGTCGAAAAATACCCTCCCCTGGAGTGGTCTCAAGCCGTAGTGCAGGGCTTATTCCACAATCAGTGCTCGCACTGAAAGCGTCCTGGCGGAGATTGAAGGCTTTGGCGAACGTGCCGGCCCGACTTCAGTAGGCCGCGCCGGGTTCCTGGGTTCCCAGTGCTACGTTCCGGGGTTCCGGTTCTTGGTCCCGGGGCCGATTTCGGTGGGCGGCGGGGTTCTGGGTTCCCGATTTCTTGGTCGATGTTCTACTCCATCGGATTTACCATCGATCTCATTACCCATTTCTCTACCGTTCCCACCATCGATCTCACTATAGATCGAAGAACGACCTCACGATCGATCTCACATAACCGATTTCACTATCTGTCTCACGATCGGCATTATCATCATCCTCGCTAGCGATCCCACTACCTTTCTCACTATCGACCTCACAATCGATCTCAATATCCATATCACTAATCTTCAAACTATTCACTGACTGGGTTTGCTCTCTGGTGTAAGATTTATCTTCATGCCCAAAGGAGAAGCAATCCACACTAGTGGAAGTGCAGAAGGCATCCGCACTTGTGAATGATGAGGGATCGCCCTGCCAGCAGGTGCCGATAGAAATGGGATGAGGAAAGAGTCGGGGAGGAGCACGAGCGTGGTCGTGACGCGAGGCGCGACTTGCCGTTAATGTTTGCACACTTTGCGGAATCTGCCATCAGGCAGATCATGACTCGACTGTTTGGCCGCCCTCGGACACTGGCCCTGTGCTGACATGCGTACTGTTGTGCTGGAGCACATAGTGGTCAAAAGGGCCGAAGCGCTCCTCTGACGGAAACGCAGGGCCGAGGTCTCGCTGTCTCAGGGTTGGCGTGGATGTTTAGGTTTTGATGGTCGACGATTCCTGTTTCACCTGCGCTTCTGCTCCCTGGGCTTTTTTTAACGGCCGTGCCTTTTTGTTGTGGGTTGCTGGCAAACTTTGATGCCAGCACCCCCCTCCTGCAGAGCCCCTGCTCCTAGACGGCCCAGGGCCGAACAGAACAAACACTCTTCGGGAGCTCCTCGCGCAGGAATTCCTCGCACGCAGTTTCATTGTCAGGTTTGGGGGGTTTGCGGCAGGCTCTCACGGGCGCTGCGGGCCGTTCCTGCAATGTTTCAAGTGTTGCTTTGCGACGTGGGTAACTACTTCTCTATGCGCAGGGTAGCCCCGGGGCGCGTTTCGGCTTTCCGGAGGAATCCCCGCTGCGGCTCGTTCGAGTTTCACCTTGTCCCGGTTCCCAATCCGTGCAACTGTTTTCAGAAGTTCTTCCCTAGAGCCTCCAGAGCTGCTTCGTCAGGCTGCAGCACATGTGAAGTTATAGTGCATCTCAATTCTGGTCTTGTTCTGTTTTCCGCACGCGCATCGCGTACCGATAGCGTCGCCTGCGCTCCTCGCACGCCTGATCATCATCACTACCAACATCACCATCACTATCACCGCCCTTATTTTCCCGTTTCCTTTCCCCTTATCCTTGCCGTTCCACTTCACAAAACAACAGGAAGGCCCCGGACGCAATATTCAATGATTTTTGCAAGGTTGTTCGCTAGATAACTGTATGTCGTACCAAAGCCTTCACATCAGCAGGGCTCGAAGACACTCGCCAGCGACCTCGCCGCGCCCTCAAATAAAGAACTTGCACTTTCGTTTCCTATGCCAAGCAGAAAATGGATAGAGCGAGGTACGAGTGATGACGTTCTGGTTGGGCGAAGCCCGGGGAGGGGCGAGGGCCGCGCGCATGGTTGTTAATGGCCGCCAGGGGGCCGTTTCCTTTTTACATTACCTAACAGCTTGTGCTGATAGGTTTCTAGTAGGGTCAAAAGAGAGCATCATGACACTCCAGGGGGGTCCGGGCGGAAGCCGGCAGAAACCGGGAGAATCCGGCGGAACTCATTCCGTGCGTGCAGGTACGCACGGGAGCCACCTCGGCGCCATCGGAGGTGTGTTTCCGTGCGTGCAGGCACGCACGGGAGCCACCTCGGCGCCATCGGAGGTGCGTTCCGTGCGTGCAGGTACGCACGGGAGCCACCTCGGCGCCATCGGAGGTGCGTTCCGTGTGTGCAGGTACGCACGGGAACCTCTTCGGCGCCATCGGAGAAGCGCTCCGTGCGCGCAGGTGCGCACGGGAGCCACTTCGGCGCCATCGGAGGTGAGTTCCGTGGGTGCAGGTACGCACCAGAGCCACCTCGGCGCCATCGGAGGTGCGGCTGAGGCTGAGGCAGGCTGAGGCTGAGGCTGAGGCTGAGGTTGATGCAGGCTGAGGCTGATGCAGGCTGAGGCCGCAGGAGTATGCGGGAGCGCAGCAGGCTGAGGTTGAGGCAGGCTGAGGTTGAGGCTGAGGCTGATGCAGGCTGAGGCTGAGGCTGATGCAGGCTGAGGCTGAGGCAGGCTGAGGCCGAAGGGGTATGCGGGAGCGCAGCAGGCTGAGACTGACGCAGGCTGAGGCTGAGGCTGAGGCTGATGCAGGCTGAGGCTGAGTCAGGCTGAGCTGACTTGTCCTGCGGAGCTCCAGTGCCACAGAAGATGCATGTGTAGCTTCCTCGTCGCATTAGGGGCTCCAGCGTCACCGAATTTGTCATTTTTTTTACCGTCGCTGTCCACTATTGATCGCAGCGTTTCGCTTCCAGTCAAATCCAAACATGAATCTAAAGAAGAATGCTTCCATGTATGCTCATACACATGGTTGTTAGGTTGCTTTGCTGGGATATTTTGTTTCTACTGAAGCGGCTCGCGGGTGCCTCCACGGCCCGTTTCCTTGAATTCGTTTCGAGTGCAGCGGCTCAAGGGCCCCAAGACGGCCCAAGAGGGCACCAAAACGACCCAAAGACGGCGGCCCCAACAGAGCTTCGGATGGCCTCCAGACGGTCCGAGGGAGCTTCGAGACGGCCCCAGGGACCCTCCAGAGGGTCCTCGAGAGGGCCTCATGAGGCCAACATCATGGATTTCCCTAGGTTTTTGACGGTTTTTCGGATTCTCGTTCGTTCGGGCCCGGACGGGCCCGACACGGCCCATGAGGCCCCAAAGCTTGTCCCAAGATGGCCCCACAGGCCCCCCAAAGAGGCAGAACATTGCCCAAGAGGGCCAAGAGGGCCCCCAGAGGGCCCCAGAAGGGCCCACGACGGCCCAATAGGGCCCCACGACGGCCCAAAAGGGCCCAACGATGGCCCCAAGAGAGCCCCAAGAGGGCCCAAAAATTGCCCCAAGAGGCCCCCAAGAGAGCCCCAAGACGGCCAAAGGCTCCAAGACGGCCCAAAAGGGCTCCAAGACAGCCGAAGTTTGCCCCAAAAGGGGCTCCCAAAGGGCTCCAAACGGGCCCCAAGGCGACCCCGACGAGGCCCAAGAGACGCTCAAGAACGCCGCCATGGCTCCCATCAGCGAGCGGTGACGTAGCAAGCTCTTGACACCAAGGCTCCCCAGAGCGTGGTGACGTACAGAGCTCGTCACACCAAGGTTCCGAAGAGCGAGCCGCAACGTACACATCTCTGAACACCAAGGCTCCCAAGAGCGAGCGGCGACGTAACAAGCTCTTACCACCAAGGCTTCCAAGAGCGAAGGGTGCCGTGAGCCTTTTCGGGCCAGTTCCTGAGGCGTTCTTTCCGTTTCCGTGCCAGCCCAGGTTTGTAAGCTTTCGGCCCACCCCGCCATTGTGCCAGGGTTGTGGGTCAGAGCCCAATCGTTTGCATTTGAGGATCTCTTGGGATGCTTCTCGAAGGCTGCTTGCAGGCAGTTTTTATGCCTCTTGGAGTCCTCCTCGGGCCTCTTGAGGCCTGCTGGCGGTCTCGGGGATCCCCGTAGGCTCGAAATTTCAGTGTTCCACCTCTTGGGGCAATATTGGGCCGTATTGGGAGCTTATTTCGGCTCTCCTGGGGCCCTCTTGGGGCGATCTCGGTATCCTCCTGTGCCTCCTTGGAGCGTTGGAAGCCCGAAAGGGCGAGAACGCCAAAATGCTGAGCCCTAGGATTGGCAATGGATTTTGCCTATTTTGGGGTCCTCCCGGGGCCCTCCTGAGTGAAGGGGCCCCAGGACACACAAATAAATACACACAAATAAAAATATTCCCCATATTTTCAATATTTTCTCAGTTTTTGTCTTCCCCACCACTTCCCGTACTTTCCCATATTTTCCTGGGGATCGACGATTAATTGTGTCTGTGTGTTGTTTCCCCTCCTGACTGAGGGCCTCTCGGACCCGAGGGCTCGACATGCTCGCTCGGGTCCCCCGTCTGAGCTCCCTCTCGGAGCCGTTTCAGGGCCACCTTGGGCGTCTCGGAAGCCTCTTGGGCCGTCTCGGGGTCCTCCTCCTCGTCCTCCTCCTCCTCCTTGCCCCCTTTGTGGGCCCCGGAAACGGCAGGGCCGCTTTTTCACAGTTTCCCCAAAAATGCCCATTGAAAATGGAAACGGCAAAAAAACGGCGACCAGAAACGGCAAAAAAACGGCTCCAGGATGGGAAGTGGAGCCAGAACCGGTCAAAAGATGGCGACGGAACCGGTAAAACAACGGCGTCGGAACCGGCAAAAAAACGGCAAAACGGAACCGGTAAAAAAACGGCCTTGTCGTTTACAGGGCCCACTAGGCTTGCCCCCGCCTTTGCGACCTCTCGAGACTCTCCACTGATTTCGCCCGTCTTGGCGCTCGCTGACCTCTGAAAAATCTGGCGGGGAGCCACAGAAGGCACGCGGCACACACTCCAGGGCATCTGGCATGTTTGGCTCGGGGCCCCTTCCACTTGTTCATGCTTGAGGATGCAGTATCCAAAAGTCCGGCCGATTTCGGATGGCGGCCAGGCTCCGGGTTCCCAGGTTCCCGGCGGATGGTTCCGGGCCAGCCACGATTTGCCTCACAGCCGTTTCAAATAGCCACGTCACTAATGTTCAAACCATCCACCGATTGGGGTTTCTCTTCGGTGAAAGTTTCCAGGCTGAGGCCGCCGCCCCCGAGGCCCTCCCCGAGGCCGACCCGTTGCCCACCAGCGGTGAGGACCTGCGCGCGGCACAGGGAACCGAGAGGCGCGCGCTTGTGGGCACTGCTGGTGGGTCGGGGTCTCCCCTCCTCCCTCCTCCCTCCCCCTCCTCCCTCCTCCCTCCTCCCTCCTCCCTCCTCCCTCCTCCCTCCTCCCTCCTCCCCCTCCGCCTCCGCCTCCCGCCTCCCGCCTCCCGCCTCCCGCCTCTCGCCTCCCGCCTCCCTCCTCCCTCCTCCCTCCTCGGGGGCCGCCACGGGCGGTTCTGTCAGCCCAGCGGTTGTTCAGCATCGTCGGAACCATCCCCACCCCCACCAGCGTGAGTTGGCTCTCCCAGCGTGCCCCAATCTGGGTGGGGTCGGGTGCTGCGCATCCCGAATCAGACCGTGCCCATCCCCACCCATGGGGGGCAGATTGCCCAGCGGAGACATGGTATCCCTGGTGGGGGTGGAGATTGCTTTGCTCGTCCAGAGTTGTGATTGTGTCTTCCTCGCTCCAGATGGTGACCGTTCTCATGAGATAGGAAGTCACGGAAGTTTTTGTTCGTCTTGCATTGAGTGTACATTGGCGAATAGCGCTCAATAACGCTTGCACCGCTCCCAGTAGTGCCCAAACACCGCCATATGAGGGAGATGCATGACGTCCGCGTTGCGCGATGTTGGACGCGCTGTTTGGCGACATGGGGACGACCAACAGTTTCGCTGACGCATCCCTACATTTACCCGTAGGCCTACCCAAAGGCCCTTTTCCTCGGCCTCCCCTGGGCCTGCCCAAAGGCAGCTCCCCTATAGGCCTACCCCTACCAGCTTCCGAGAGTTGTTGACTCATTCTCACCCTCTCCCTCTGGGCCTACCCCAAGGCCCATGCCCCTGGGCCCTTCTCCTGGGCCTATCCCAAGGCCTCGCACCCAGGCCCACCCCGAGGCCCTTCTCCCAGGCCCACCCCGGGGGCTGAGGCCTACCCGAGGCATGCTCCCGACAGTTACACCCTTCCCACCCCCCAGACCCCCGACGTCGCGATCTGTTCGCAATGTCGACCCCCAGAGGCATGGACCCCTTCCCCGGGCCTGGTTTCTCATCCCGGGTCGTTTTTGTTGACGGTCCCGGAGCCCAGCGAGTGCCCCCAGATTGGGCGTTGCGTAATGGAGGGGTCATAAATGAGGGGGCGAGGGTGGTCCGAAAAGGTACCCAAACGGTACCTAAACGAGCCCCCTGGGGGTCCGGAGGGGCTCGAAAGGGGCACGAAAGGGGACCGTTTCTGACCCCCCCATTTATGACCCCCCCATGAAGCCACGCCCAACCAGAGGCCGACCGTGGCGAAGAACCTTTCGCCGTGGTCTCTTCACGACGCCGACGGGGTCTTGGCCTCTCCCAGTCCGCGCGCCCCCCAGCTCGGGGGCCCGAGGCGGCCGCCTCCCGTGACGGCCCGACAGTTGCCATCCCCGCCCTCTCCGGGCTCATCCTCCTCCACCTCGTCCTCCTCGTCCTCCTCCTGCTTCCCCTCCTCCTCCTCCTGCTCCTCCTGCTCCTCCTCCTCCTCCTCCTCCTCCTTCTGCTCCTCCTCCTTCTGCTCCTCCTCATCCTCATCCTCCTCCTGCTCCTCCTGCTCCTCCTCCTCCTCCTCCTCGTTCTTCTCCTCCTCCTCTTTTTTCCCCCTCCTCCTCCTCCTCCTCCTCCTCCTCCTCCTCCTCCTCCTCCTCCTCCTCCTCACGTGCCCCCGTCTCGGGGGCCCGAGGTGGCAGCCTCCCGTGACGGCCCGGGGCGACGCCGCCGTGGCGGCGCCGGACGCTCAGGCCAGGGAGCGGCCGTGCTCTCTCTGGGCAGGGGCTCTCCCTCCCTCCCTCCCTTCCTCCCTCCCTCCTCCTCCTCCTCCCGCATCCCTGCGTCCCTCCTCCTCCTCACGCCTCCTGCCTCCGAGCCGGGAGTTGGGGCAGCAGATTCGCAGGCGAGGTTTCTAGCCCAGCCCCTCGGGTTATAACAGTAGTGTCCTCCTAAGGACATATATCCTGAAAGTGGTCTAAAAATGGTTCGGCCCCCCCCTAACATAGATGGTGGTTTAAATGGTTTTTTTAACTGCTTGTGTGCTTTTTATATTTGCTGTTTGGTATCGCATGTGAGTTTCACAAGAAACCTAATTTTCCTCCTCCTCCTCGTCCGCTTTCTCTAGTTGCCCCCCTCTGCTTTCGCATCCCTTTCCTCCGCATCGCGCTTGGCCCGTCATAGACTCCCCCGCTCCTTCTGGCCCCGATCAAGTTTACCCCGTGTTTCGCTCTATGCCGCTTCCCTCGCATTGTTCCAGGGCGCTGGATCCCTGGATGGGGTGAGAAGGGCACGAAACCTTGTAAATGGTATGGTTTTCGAATGCATTCTTCGCTCTGGTGGGGCTTCCCTGGAGGGGTGGGAGGTGGGCGAACCATGGTAATCAGTCGCGGTAAACGTAGAATTCGTAGTAGTGGCAGTGGTAGTTGTATTGGTAGTAATCGTAGGAGTAGTCACTGGAGAACGGAATGAGAGAAGGAGGTCGTGGGGAAACTCGAGCTCAGGATGTGGGGCAGTAGTAGAAGTACGTACGTACATATGTACGTAGTGGTGGTGGTAGTAGTAGTAGACCTAGGACTGATTGGGTAATGGTAGTAGTATTTGGTAGCAGCCGTGGTAGTAGAAGTAGTAGTGGTGGAAGCAGGTTACCCCTCCCCCCCTTTCTTAGAGTAGGTGTAGAAGTAGTAGTGGTGGTAGCAGGTCGTAGTAGTAAAAGTAGTAGTGGTGGTAGCAGGTCGTAGTAGTAGAAGTCGTACTACTAGTAGTAGTAGTGGTGGTAGAACGTCTCCCCCTTCCCTCAGGTTACCCCTCTCCCCCTTTCCTACGCCCTCCAACTGCCCCTGGCCAGCGCTGTGAGTGCAATGGGGGTGGCATTGTGTCGATGTGGTTGCACGTCGCACCGTATCGCTGCTGTTGGGGCTCGAAACGTCTGTCGGCTGTTGGTCCTGGACAATCGAGGGCCCCCGAGGGATGTCAGCCCCCTCGTCCGTGGATCTCTTCGATGCAGGCGTGTCCAAGACACCGAAGCCAGTCAAGAAGATCATCATCGATGACACGCCCAGGTGGCGGCCAGGTGAGTATAGGCCATCTCGTCAGATCGAAAAGTTCGAGCATTCCAACATCTACTTAGATGGCCTGGCCGAGAAAAAAAAACGAGCAGGCATTCCACGCATATCTCAAGAGTCTCCCGAAAAATAAGCGGGTCTGTTTCAAGCGACTTACCAATGTGTGGTTGCCCAAGCTCGGTTCCAAGGCGAACATTGTTCCCATCATCGTCATCGACTGAGGGCAGCCCTGCGTCCATCTTTCACATTCTGAGCTAGTTGAGTTGTGGGGTGAACCAGCCAGCCAGTTTCAAGTCAATTGCATGCCGTCCTGTGAGTGTGCATCGTTCTCGGGTCCGAGGCCACTGCAGTAAAACACATACGTAATAAGTTGGGTGTGCTAGCGTTTGCACCTCCTGTCTGTCTCCCTATCTTCTCGCCGCCCTCATGTGTTCCCTATCCTCGGGCGGGTGGATCGTGCAACCATGCCCCTGGGCCCCTGGGGGCTGTCGTGGAGGTCGGTTGTACCAGCCGAGGGGCTATGGGGCCAAGAGGGGGTAGGGGAACACATCGCGTACGTAAAACGTCCCCCCGATGATCGTCGCATGCGCGCTGGGTTCGGCTCGTGACGCTGGTTCTGAGGGTGCTGTAGTTTCGGAGGGGTTCTGCCGATTGTTCGATAGTTGAGTCTGGTAGTTCTCGGGAGCCTCGAGCCTGGTTGAGTCTGGTAGCTGATAGTTGAGTCTGAGTCTGGTTAGTCTGAGGGTTGAGCCGATCGTAGTTGATAGTTGAGTCTGGTTGAGTCTGATAGTGGATCCGATTGTTCGATAGATTGAGTCCCCTCTGTCGTTGGCTGGTTCGGGGCGAGCCCCCGTCACTGCTCGCAGTTCCTCTCCGTAGCCATGTCGGCTCCAGCTGTCCGAGCTGTTACTTGGTGTGTGCTGCTGGTGCTCATTCGCACCGGCTGGCGTGCGTGCCGCGGGGCTGCCTGGCCTATGCCAGCTGGGCCAGCAGGCCGTGGCGGCGGCCCCGCCGCGGATGCAGCCCCTGGGCGAGGCGCCGCGGCTGGCGGTCGCGGACGGGCCCCTGCGGCTGGTGGTCGCGGCGGCGGCAGAGCTGGCAGAGGAGGGGGGCGCGGCCGCGCCGTCGCCAGGCGGCCTGCGGCGGTCGCGAGGCGCCCTGCGGCGGTGGCGGGCGAGGGCGCCGAGCAGCCTCCTGAGAAGAAGCTGCGGACGCCCATCCTCAGCAGGTTCGGCGACGAGTTGTTGAACAGCATCCTTGTGGGCGGCGCGTTTCCAGGCGCGCCGAGCCCTCTGCTGCCTCTCTTCGGATCGTGGCTGGAGGCTGCCGAGCGCAGCGGCTGCCAGGTTGATCACGATACGTTGCGTTTCTTGAGTAGTCGGTTGGACCCCTCGCAGACGGCGTCCATATCAGCCCTCAGCGAGCTCAGCAGCAGGTTCAACATGGATTACCATGAGATCAAGAATAGGACGATGGATGCTGCATGCTTGGCAATACTGGCAGATCGCAGGGAGAGGCGCGCACTGGAGCTCGCCCTTACCAGCTGCAATACCCCTGGTATCCCTGTGGAGATTCAGCCGATGCACTACGCTGAGTTTCTAATGTACGACGAGTCTCCGCATACGCTGAGGTTCGACGACTTCTTGAAGTCGGGCGGGCGGCACCGCTTGCTGGAGGCAGTCGCCCTGGCACATCCAGGGGCGGTCGTGGGCGATGCGATCGCCGCATGGTTGCCGATGAAGCTGGCTGCCTTGGGTGCTGCCGAGGCCGGCCCGATGAAGCTGTTACAGATCAGGACTGAGTATGCCATGCTGCTGCGCATTAAAGACAACAGGAGGCATGGTGCTATTTCTTACTGTATGGTGTCTGGCGAGCAACCGAATCATCTGCAGCTCATTGACCGCTGCACTGGCGAGAACTGCAGGCAGTGTGTGAACAACGTGAGCGGAGCCTCCCTTCGCAGGAAGGCGTTCGAGCAATGCTTTCGAGGCACGTGCCTCGACAGGGCCCCCACGAACGCCAAGACTGAGCGAGGCGTTCGCCTGCTGGATGCCCCGCTCGACCAGCATTTGAACCTTGACTGCAGCGCGCACGTTGCCATGACCATCAAGACGCACCTGTTTTCGGCGCTGAAGCCCGCCATCGTCGGCATGAAGCGTTGCTCAGCGTCTCTGAGGGTGTTGGGTTCCATGATGTCTTTCAGGCGCATGTTCAAAATCGTCGTGAAGCCGCTCATTCACATAGAGTACGGTGAGTGCCCACCCGATGCCACATTGCATCGCATGAGGTGCATCAGGCTTTTCACCACGAGTCTGCAGTGTTCTGTGCCGAAGCTGGTCGCACGGCACATGTTTCCGAATGGCGACTGGCGCGATAGGACGAGGATTCCAGTTTACGTGCCTGGTGTTGCGGAGGATTATACTCCAGATCAGCTTTCTGAGCGGAAGGCCTTGATCGTGGAGGGCCTATGCTATTCTTTTTGCAGCAGGGCCCCCGACAACTTTGCGGAGCACCATTGGACTGGCCATACAGAGTGCACGTGCGCGTTCGGTATGCTGGAGGCGCGCAACGGCATCCTTGGTCACGTGCACGAGGCATGGGCCAGTAGTAAAGGCACGAGGCGTCGCAGAGGCGCCGCTGGAGTTGGCGGCGGGCCCGCCGCGGCTGCTGCGCCCGCGGGCGCAGCTGCGGCAGCAGGCGGAGCTGGGTTTCATGTTGTTCCGTATGCTCCTCCGCCCGCTGGCGATGGTGGGCCTTCGGATGCAAGGCGCACTCCCGCGTCAGCGGCGGAGGAGCAAAACTCTGTTGACAGGCAACTTGCCCTGGATTGGATTTTGTCAGAACCGTTGTTCGATTTAATGTTGATGCGACTGGCGCTCACAATTCTTGCACCACTCGACCACGTCGGGCTGACGATGTCAGGCGAAGCGTGGGAGGCTGAGCAGCGCCACAAGGTAGTGCAGGCTCTTGCGGCAGGGCTCTCCATGGCGGACGCGATGGCCAGCAGGCAGTTTCGAGTCACTGTTGCCGCCAGAGGCGCTGCGGAGACTAGTGCCATGAGCAAGCTGCGCTACATGTTCGATGAGGAAGAGTTCTGGGACGTCATCCCTAGGAAGTATCGCACCGAGTGCAGCGCGTGCAAAGTCTTTAGGCTGTTCAGCCGCCTCGGCGCGTTGATTGAGGAGCTTTGGTCGTCTTGCAATCGGTCCCTGGATGTGGCCCTATTCCGTCTTATACACGAGCCCCATCGTCTGGCAGAGATTCGAGCTCGTCGGCATCGGGACTACTGCCTGTACGGGCCGTTCGGCAGGCAGTTCCTGGACTCGAATCTGGACGGAGATGACGAGACAGAGATCATCGTGCGGTTGGCGTTCCTTGCAACGCTGGTGCGAACCTCGATGGCTCCTGTTGAGGCTGGCTGGGCATACGTGCGCCGCTTGTGTAAGCGGCTTGGGTGCCAGACGCACCAGCAGGAGATCGGGTATATATCAGCATATTGGGTTCTCAGCCGTTTCCGATCGCTTCTGGACCACGATTGCACGCTGCAGTCGAAGTTTCAGCTGCCCGAGCACATGCTTCGACTGCGTGATGGCGACGAGGGCGACGACGTGGACGCTGCGGAGGACCCCACGCTCGGCTGGGGCGGGCCATGGCGGGCGTTCGTTGCCGAGAGCGACGTCGGCATGATCCGCGACTTCCACGAGCTGGGCGCCAAGTACAGGGAGATCAAGGCAACCGACCCAGTACGTTTCCAGGCGCTGCAAGCATCGGGGGAGCAGGCAGCGGCAAAGCGCCGCGCGGGTAGTCGGCGCCCGTTCGGCCCTACCAAGCGTGATCTGGACAGGGCAGTGCTCGCGGATCGGAGTGACGCCCGAAGGAAGCAACTTGCTGACCAACGGAGCGGGCGTGCGGGTGACGACGATGAGGATTTCAGGACCAGCATGGCGGAGGCTATCGTCCAGGGCGGCACCTCCTTCGAGGCGTCTCTGCAGGCCGCTCGGGAGGACGCCATGTGGCTCGGCAGGTTGAAGGCTGACGAGCAGCGGCAGGTGAAGGCTGACCTCCTGAACTACAGCGTCCAGCACTCGGGCGACCTCGGACTGACCATGTTCGGGGCTGCCCGCGAACTGGCGCCGCTGCTGGGCCATCTTGGCGCCGTGCCGCCGCCCGTGGATGGCCTCGCGCACATGTGCTACCAGAGCCAGGCTGCTGCGAGGGCGACGTGCGTCGCTGCCCTTGTGGCCACGGCACGCACCTCAGATGGGAAGTCAACGAGGCCGCTCATTGGTGCAGATTGGGGTCGGAAGCACTGCATGCAGATGCACGCTGAGGCCGATCAGATACCGCCAGAAACGACAGCTGAGAAAAACCAATGGCGTTGTGCTCGGGCTGGCGTTCGCCTGTGCGGGGACAGTGGCAAGCGAACGCATGCGTTTCGGAACTCTGTTCTGAGAATGCTCAAGGTTCGGTGCCCCAAGGATTCCAGCCTGAGGAAACTGCTGGTCCACGGGCGGCTCTGCATGTGCTTGCTGAAAGTCCCAATGCAACCCGTCGACCGTGATTCGCCCTTGGAGTTCGAGGCAGATGGAACCGTGTGCTCGTATTATCATATAGCAGTGCAATATCTTTCGCCGTTTCGACCTACCTTGATGAGTATGTACCGTCAGCGCTGGGATGGCTCGGACGTGTACTTGAAGGCTGCGGGAGCTCGAAGGGGGAGGGGGATGATGATGATGATGATGATGATGATTGGTGTGAGTGTGGAGGAGGTTTGATGACGAGGATTGGAACTGTGAGGGAGATAGGGTGTGTGAGGATGTGGATGGTTGGTGAGGGTGTGGTTAGGGGGATGGGGAGGACATGGCGGATGACGGGGAGGAGGTGGGCGAGGAGGAGGATGAGAGATGGTGACGATGGAGTAGTAGCGGTGGTGGGGGTAGACGGGGATGAGCTGGATACGCTGAGGGAGGAGGTGCACGAGGGAGGGAGAGGATGAGGAGGGAGGAGGAGGGAGGAGGATGAGGAGGAGAGACAACACACAGGCCTCAGGATCGGTTGGGCTTTAGGTGTTTGGAGGTTTCAGCGTGTCACGCTCACGTAGACACGCACCCCCGAAACCCGAACACTCGGCCATTCGTTCTCACGGGGCAATTGTCAGGCTGGCTAACCTCCGATAGTACTGGGCAAAAGGTGGCCTTCTGATCCCACCCTCCCCCCAGAAGGCCGCGCTGGACTGGCTGACGCTCTACCGCGTGGCCGACTCCCTGTGCGTGCGGGAGGCCGATGTCTACATCGGCCAACTCTTCGTGCTGCGCGAGCGCGGCCTGCTCCGCGGCCAATTCAGGCCGAGCGAGGTCGCCGCGACCTTGTACCTCTCCCAGGGGAGGCAGACGTGGTTTCGGCTGTGGCCCCCTCAGGGGGCCGCGCTCGATGAGGATGCCGATTCCGAGGGGCACGAATCAGGCCACGAAGACGAGGTGCAAGCGGTTTTAGATTGCGTGTAAGCTCATGCCTATAGGAGTTCTTACTCGGAGTATTGTGGGGTGCGGGCCAGCTTATGCCACGTTTGGGGCTCAGTTTGGGCTGGCGTTGTCCTCCAACTCCCCCCTCCTCCTCCACCACCTCCCCTGCTGAGGGGGATGAGGGGTGAGGGGAGGGGGAGAGGGGATGGTGGGGGGACAGAGGACCAGGTGGAGGGACGAGTAGGAGCAGGAGAGAGGAGGAGGACGAGGAGGAGGAAGATGAGCAGGATGAAGGGAAATGAGGAGGAGGGGGAGGTGACGACCAATTTCCAGGGACACCCAATATATGACAGGCGTTGTCGCTAGACGGGTTGATCGACCCTTGTCCCGAAGGTTCGCCCTCGGGGTCCTCGGGCGCGCACTCGACGGGGTGCGGAGGTGGGGGAGGATACAGAGGCGGGGGAAGGAGGGGGAGGAAGAGGAAGTGGACTGTACCGCCCTCACTCTCACTCGGGGGCATCATGTTTGGAGTCATCGCTGGGCAATCGTTGTCTACCGAGGTCGGGCGGCGCAATTTACGGCACGAGTGTTTTCACGGGTGTTCCAGGGTGCCATAATGGTTCGCTTTCGCACACCACGCTCCTCTCCGCATCCACTCCACCGCCTCCCTCCCTTCCCCTTCCACCCCCTCCCCCGAGGGGGAGGGCGGACATCGACAGTCGCCGCGCATGTCCCACCACATTCGGCCTTCGGGGGCCAGAGAAAAGCATGGAAAACCTCGTGCCGTCAAGCTGCGTCGGCCCTGCCTCTCCCCCCCCCCCTTGCGCGCCCTCGAAGGGGAGCGCTGGCGACGAAGGTTCAGACTTCGGTGATGATGATGATGGTGCTGGTGGCCCGCCTGGTGGACCAGGCCCTGGCCCGCACCCACTGCCGCACCTGCATTCGGATGTGAGGTTTCAGATGACCATTCGCGGTGGTGGTCGAATACGTTATTACAGGCGGCCCGAAGGTGAATCTATTATAGAATGTATATGTTCTAATCCCCGTCACGGGAAGTGTGTGAAAACGCTTCGCATGACACAGTCTGTGACACCCGAGGTTTTCCCAGGCATGGGGAGGCCCATGGGTTGTGCGCACTGCTGGCTGGTCAACAACAGGCAGGAGTCGCATGCCGAGCACATGAGCTATCGGCCAGATCGGCATGAGAGGAGAATTGCTCGGGTTGCAGGTCGGGCTGAGTACGGTGCCGACTGGTTGCGTTTGGAGAGGGCCGAGAGGCCCAGGCGAGACGGAGAGGAGTCAGAACCAGAGCATGACCCCTCCGCTGCGTGGTAAATCGTTGACGTGTCACAGCACGCACAGTCGGCACCACGCGTGTCTTGTCTGCCCCACTTCATACCCCCACACTTTCAGACATCGGAGGATGAGTGAAATCATGATGATGATGATAATGATGAGGAGGGGGAGGGAAACAGTGGCGGTGAGGAGGGAGGAGGGAGGAGGGCGACGAGGGAACTTAGGAAGATGCTGAGGAGGAAGGCCCACGTACACGGTCGTCCGCCTGCCTGTGTTGGAGCTAATTGGTGTTGCGCAGCGGTTTGAATATTGGCATTGTTATTGGTATGCCGATTGTGATTTCTGCGGCTACAATTACTACTCATACTACTTCTTGTTATACGCCAGCTACTACAAATGCTACAACTATGGGTTCTGGGGGATCTAGGTCATGAGTCATCTCGCGCACTGTGTGGCGCGCGCTTGCAAAACATATCGTAAACATACATGGTGTAGGCACTATGTGTTGCAGCTGCTTCTGGAGTGGCACCGTCTGGATGCCACATCGCGCACTTGGAGTTCGCACGGACGTTCGCGCTGCCGTGCACGCTGGCGCAGATAGTACTTCCTGTGCAGCTGCCTCCCTTTCCACCTACGCGACGGTGCCACTGCCCGTGCCCCTTCCGCCCAGGAGCTCCACCAAGCGGGAGACATCTGTCTGGCCTTCGGGCCCCGCCTGATGAGGCTCCTGGGGGATGGCTCTGGTGCGGGCTGTGGCCCCGCCTTCGGTCCGAATGCCTGGCTGTCGAACAAGCAGATCACCGTTATTTTCCCGATGCGGTTCAGGGGGGGTCCTCAGTTCCGTAGTGGCGAAAAGCAGCCCCGAAGCCCCCACCTAAACGGCGCTGCAAAGTGCCAGTGGCCATCCTGCACAGCCCACCCCGCCAACACTGTGGACGACCCCGAAACAATGAACAATCAAGGTAATGTTAAACCCCACCCGCGTAAAGTATTAGCAATGGCACGGGCCTCGTCAGGGCGGCCGATGCGTGCTCCGAGCTCACTCGTGTAACATTACCCTTCGCACCATTGAATGTGGCACATGCGTTAATATACGTACACACGTTAACATGTACACGCGTGCATGTAAAACACTGGCCATCTATAGAGCGGGTTGGCCATTATATATACACATGACACATGTATAGGTACACGGGCGCACACACATCTACATATACATAAACCGTCATGCATGTATTCAAACGGTAGAGAGTGCTATAGAGAAAACTTAAAGAGTTACTCTGTGAGGGAGGAGTGTAACCAGTACCATAGACGTCGTCATTGCCACCATCTGCCATCACCACCACGACCATCCTGGTGATGATGATGAGGGGGAACTCGACGAGGATCGTTTCGTTTCGAATGGGTCGCTGCTTGGGGCGGCGACCTATGAGCAACGAAACGTTCCGCGTTGAGACCTCCGCCATCACCACCAGCACAGCTATCATCGCGACCATGGCCATGGGCACTATTATTACTACCATTGCCATCATCACCGACATGTGGTGCTGAAGGAGAACTGGGCGCGGCACGCTCAGTTGCTGATGGGTCGCTGCTCAGTGCGACGACTTATCAGCAGCGAAACGTGTTTCGCCGAGCCCTCTTTCATCGCCATGAGCGGCTGGGCCTGTGTCTTGGGCTGAGGTTCGGGCGGGGCGAAGGGTAGGGGGTCGGGGCCAGGGGCGGGGAGCGCGGCCGAGGTCGCGGTCGACGTGGGCGTGTGAATGCAGAGCGGCCACCGCGACGACCATGTCGGGGGCAGTGCAGGTCAGCCACCATGCAGATCCCGACCTTCCAGACGATCGCGCGCGGAACCAGGACGACCGCTCGGGCTCGGACCCTCCGCAGGACCATGTGTTTGGCCAGGGCGGCCGTTCGCACCATCCGCACGACCATGTACTAGGACCAAGGCGGCCGTTCGGATTTCCCCCACTTCTCATTGGCAACCAAACGTGCCACGCCTAGCCTTCTGATCACCATGACCATCGATATTACTGTGGCCATGGCCACGTGCATCGACATCTTTACCACCACCACTATCACCACCATCATGGCGATGATGATGGGTGGGTGCTCGGCGAGGCTCGTTTCGCTGCCAATCGGTCGCTGCTTGGGGCGACGACCTACGAGCAACGAAACGTCTCGCGCCGAGCCCTCCCTAATCATCATCAGCATCGTGGCCTGGACCAAGGGCGCCATCAGTGCCACCACCTGTGGATGCTGAAGGAGAGCTTGGCGCGGTGCGCCTCGTTGCCCATCGGTCGCTGCGTTGGCAACGACTTATGAGCAGCGCAACGTGCCTCTCCGAGCTTTCTTTCATCGCCATGAGCGGCTGGGCTTGCGTCTTGGGCTGGGGTTCGGGCGGGGGCAAAGGGGTAGTGGTCGGGGCCAGGGGCGAGAGGCGCGGCCGCGGTCGCGGTCGACGTGGGCGCGTGGATGCAGAGAGACCGCACAAACGACCATGTCAGGGACCATGTGGGCGGTGGAAGGGGTCTGAATTTTTGCCTCCCTCGACCATGTGCTCGGACCAGGGTGTCCGTTCGGACCATCCGCAGGACCATGTGTGCGGGGGGGGGGGCCGGAGTTTTTGCCCCCCTCGACCATGTGCTCGGACCAGGGCCCCCGTTCGGACCATTCTCACCACCATGTGGCCCAGGGGACACTCCGGAATTTTTAACATTCCGACCTCCCAAACCACCATCCTCTTGCGGCGCAGAAAATTTAGCCCCCGACCATCCAAACTACCAGTTTTCTCATGGTTTTTGCCCTGTGACACCGGAATTTTTAACGATATCAGCCCGACGGAGGGTGCCGCGGGGGGAGGTAAAAAAATGGTCGGGAACCCGTCCCCCGACCATGTGCGCGGGAGGGGGGGCCGGAGTTTTTGCCCCCCACGACCATGTGCACGGGGGGGGGGTCCGGAGTTTTTGCCCCCCCCGACCATGTGCGCGGGGGGGGGGTCCGGAGTTTTTGCCCCCCCCGACCATGTGCGGGGGGGGGGGTACCGGAATTTTTGCCTCCCAGACCATGTGCGCGGGGGGGAGGGGGCTCAATTTTTGCCCCTCCGACCCTGGTCGCTGGGGGGGGGAGGGGGGGTCCTTGCCCCCCCCGTCCCCGCTCTCGTGATGAGTGCTGGGCGGGAAAGGGAGTCGCGGGCTCGTCCGCGCCCGCTGCTACGCGGAGTCGCTCCTGGTCGACGTGGTGCTGAACCACTTGCTTTGCCCTCCCTTCCCGTCTCGCGCCCCTTCCCCTTCCCCCTCCCCCCTCGCCCCGATCCTTTTTGTGCTCCTCCACGCTCTCGCGCGCGTGCTCACCCCCCCCATCCTTTCGCCCGCGCGTTGCTATGATTAGTATTGTTTTTCTCTCCCGCGCGGGGCGCGGCCGTGGCTATTTGGCGGCCGCGGCCGCGCCCCGCACGGTTTCGGGGGGGCGGCCACTCGCCGCCGCGCCGATGAATGTGCCAGCGTTTCCAACGGGGTCGCTCGCTTGTGCGTCGCCAACGCACCGCTCGCGCCGCGGGTCTGCGTTGGCGCGGCCGAGGTCGTCGACGCCCGTGACGGGGCCGTCGCGCAAGGGGCGGGCGGCGTGGCGGAGGTGTTTAGAAGCTGTTCGGCTTGGCGCGAGATCTCAATGAAATGCTTCGCAAGAGGTGCGCAACTTCCCTCCGCTCGCGCGGCTGTCATGCCGCTTCGTGGGCGACGATGCAGAGTCCGCCCGCGACGACGATGAGGTCGCCGCCGACTGCTCGGCGGCCCGCGAAGCGCGCGCGCCGACGACGGCGCCGCGGCGGCCGATTTTGCCGCACTGGGCCACGTGCGCCCCGTCCTCCGCTCCCGTCCCTCACCGTTCGTCCACGCGCCCCCTACCCACACGTATTATTTCCTCGTGCCCGCGGACCCCGCGCTCCGCGCGCTATAGTTGCAGGCGCGCGCTCGCATGCTTCCTCGCGCGACGCTGTGGGCGGCGGGCGGGTGGGGCGGGGCGGGGGAGGCGGCGGGGCGGGGGAGGCGGCGGGGGGTGGTGGTGGTGGGGGGGGGGGGGGGGGGGGGGGGGGGGGGCGGTGGGGGGGGGGGGGGGGAGGGGGGGGGGGGCGTCGATTGGGGAAGGGGGGGAAGGGGGGAGATGGGGGGGGAGGGGGCGGCGATGGGCGGCGCGCGGGTGGCGGAGGAGAGCATGGAGGAGGAGGGGGGCGGGGGGGGACGGGGGGGGGCGGGCGGCAAGGAGAGCGAGGGGGGAGAGGGGAGAAAGGGGGGAGAGAAAGGGAAAGGAGGGGGGGGGGCGATGCGGCAAAATAAAGGTGACAATACAGGTGCGGGGGAGAAAGCAGCAGGGTGCGTGGCGGGGGTGGCGCGGTGGGGGTTGGGGTGGGGGCGGCGGGGGGTGGGTCAGGGGAGTGGTTGTAGGATGAGGGCGCGGGTGGAGGGGGGGCAGGGATGCCGCAGTTGCTTGCGTGCGCCCATGGAAATGCGGCCGCGCGAGCGACGGCGTGCCCGAGGGCCACCGCCATTACGCGCCCGCGCGGAGTTCGGAGCTGCCCCAGCCAACGGCCGACGCGGCGGCCGTGGCCGACCGCGGCCGCGGGGCGGCCGCGGGGCCGCCCAGCCCGCGACGCGCGAGCCAGGCGGACCAGCGCGCCCCGCCGCCGCGGGCGAGCGGGGCGCCGCATGCCCGCCGCAGATTTCCGCCGAGCTTCGCGGCTGGCGCGGCGCCGCCGCGTTCGGGTGCGCCGTTCTGCGCGATTGCAGGGCAGCCCGCCACGCGCGCCAGCGCCAACGGCGCCTGGCGCATGCGCGCCCAGCACGCCTGGCGCGCGCGCGCAGCCCTGCGGGGCACAGGGCGAGTGCGTCTGGCGCGCGCGCAGCACGCCTGCTGAGCACGCCTGGCTCGCGCGCTCCTGGCGCGCGGAGGCCGACGACGAGGCGGTGTTCCAGTGGGCGCGTGGGCCGCTACCGCGCTGATGTTTCTCTGCGTTCGCGGTTGGCTCTCCTTCGCCCCCCCGTCAATCTCCCGCGCCCCCCCCCTCCCCCTTCGCCGTTTCGTCGCGTTCGTCGCCTCCCTGCCACCCCCCGCGCGCCCCGCCCCCCCCCCCCCCCGCCCGCGCCCCTTCCCCCCGTGCCCCTAACCGCCCTCGCGCCCATCCGCTGCCACCCCCCACCCCCCCGCGCCCGCCCGCCCCCGCCCCTGCCGCCTTGGCAGAGCGCGGAGCGAAAGATCAGACGTGCTCACTGGGCGGATCGGCTGGTTAGCTGCGTCCGCTTCCAGGTTCTGCGCGCGGCTGCGCATGGCGCGCGCGCGCGTTGTTCGCGCCCGCGGCCGACCCGTGGCGTCGCGCCGAATTGCAACGGCAAGCGCGCGATCTCCTCCGCGAGACGCCCTGCGCGGCGGCCTCGGGCACCGCGGCGCGGGGGGGGGGGGCCTCAGGGCGCGCGCGCGCGCGCTCGCGCGCGCCGTCGGCAGCGCCCCCCCCCCCCCCCCCCTCGGCTGCGCGGGGGCAGCGCCCACTTGGCCGCGGGGCGAGCGCGCTGCCTTCGGGTCGGCGGGCCGGGCCTTCAAGTTCGACGGCGCGTTGCCCGTGGGTGGGGGTGGCGGGGGGCGCGGACATCAGACGCAGATGGCAGCTTCGCTCGGCAAGGGCGGCGCGGCGGCGGGCACAGGCGCCGACCATTTCCACGGCGCAGTTGCCGCTGATGGTGCTGGCGACGCGACGCATGCGGCAGCCGAGTCGACGCGCGTGCGCGCTGGCGGGGCAGCTGCCACCAGAAGAAGAGGCGATGCGCCCCCAACCAGGGCGCTGCCCCCGCAGTCCCCGCTCCGCCCCTGCAAGCGGTTGCCGTGAGAATTGTGCCCCGTCGCGCCCCCCGCCGCCCCTCCCCCCCACCCCCCCTCCCCCCCTTGGCGCAGCCGTGCGTGCGCCCTGCGCAATTGGTCGCAAGCGCGGGCGTCCCTGCGCGTTGGTTCGGGTGCTCTGGCAGCGCGGCTACGGTGGGAGATATTGCGCGTGGCTCTCTTTCCCCAGCGGCTGCGTTGCCCGCGCGGTTCGCGTATCCCACACAGCGCGCGGCGTGCGTAGTGATGGTCCCCCATGGCGCAGCGCGGATGGCGATGTGCCCGAAGTTGGCCCCGAGCGCGCGCGCGCGCCCGCGCGGCGCGCTTGGGTCTGCGGCGCGCCGCGCTGGTTGCCAGGGTTGCCGCGTGCCTCGCGACTCCTCGGACGGCGCTGACTGATTCCCCAGGGGGCGCCGCATCGACTGAGGGGGCGCACTCGACTGATGTTGCACGCCTCACATGTCGTTCTTCCGAGCCCGCCCGCGCGGATGGGAACCCTCTACGGAGGTGGGCAACGCCCCGCCCCGCGCCCTGGTTGCCCGCCCCCCCTTTGTTTTTCGCTTGCGCCATCATAAAATCCGCCCGCACCTGCACTCTGCACGCGCCCGCGTCGACGCGCACCTCGCGCGGGTGCCGCCCCGCGGAGGGCTCCGCCCATGCACCCAGCTGGCGGGTTCGCGCACCCCCCCTCCGCCAGCGTCGGCGGGCCCTTGGCCATGTGCGCAAGAAGGAAGGGCCTGCCAGCGGCCCCAGCGGGTGCTTTCGCTCTGCGCCCTCCATGTTTTTTGTTGGCAGGCACCCGCGCAGATGGCGCCCGCATGGGAACGGTGGCTCGTGGCGGCGACGGCGGCGGCGGCGGCGGCGACGGCGACGAGGGCGACGGCGACGGCTAGCGGCGACGGCGACAGCGACTGCGACGGCGACGGCAACGGCGGCGACGGAGACGGCGACGGCGACGGCGACTGCGTCGGCGACGACGACCACGATGGCGACGACGCAGGGGGTCACCGCGCGTGGCGCCCGCGGGTGCATTCGCGCCGTGCTTCCCAATCACGTCGGCGGCCAGAGAGCGCGGGCCGTGCCCCACAGGGGGCTCCACCTACTGCCCCATCGGGCGCGTTCGCGTGGCGCCCCCAACCCGCATCGGCGCACCCCCCACATGAATCGTGCCAAGAGGGGGCGGGAGGGCACCCGAGGGGCCTGCGATGATCGCTGGAAAGGGGGCATTGGTTGTACTGCACGGGGGCACGGGTCGCATTGGTGTGCGGTGTGTGTGGTGTCCGTGGGTGTGGTTTTGTGGTGTACAGTGCAGTTCCGCGGTGCCTTCTGGCGTGGCCGTTGCAGAACAATGCGCGCCGTGCGATATTGGTCGGCGCATATGTGGTGTAGGGTTGTATGTGTGCGTGCGTATAGATGGGTGTGTGGTGTTGTGCCCGTGGGGTGACAATTCCAATGCAAACTACATGTCTCTTATATATACATGTATGTATACGGCCGCACACTTACACTTTAACACTCGTTTCCTTCATGCGACTCCAGCACTAAGCGTTGTGCACGTTAACCCGCAGCACGACTACATCGGATGAGCGCGCGGCGCTGCATGCGGCGTCCCCCACCTAGGCTTACCAACCTCCTCGTCACCCTACCCGCCCTCTCCTGTATTCTCCCCATCGTCTCCCCGCCATACTCCATCACCTGGTCGCTATGACCCTTCTTCCTCATTCCTTTTCGCCTTTCTGGTTGGCCACCCACCATTCCTGTTCCTGGCCCCGACTCATCAGCTCCCGCTCGCACTGCCGCTTGCGTCCGCCGCGTGAGCTGCTCGCGCGAGCGTGGCCCTATCCGGAATGGGCGGTGGGCGGGGGCGTTGGGAGTGGGAGGGCGGGAGAGTTCAGGGGAAGAGGAGGAGGGGGATGGCTAGGGTCAGGGAGGCACATGATAATAACCAAGCCCGCGCGCCATCGTGTTTGGATTCGGCCTGGAAAGCAGGCGGTTCGTTCCAATGGCCCGCACTGGCCACGGGGTAGAGTTACGGGGCCCAGCACCGACGGCCGTTCAGGGATGTCGCTTTCGGTGGGCTGTAGTTTCGTCGGGCAGACGGGCTGGGGAGCCCGATGCCCACCTCGGCCCGCAGCATCGCCACCGCCCTCCCCCCATCCACCTCCGCAGTGTCGCGGTGGGCGTCCCCGTTCTCGCCCTCCTCGCCATTGCCCCCGCCGTGCTGTTAAACCCCGTTCTTACCATGCTGACCCAATTTCCCCTTCACGCTCATGCACGTGCCCGCTCCACGTCCTGCTGTGGCCTGGCCGCCGCTCGTACTGGACCACATAGCTTAGAATTTCAGGCTCCCCCGTTCATTCGGGGATGCGTTCTCCATGTTCAGCTTTCGCCTGCTGTTGCAGGCCATGGTTTTGACCTCCGCCTCCCTGGCTGCCCACGGTGGCGGCTCGAGCCAGAGCCCGTCGGCCAAGGGCGCGGCGGTCGTGTGCGTCGGCTGCGACGCTCTCAGCACGGACCCGACTTTCAAATGCCGTTGCAAACCTAGGAGGATGTAGGAGGAGGTGGGATGAGGTGGGATGAGGTGGAATGAGGCATGAAGAGGTATGGAGGGGTAGGAGGAGGTAGGATGAGGTAAGAAGAAGTAGTAGGATAATGCAGGAGGTAAGAGGAGGTAGGACGATGTGGGAGCAGGCATCGGGAGGTAGGGGGAGGTAGGAGGAGGTAAGATGCGGCACCAAGAGGTGGGAGGACAGACGTGTAGGTAGGACCAGGTAGGAGGAGGACACGCTAGGAAACAGTGATAGGTGGACGTTGGGTGGATGAAGGAGGGTGGGCCGAGGCAATGCAGAAGGCATGACGTTTTGCTGTTCGGCTTGTCCTTGTCAGGAGGCGGTCTTCGGGAAGACCGCGAACGGGCAGGACGGCCCGTTGTGCAGCGCTTGCGTGGCGCAGGCGGAGGAGCGGTCCATCTTTCGCAGCGTCGACGCGGCCGCAGCGGCGCTGCAGCAGTCCCCGATTCTCAAGGCCGAGTGGAAGGCGACCCGCGCCCTTCCCGATTCGGCTTCGGCGCCAGCCCAGTCGGTGCAGTCGGAGCTGAACGCGTCGACGATGGTCTACGTCGACTGCCTGTGCCTCAACGCTGCCGAGGTTGCTTTCCTGAGCAGGCGTCGGGTTGGCCAGTTCAACGTGGCCCCGCTCAAGGGCTGGACTCTCGATGGCATCCCCGAGGACTGCTACGCGGTGATCGATGACATGCCGAAGGAGCTCACTGCTGGATACAGGCGAGTTCGAGTTGCCTCGGGGTCTTCGACTGGGCTCAAAGTCCTTCACATGGACGGGCAGCGGACGCAGATGCCGCCCCAGGGGTACTTGACGTTCCAGCTGTGGAACGCCGAACGCTGCCAGAGCATCGGCCAGGAGAACCTGCTCTCCAGCGGATTGCGGACGACCATGGTGAAGGGCAAGCAGGATAGCATGAGGAAGAGGAAGACGATGAACGTGTACGACGACGGCGAGCTGACCAGGACAGTCAAAAGCAAGCCCACCGACGCGGAGGACATCAGCAACGACGGGGCAGACGGGATTAGCACGATTGGCCGCAGCAGCACTGTGGGCGGCGCGAAGAAGAGAGGCGGGGCTGGCGCCTCGTCCGACGCCTCGGGCTCGAATCTGGCAGTGCACTCGGCGGCCCAGCAGTTCGGTGCCGTTGCCGCCGCGGTCAAGGCCGTGAAGTTCAACCCCGTGGCCTCAGAGGCGGGGCCGCAGGGCAAGCGTGCCCCGATGATGTCACCCGACGGCAAGACGGTGGTCTCAGTGGTCAGCGGGCCCAAGCGTTCCCCCAGCGGCATCGGCATCGGCCCTGACGACAGCGCCTCGGTCGTGGGCGGCGGCGCGGCGTACTCCGCCTGCCCCGCAGACCCGAAGGACAAGTGCTACTACTGGGTCCAGAAGAACGACATCACGAAGATTCTCGATTGCAAGCCGATGGGGAAGGAGCTGGGCGAGGGCAACGAGCTGATCGGCAGGCTCGCGGGGCAGCGCGAGTTTGCTGGCCCAAGGTCGGTCCTCAGTTCGCACATGAAGTTGGCTGAGCTCGCCCACAAAGTCAAGTCGTCTGCGGCAGACCAGTTGGACGAGGCAACGGAGAGATCGTACCACCAGGCGCTCAAGGCTGCCAACGTGAGGTACCCCTGGGGCCAGATCCAGTACATGGTGAGGCGCAGGTTGCGCAAGGACTTGAAGACGATCGAGGTGTGCATCAACACCATCACCGATCATCAGCTGACCGATTTCGTGGGCAGTGCGATGTGCTTCAACCTGAGTGGCGAACGCATCTCCGAGGACTTCGACCCATTAGACCCCTCTCTCAAGAACGGGTCGAGTACCAGTGCCGAGAAGTATTCCTTCTTTTTCGAGTTCCTGCTTCAGGAGGTGCTATGCCCTTGGATTGCGAATGATATTGAATACGAAGATGCCGTTCATTGCTTGTCTAGGGTGATGCTCAAACAGGTGGGCACTGAGCTTCGCGACTCCAACTTCCCGGCTGAGCTCGAGGCAGAGACCATGGAGATTCGCGAGTGCATGAAGTTCGTGGAAGCACTGGCCAACCCGACCGACGACTGCTCGCAGCTTCCCTCGAAGGTTTCCCTCATCCAGAAGATCGAGGCGGCGTCGGTTCAGTTTCCCCAGGGGGTCAGCTCGATGGTGTGGAACTGCTTGAAGGGTGCCCCGTGCCACCTGAAGAAAATCGAGGGGATCAGCGGGTCGGCGACGGCCTGGGAGCAGTTCGGCCAGCAGATCAAAGAGAAGTCGGAATGGTTGGAGACGTTCGCCGACGAAGACAGCCGTGCGGAGGTCCTCGCGCCAGAAGAGGTCATCCACACGACGGGGCGCCTCGAGGTTGCCATCAGGGCGTTGCTCGGATGGCACTCAGGTCCGTTTCGGCCCAAGGCGCTCGACGGCTTCGACGACCAAGCGAAGAAAGCAGTGGAGTACGTGTACCAGAGCGTCATGGGCCAAGGCGGGGACACCACGAACATCCCTCCTGAACGGGTCAGGGCCCTTCGAGACCTCATGCAGGCGGTCCAGCAGCTGCTTCCGATGGACGATTCGATCGCCAGTTGGGCGGTCACTCTGGACAAGAGGCTGGCGATGGACGGCCAGCTCGCCAAGCAGAACGCCCTCAAGAAAAGCATCGAGGAGATCGGGGCGGCCCTCAGGGACGGCACAGGCGAGGTCAGCTCCTTGATGCGCGCGAGCTTCATGGATGCTCTCAAGAGCTCTGGTGCGGCCGCCCCCAACGCAGAGACGGAGGTCGCCTTGCACGGCATCTTCTGGACGTGGGCCGCCATCGTTCACGGTGACAGGACGGAGGGCGGCACTGGCTTCGAGCATTCCGAACATGTTTTGGCGACGGTTGCAGGCTACCTCAAGACGACGAAAAGCCAGACCGCCAAGAAAGTCATCCAGTATCTCGCGGAGCTTCGGCACATCCAGGTGACATGGCATGCCCTCGAGAAGCTCGGACCTACCCCGACAGACGCCGCCAAGCACCCCGACGTGATCCGCCTAGTCCAGGAGGGCCAGAGCAGAGTCATCACGATGAGGGAGCTCAATTCAGCCATCAGCGAGGTGGCGCCAAGCAAGATCAACACTTGGGATGCGGCCGTCGTGCGCTACGAGACGATCGCACGCAACATCAAGCTGATCGCCGAAGCCGTCGGCGAGTCGGCGCGGGCGAACTTAGACATCATGCTCGTGGAATTCAAGAAGATCAACCGTGGCGGCGTGAACGGGGAGTCCTGGAACGAGGGCTTCAAGGGGAGGAGCCTGAAGGCGCTGGCCCAGTTCGGAGTCGGCAAGCTCACGGGCGATGAGGTGGACATCGAAAAGGTGCTGTCGCTCGCGAACGACATCGAGAAGGACGAAGGGTTTTAACCAAGCAGGGGGTAGGCATCCGACAACCCGAGCCCCTGCCCTTCCCCACAAGACCCATGTCAGGGACGTCAGGGGGGACGGCAGGGGCTCGGGGGTCGGATCGGTGGTTCGAGGGCCTGTGGGCCGTCGTCGTCGTCAGTGTCGTCCTCATCGTCATCTGTAGTTGTCGTCGTCGTCGTCGTCGTATCTCGCCACCGTCAGCCGTCGTCGTCGTCGTCGTCGACGTCGCCTTCGTCGCCGTCGTTCTGCTTACTCCGCCGCTTCCCCATCCTCCTCCGCCTCTTCATCCTCCTCATCATCCTGTCTGAGCCCCGCACCCTTCCACATGATCTTCATCCCCGTCCCCATCCTCCTCATCCTCCTCATCCTCCTACTCCTCCTTGTTACCCTCCACGCCGTCCCCCTCCTGGTATCATCCTCCTCCTCCGCCTCCACGCCTCCCCCAGCAGGAGCTCAGCAACTACGAGGCGAAGGTCGAGGCGGTCGGGCTCGGGTTCGTCGATCCGACGTTCAAGCTCGACGTCGCCAGGAGCCTGGACTGGGGCCGCTCGCTGGACCCGTTGGCCCAGCTGGTGCGGCTCCTGGACACCACTACGGACACGGCCCTCCTCTACACGAGTGGCCGCAAGATCGAGGCCAAGATCAAGAAGAACTTACATGTGCTCACGGGGGTGGACGTGCTCCCGCCGCTCCTCCACAAGAAGCTGGACAGCATCCTCGGCTAAGCGCCGAGGGCGACCGACGCGGCGGCACGCCGCCCCTCCCCGATCGGCACGGATCCGATCGAGGCGCCTGCAAGAGGCGCTGAGGAAATGCGGCGGCGCCCCCAGGAGGAAGACTGAGGAGGAGGAGGAAGAGGCGCAGGGAGGCGGCGGAGAGGGAGAAGAGCGAGGGAGGATGGCACGGAGTGATAGGGGAGGGTCGAACGGGGCGGAGGGAGGTGAGGAGAGAAGGCGAGGAAGAGGGGGACGGGCTCGGAGGGAGGAGGGGACTCCAACGTCGCCACGGCTGCATTCGGCTAAAAACGTTGTAAGCTTTACCCCATCGGCCTCAGGTAGGCTTCGGGGTGGGGCAACCGCTCCATGGGCCGTGGACGTTTTGTGCGGCTGGGCCCTCGTTGGCGTTCCGTGGGAATGCCTTGCGCCCTCTATCCCTCCCTGCCTCCTCGGTGGCGCTCCGCCCTCCCGTGCCTCCCGCACTTCCCTCCTCCCGTGCCTCTCTCCCTGCCCTCCTTCCTGCCAAGCCCTCCCCTTATCCCCCCACCGCTGTTCCCGCCCATATTCCCGTGGATTCGCCTTTCTCCGCCTGTCCCCGTTAACCCGTCGAGGGCCCGACCCTCGAGAGGGGCATGCCGATATGGGCGAGGGGGCCCATGTCATTCTGCCTCGCGAAGCTTAAGGTGTAGCCCCCAGCTGGGCGCGATCCGCTAGAGGGGTGCGCCAAGATAGCGGTGTCGACTGATGTGGTGCTGAATCTCCCTGTAGCGAACTCGCGGCCCGTGTGTGTAGCGGCGTGGATCGGCGATTGCACAGCTATAGTTGGTGAAGCCTTGTGCGATTACGAGGCCCGCGCAATGGACCATGTTGGGGCAAACCCAAGACCATGTAAACTACCATGTGTTTTGGGATAAGCGAAAACCATTTTTTTACCAGTTTTGGGTTTTCCTGAAATATATGTCCTTAGGAGGACATTACTATTATAACCCTCGGGGGTAGACAGACTTGCTGCCCTGACACGTCGACTGAGGAATTGGCCGTTTTCGGTTCGCGAGGGGGGCGTCGCGGCCGTCATTTCTGTGGGTCCAGGTCCGCCGGTTCCAGTCCCAGGCCGTTTTTTCCTTAAGGGGAGGTTTATTGAAGGGAGGTCTGTCCACCGCCGAGCAGCGCGACGTTGCGGGGTCAGCCACGCAGAGGGGGGCGGGGGGAGGGGGGAGGGCTTCTTAGAGGCCCCTGGTTCTTAGAAGGCGCCTTCGAAGAAGCAGCCTCCTTCTAAGGAGCAGCCTCCTAAGAAGCCCCCCCCTCCCGCCACCCCCCGCTGCGCGCCGCCAAGGGGGGGAGGAGTAGGGAGCCTCTGCTCGCTCGGATATCCTGGCACCGCCAGGTCGTGTGCAGTTTTTCCCAACCATCCTGTGGTGTTGGGTCCTCGTTTTGAAGAAACGGTCCCCGCGTCTCTCCCCCTCCTCGCATGCTGCCCCCTCCGTCCTCTGCTGCCGCCCGCATGCGTCACGCACACCCAATTCGGCACACCCCTCACACGTTTCGTGGCCCCATAGGGAGCCCCACCAAAGGCCCCAGTGCTGCCGCCCGCATGCGTCACGCACACCCAATTCGGCACACCCCTCACACGTCCGCTTCGTGGCCCCATAGGGAGCCCCACCGAAGGCCCCAGTGCTGCCGCCCGCATGCGTCACGCACACCCAATTCGGCACACACCCCTCATACGTTTGGTGGTTTTGGTGGCCCTCACAGGGAGCCCCACCGAACAGTGCTGCCGCCCGCATGCGTCACGCACACCCAATTCGGCACACCCCTCACACGTTTCGTGGCCCCATAGGGAGCCCCACCGAAGGCCCCAGTGCTGCCGCCCGCATGCGTCACGCACACCCAATTCGGCACACCCCTCACACGCTTCGTGGCCCCATAGGGAGCCCCACCGAAGGCCCCAGTGCTGCCGCCCGCATGCGTCACGCACACCCAATTCGGCACACCCCTCACACGTTTCGTGGCCCCATAGGGAGCCCCACCGAAGGCCCCAGTGCTGCCGCCCGCATGCGTCCCGCACACCCAATTCGGCACACCCCTCACACGTTTCGTGGCCCCATAGGGAGCCCCACCGAAGGCCCCAGTGCTGCCGCCCGCATGCGTCCCGCACACCCAATTCGGCACACCCCTCACACGTTTCGTGGCCCCGTAGGGAGCCCCACCGAAGGCCCCAGTGCTGCCGCCCGCATGCGTCCCGCACACCCAATTCGGCACACCCCTCACACGTTTCGTGGCCCCATAGGGAGCCCCACCGAAGGCCCCAGTGCTGCCGCCCGCATGCGTCACGCACACCCAAGTCGGCACACCCCTCACACGCTTCGTGGCCCCATAGGGAGCCCCACCGAAGGCCCCAGTGCTGCCGCCCGCATGCGTCACGCACACCCAACTCGGCACACCCCTCACGCGCTTCGTGGCCCCATAGGGAGCCCCACCGAAGGCCCCAGTGGCACCGCCCGCATGCGTCCCGCACACCCATTTCGGTACACCCCTCACACGTTTCGTGGCCCCATAAAGAGGAGCTCCACCGAAGGCCCCAGTGGGTGTGCCCGCATGCGTCCCGCACACCCATGTCGGCACACTCCTCACGCGCTTCGTGGCCGCATAGGGAACTCCACCGAAGGCCCCAGTGGCGGCGCTCACATGCGCATGCGTCCCGCACACCCATTTCGGCACATCCCTCACAGGTTTCGCGGCCCCATCATGGGAGGCCCCAGTGGCGGCGCTCACATGCGCCACCCACACCCACCCAATTCGGCACACCCCTCACACGCTTCGTGGCCCCATAGGGAGCCCCACCGAAGGCCCCAGCGGCCGCGCTCACATGCGTCCCCGCCACCCATCCCGGCACGCCCCTCACAACAACAGGTTTCGTGGCACCATAGGGAGCTCCACCGAAGGCCCCAGTGGCACCGCCCGCATGCGTCACCACCCGCACCCAATTCGGCACACCCCTCACACGTATGGTGGCCCCAAAGGGGTGGGTGTGCCCGCATGCGTCCCGCACACTCATGTCGGCACACCCCTCACACGTTTCGTGGCCCCATAGGGAGCTCCGCCGAAGGCCCCAGTGCTGCCGCCCGCATGCGTCCCGCACACCAATTTCGGCACACCCCTCACGCGCTTCGTGGCCCCATAGGGAGTTCCGCCGAAGGTCTCGGTGGGTGTGCCCGCATGCGTCCCGCACACCTATTTCAGCACACCCGTCACACGTTTCGTGGCCCCATAGGGAGCTCCACCGAAGGCCCCAGTGGGTGTGCCCGCATGCGTCCCGCACACCCATTTCGGCACACCCCTCACGCGTTTCGTGACCCCTCACACGCTTCGTGGCCCCATAGTGAGCTCCGCCGAAGGCCCCAGTGGGTGTGCCCGCATGCGTCACGCACACCAATTTCGGCACACCCCTCGCACGTTTCGTGGCCCCGTAGGGGGCTCCTCCGGAGGTCCCAGTGCTGCCGCCCGCAGGCGCCCCGCACACCCAATTCGGCACACCCCTTCACATGTTTCGTGGCCCCAGAGGGAGCTCCGCCGAAGTCCCCAGTGGGTGTGCCCGCATGCGTCACGCACACCCATTCCGGCACACCCCTCACGCGTTTCGTGACCCCTCACACGTTTCGTGGTCTCATAGGGAGCTCCACCGAAGGCCCCAGTGGGTGTGCCCGCATGCGTCCCGCACACCAATTTCGGCACACCCCTCGCACGTTTCGTGGCCCCGTAGGGAGCCCCACCGAAGGTCCCAGCGGGTGTGCCCGCATGCGTCCCGCACACCTATTTCGGCACACCCGTCACACGTTTCGTGGCCCCATAGGGAGCTCCACCGAAGGTCCCACCTGGTGTGCCCGCATTCGTCACACACACCCAATTCGGCACACCCCTCACACGTTTCGTGGCCCCATAGGGAGCGCCACCGAAGAAGATATTCACAATTGCGGCACTCACAATTGCATATGGTTGGGTCCTTCGCCAGGATAGTTTTTTCCTCGGCGAGGGCCATCGAGGAGCAGCCTCGATCATCTGTGGCGAGACAGCCGCGCGCGAGGCCGAAGAGAAAGCACAGGGAATGGGCGTCCGAGCGATGGCCAGACCGTGCCGGGGGTACCCACGGGAGAAGGGGGCGGCCGGAGCCCAGCTCTGCCCAGAGCTCGGCTGCCCCTCCTCCTCCTCCTCCTCCTCCTCCTCCTCCTCCTCCTCCTCCTCCTCCTCCTCCTCCTCCTCCTCCTCTTCCTCTTCCTCCTCCTCCTCCTCCTCCGCCGGGAGCTCGCGGGCTGTCGTCTGTTTTTTGTCCAGGGGCCCCGCGCTCGGCGTGGTTTTGTTCGGTCCCTCGCGCGGAGGCCCACTTCGTGGGCTCCCGGGAGGCCCAGAGGTACGTCCCACGCGGGCCACCTCGGGACCTCGCCGCCCCCTGGGGGGCCTGCGATCTGCGCAGCTGTCGCCGCTTTCGTGGGCTCCTGGGAGGCCCAGCGGAGGCACGTCCCGCGCGGACCACCTCGGGGTTGACGTCGAGCCCAACTCGCTCGCGGACTGTCATCTGCTGTCATCTGCTTTCTCCATCACCTTGACTGATGATGTTTTAACCTACTATAGCCTAGATCACCAGAGAGAATTCCGAACACTCAGAACGTACCGAAACTGGAGGGTATTCACGTGTCGGGCCCTGGGAGGCGATACTCGTTCGACGCTGCTCCGATACTTGTCTGGGTGCTCGGAATGATGTCTGGGATTCGGCCCGTAAGTACGATGGTAGCGAAATAGCTCTTGATTTGCTGATTGACTTGTCCAGACAGGGGGGCATACTTCTCGGTCGGAGCATAGATAGTCTGGGCGCGTGACCAAACCCCATCAGCGCATCCAGAAACGATGCCCAGACGAGTTCCCCTGATCTGGCCTGGGCTGAAGTCGGGCATGTCTCTCTACAGCGGGGAATATAGAACAATCGTAAACAACTATCGTCTGGGGACGATGTTCTATGTTTTTTACTCAAGAGAAATTCTTTATAACTGTTCTTCCAAACTCCGCCCGTAGGAGGACATGCCCGAGCTAAGAGTTGCCCTGATCAGGCCTGGGCCCCCTAAGCCCAAAGCAGCGACCCGAGTCACCAAGCCAAGTCTGCCGCAGCTGGTGGTTTCTTCGTGTGACGGCAGTTCCTGTCAGCGGCATTCTCTAGGCCTCCTTGACGGGGTCGGAGCAGATAGGGTCGGAGGAGCGCGCCGCATCGCCTATGCATCGCCGCAGCGGCTCGATGTGGAGCCGGATTTTCTCCACGTCGACGTCGTCGATGCATCGCCGATGTCGACGATGCGGCGCCGACGCATCGCAGATGCGGCGCGATCTTCCGACCCCAGCTACTCGCACCCCATTTAGGAGGCCTCTCCAGGAACGGGGCGGGGAGAGCGTGCCCTGGCACACATCAGTGAACCAGGTCCCACTAAACCCAGTCCCGCCGACTGCCGACGCATCGCCAATGTCGGCAATGCATCGCCGATGCATCGCCGATGCGGCGCGATCCTCCGACCCCATCTGCTCGGACCCCATCTAGGAGGCCTCTATGGGGCGGGGCTAGTTCGAGGATGAATCCGTTCCGAAGCGTTCCGGAACTCCCAGAGCGTCCTGGAAGGCTCTGAGAAGGCCGCGGCGCCCGAGATGTCCCCCAGAGCCGCCGGAATTTAGAGATCTTCCATGATCCTCACTCGAGTTTGCCATCATCTTGGCCGCGGCTCAGGGGGAGTTTCCCCTGGGACGTCACTGAATCAGGTCCCACGAAACTCAAGGGGCCCAGGGACGCACAAATAAAGACACACAAAGAACAGGATTCCCAACATTTTCCTATAATTTCTAGGTTTTCGTCTTCCCCCCCACGTCCCATATTCTCACACGTTTTTTCCTGGAGGTCGACGATTCATTGTGTCTGTGTGTTTCTTTCCCTCCTGAGAAGCCCAATCCCTCCGACCCCCGCGACTCGCGGCGGCGCGGTGGCGCCCCGCCCCCGGAGAGCACGGCGGCGGGCGTGGCATGGCTCGCGGCAGTGAGGACGGTGCCGTCGTCTTCGTATGACGACGACGACGACGACGACGACGACGACGACGACGACGACGACGACGACGACGACGACGACGACGACAACGACAACGGCGGCGGCGACGACGACGACTACGACTACGGCGGCGGCGACGACCACCACGACCTACCACCAGGGGCTCGGCGAGCAGGGGTCGAGGAATTTTCTCGGGCGTTGTGGGACGCTTGGATCGCCGCGGGGTGGTTGCCAAGGGGATGGGGGGTTTAGAAGTTGATGCCAAAGTGTTTTGTTTTGGCCTACCCCAACTTATAGGTGGGTTACACGTGCCCTATGTAACTCAGGATGATGAGGTAACTCTGCTAAGTGGGCTCCGCCCACGTGGCCAAGAACTGTGCGCCCTTAAGCCACTTAGGGCACGTGCAACCCTCCTCTAAGCTGGGTTAACCTGGATAGAACACACTTTCGCATCCACTTCTAACCCCCCCCCATCTCCTTAGCAACCACCGCGGCGAGCCAAGCAGGGGGGCGATAAACGGGGCGGTGAAGTGAGGTGCGCCTTTTGTGCACCTCGGGGGCCCTGCAGCGGCCCCAAAAAGAGCTACGCAAGGCGCGCACGTGGCTTCCTCGACCGTGCAGGGAAGGGGTGCGGCCGTGGGTTGGTTCTTTGGTCAGGGAGGGTTAGGATAACGTCGGGAAGGTTCCTCTACATGGGGAACAGTCAAGAGTAGTAAACAAACAGTATGGCATCGATTGCTCGTGATTCCTTGACTTCTTTTTCACTTGTGCTCATTATTTGTGATTCCGTGTCCGAAATGCGCCTGTAGGGGGACATGCCCGACCGAAGCTTACGAAACTGGCCTGATCCTACGAAGCAGGTTCGGTACCCCCTCTGGCAAGAGGAGCTCCGCGCGAGGGCACCAGCGGCGGTGTTGCTCCCCGACTTCGGGGCTTAAGAGACCTGGCATCGCTCAGACGTGCGCATTTTTTGGAGGCGAGGACCATCGAGGTCGGAAACTGGAACGTAGACATTACCAGTGGCGGGCTGTTTTTCAATCCCAGGATTTTTTGAGGGTCGGGGACGACGTCGGGGTGGTGTGGTGTATACTTGTTTCACCGTTTCCCCGGGGAAACAACGCAAAATGTAAACACCTGGATCCCGTATACACCAGGATCCGCTTCCCTGTGCGGATGTCAATGCGGCGCCGGGAAAAGCGAAAGGTGTGTAGAGTTTGCCTCCTCACGAGGAGCATCTTGGATCATCGAGCAACACAAACACGCATGACTTCGAAACGTGCACGGGGAATGGACGTCCGAGCGACGGCAGGGAGACGGGGGTGAATGCAAACGGGGTCAGCCCTTAGTGGGCCCCCGAAACGGCAGGGGCTTTTTTCACCGTCTCCGAAGAAGTGCCTCTTGAACATCGAAGCGGTGCAAACAATGGCAACCAGAAATTTCAACAAACATGTCTTTGGGATTGGAGCCAGATCCAGAACCGGCAGAACAATGGCGACCGAACAGGAAAAAATACGGCGCCGGAGCCGGCAACAAAAACGGTAAAACGGAACCGGTGATCTTGCAGGATCTTGCAGGATTCTGCAAAAACCCGACTGGCCCAGGTGTGCATTCACCCGGATCCGTAAATCCCCGGCGATTGGCTTTTGCCGTTCTCGTTTGGTTTGTTGTTGTTGCAAAGATCTCGGGAGCCTATGAGACACGATGGCAGTGGACACATGCGTCTGAGGCATCTGATGGCCCTCGGACCATCCAGCCGCCGTGCCTGGATTGTGGGTCTGAGTCCTCAGGGATGCTCCTTGGAGTCCTCCTGGGGACAGTTTTGGGGCCTACTGAGGACTGTGTTGGGGCCTCTTGGGGACTTCTGGGGGGCCTCCTGAAAGCCTCTTGGTGGCTGTTTGGGGCCTATTGGGGTCCTCCTGAGGGCCTCTTGGGGCTGAGGGCTCGAAATGTCCGTTCGGATCCCCGTCTGGGCTCCCTCTCAGAGCCGTCTTGGGGGCCTATTGGGCCGTCTTGGAAGCCTCTTGGGCCGTCTTGGGGACTTTTTGAGCCATTTGGGGGCCTTCTTTTAGGCGTCTTGGGCCGTGTTGCAGCGTCGGGAGCTCGAAAAGTCGAGAACCCCAAAAGCATTGAAAAACCGCTGGGAAATGTTGGCCGCTCGGGGCCCTCTTGGGCGGCCTCTCTGGGCTCTCTTGGGGCGTCTCGGAGGCCTCTTTGGCCGTCTTGGGGCCATATTGGGCATCTTGGTGCGATCTTGGGGCGTCTCGGGGCCCTCTTGGGCCGTCTTGGGGGCCTCTGGGGCCCTCTTGGCCCGTCTTGGGGCCCCCGCGAGTCCGAAAAAGTCATGTGGGAAGCCGCGGGGGAGCCAAGGGGAACCGCAGGGAAACCAAGAAGATTTGGCAATTTAGGGTCCAGGCCCCGCAATTATTCTGCAGCAGTGGGGACGGGGGCTTAGAGGATTAGGCAAAGGGCCTGAGGGCACGCCCACTTCGTGTCCAGCGGCATGGTGGCGGATATTGTGACACATTATAACTAGAATAGAATTCACCACCCCCCTTGTGGGGCCACCAGGCTGTAGGACGAGATTGCTGCTCTCTGCGCCAGTTGCAGGATGTTGCAGTCTTGCTGTCTGCCTCCTACTGTAAATGTTTGAAGTCCACGCGAGGGGGGGCCCAAACCACCCGGTTCACACGCCTGGATCGCGTTCTCTGAATTCATGGGGGGGCGGGGGACACGTGCAAATATTACATGAGATTCGCGCCCCCGAGGCCATAGTCCTTGTAAGTTACGCCGCAGTCGCGTCCCCGAGGCCACAAACCGTTGTAAATGACGTTGCCCCCGAGAGGCTCCCCAGGACACCCCAACACATGTACAAGAGGCCTCAGGCCCACAACCCAGGCACGGTGGCGGGATGGGCGGGAAGCCACTAGGATCCGCCGCCCCCTGTCGATTCATCGCAGGGGTGCCTTGCGTGCTAGACCTTTTTCGGTTTTGGTGTTGGTCCTTTTTCCAAAAGAACTCCCTCTGGGCCTCCAGCGCAGCCGGCCAAGATGCCTCCAAAATGGCCAACATGGCCTCCAAGACGGCTAGGATGGCCCCAAGATACCTCCAAGACGGCCCAAGATGCACCCAAGACGGCCTAAGATAGCCTCAAGATGGCCCAAGACGGCCCAAGAGCCCCCTAGGAGGTCTCCAAGACAGCCCAAGAGGCCTCCAAGAAGTCCTCCAGGAAGGCCCGAAGAGGCCAAACTCATCGAGTTTCCTAAGGTTTTTGAAGGATGTTGGCATTTTCGCCGTTTCGGCTTTCCGACGGCCCAAGAGGCCCCCAGGATCGCCCCAAGATCGCCCAGAGGTCTCCAAGATGGTGGCCCCATGACGGCCCAAGAGGCCCCCAAGAGGGCCCCAAGCCGGCCCCATAGGTCTCCAAGATGGTGGCCCCATTATGACCCAAGACGGCCTCCAAGATGCTTCCAAGATGGCCATGATGGCCTCCAAGACGGCTAAGATTGCCCCAAGATGCCTCCAAGACGGCGCAAGATGCACCCAAGACGGCCTCAGATGGCCTCAAGATGGCCCAAGACGGCTCAAGAAGCCCCCAAGAGGCCTCCAAGACGGCCCAAAAGGCGTCCAGGAGGTCTTCCAGGAGGGCACGAAGAGGCCAACATCATTGATTGTCCATCGGTTTTTGAAAGAGTTTGGCACTTGCGTCTTCTCGGCATTCCGACGGCTCAGGACGGCGCAAGAGGCCCCCAAGATCACCCAAGAGGCCTCCAAGATGGCTCCATGACGGCCCAAAAGGCCGCCCAGGCGGCCCCAAGAGGGCCCCAAGACGACCCAGACAGGCACCGAATCCGGTTTCCGACGGCGTCAGACAAGCCAGGAACGCCTTAAGACCGCCAAAGAGGCCCCCCAGAAGCCCCCAAAGGCCCCCCCAAACCCTCCAAGAGGCCCCCAGGAAGCTCCCAGGAGGCCCCAAGAGTGCCCCAAGAGGCGCCCAATAGGCCTCCTCCCCCTCCCTCCTCCTCCTCCTCCTCCTCCTCCTCCTCCTCCTCCTCCTCCTCCTCCTCCTCCTCCTCCCTCCTCCTCCTCCTCCTCCTCGCTCCTCCCTCCTCCTCCTCCTCCTCCTCCTCCTCCTCTCCTCCTCCTCTCCTCCTCCTCTCCTCTCCTCCTCCTCCTCCTCCCTCCTCCTCCTCCTCCTGCCTCCTCCTCCTCCTCCTCCTCCTCCTTCCTCCTCCTCCTCCTCCTCCTCCTCCTCCTCCTCCTCCTTCTCCTCCTCCTCCTCCTCCTCCTCCTCTTTTTTCCTCATCCTCCCCCTCCTCCTCTTCTTGCTCCCCCGTGCGTTCCCCGAAGTCGTTCCAAACCGACTCGGGGAACAGCTGGCCCGATGGCCTGGCCAGGCTCTGGCCCAGCTGTCGGGCACACGGGCGCTTCCAAAGGGGCATGGGAGGAGTTTGCGGCCTCCGAGCCGGGCCGAGAGGCCCCCAAGGGGTCCGCTACCACCAAACAAAACTATTTGCGCTCTTCAAATTTTAGACTGGCGGTGCTGGTTTTATCTATTTAATTCGAGCTGTAGTCAAGCTACAGAGCTGGGAAGCAGACTGTTCGAATGGGAATGATCACGCACGCTAGTCTTCAGTATCGAGACGACCTCGAGCTGTGGACAAGCAAGGAGCTGTGAAGCACATGTCCTCCAGGAGGGCGCGAAGAGACCAAACTCATTGTACGGATTCCTCAATTTTTCGATGGATTTGGGCAGTTGTTCCTTCTGGGAATCCCGACGGCTCCACACGGCCCAAGAGCCCCCATGGTCGCCCACGAGGCCTCCAAGATGGCCTTATGACGGCCCAAAAGGCCTCCAAGACGGCCCCAAGAGGGTCCCGAGACGGCCCCAAGAGGGCCCCGAGACGGCCAGGATGGCCTCGAAGACGGCCCTGAAATGCCCCAAGAGGGCCCCGAGACGACCCAGACAGGCCTCCGTGACTGCTTCCGACGGCGTCAGCCAAGGCAGGAACGCTCTAAGACGGCCAAAAAGGCCCCCAATAATCCCCAAAGGCCGCCAGCAGACCCAAGGAGGCCCCAGAGAGCCTCCAAGAGGCCCCAGGGAGCTCCCAGCAGGCCCCGAATGCCCCAAGTGGCTCCCAAGAAGCCTCCTCCTCCTCTTCCAATTGCTCTTCCTCTTCTTCCTCATGTTCATTCTCCCCTACGCGTTCCCCGAAAATTTTGCAAACCGTCTCGGGGAACACATGGACCGACAGCTTGGCCATCAGATGATGGCGCCATCATTGCTGGGGCGCCATCATTGCTGGAGGTATCTTTGGTACTTTCAGATCGAAAGAAATTTGGGTTGATGCTGCTGAAATCATGCTGACGAACCCGGACCAGTATCGTCTCTCACCGGCTGACACTTCGAGGGTCTCGGAGGAGCTGCTAGCGATGGGCGAACCTGGACCTGGCCCCCGCCGCGTCATCCGATTCGTCGCTGGCGATCCCGTATCCAAAGAGCCCTGTAGCATCGCTGAAGTTCAGAAGTAGAAGGACGTCGCGGAAAGCATTCTGAAACACTTCCAGATGCGTTTCAAGATCGATGGGGCCATCCAGGCTTGGTTTCAAGTTTGCGAGGCATCTAAAAGAGTGGCCGATTTATTATGTGGAACAGGCGTGCCCTACGAGCCGTTCAAGGGCTACGCGCCCCCTTCGCAGAAAGATGTAATGGACGCAGAACTCCACGATTCGGCCACTGTCCGCAAGAGAATGACTATGCTGGCCAATCGTATCTTTAGTAAATACCCGACACTGGAGAGCAAGGTCCGGGGCAAATTGCCGCGGTAGTGTTTGGTCTCGGACTCCGCGCTGCGCTGCGCCGCGACCTTGGACTTAGAAGCGCGCGGGCACGATCTGCCCCGGAACGCTCCTCGTTTGGGATGGGCCGTCGTCGTCGTCGTCGCCGCCGTCGCAGGAGGGAGGCCACGACCCTCGCCAGGGAGCTGGGCTTCACCGAGTTTATCCGCGAGGCACGACCTGGGGAGCGGCCCGCCCGAGCCGCGCCATGTCCAGGCTGTCCAACAGTTCGGCCAGGCGCCGCGGACGACCTGTGCGCGTCGCTGGGACCCTCTCGGGGCGACCAGCGTGCTTCGCGGGGACTCCGTGCTGCGCACTGCCCAGCGCCTCGTTCGCCCGTCGTCGCTCTGCCCGGCGGCCAGAGCCTTCCTTGCCCGCTCCCAGCCAGCCAGCTACCTCGCTTTGCCCCGCGCAGCGGACGACCCGCGTGCGTTGTTGGGACCCCTTCGGGGCGACCAGCGCGCGTCGCGGGGACTCCGTGCTGCGCTGCGCCTGCAGCCTTGGGCAGCGGAGTGAGCGGGCAAAAACGGAGAAAAAGAGCGGAAGGAAGCGGGGGCGATCCACGCGAGGGGGGTGCCGATATGGGCGTCGACATTCATACACGGAGATTCCCCCGCACGCACATTCATGCACAATCAAACCCACTCGTGCTCAGACTCACCCGCTCTCAAGCTCTCGTTACCAGGCTATCGTCTTCTTCCGCGTTGCGTTCCCTGCCATGCATCGCACGCCCCTCACGCGGTTCCTGGCCTCATAGGGAGCTCCACCGAAGACAAGATTCGCAATTGCGGCGCTCTCAACTGCGTATGGTTGGGTCTTTCGCCAGGATAATTTCCCTCCTGAAACAGGAATCCCGGGGTGGGGGTCCCGCCTGTGGTGCAGGGGGGGCTTGGCCCCGGATCAGAACACCGCTCCCCCAAGGCCCTGGCGGGTCCCGGGGGGAGCGCCAGCGGGGGTCCCAGGAGAAGTCCCGCCTCCACTGCCCCACGGTCGGCGGCACCGACCGTAAGGCATTCACAATACAGCGAAAACGTATCGTAAGGATGGGTTGTAAGGGCGCAAAACCCTTGCAGGCCGAACTTGGGATTTTTGGGCGACGGGCGACCAGTGAAAACGGCAAAGGACGCAGTGGCAAGGACGCAAGGGTACCCTAGAAAAGGCGCTCGTCCTTACTACGCGCGTCGACGTTTTGAATCCATTTCATAATGAGGGTGGCGAGCGGTCCTGCACCATTCCCGGGTGCGTGCCTGATCTGGGCTACCACGGCTGAACATTATTGCTGTTTGGTGTTCAACTGGTTGTTGCCGTCGTCCTCTTCCGCGACCAACCCGCGACCTGCCCGCGAGCCACCCGCGACCCGCCCGCGACCCACCCGCGATCCACCCGCCACCCACCCGCGATCTCCACACACATATGGCATTGACGGGGATTCAACGCCTGCGGCGGCCTTCTTCAAAGACAGCCGGCCGACGACCCGCAATATTATCCGCAACTGCGGGCGCGGTCTATATGTATATATTTACACAGATAGATGTGTGTTCACCTGTTTGCATACATATGTAAATACACACCTATATATGTATGCCTACATGTATGTACACCTATATTCATACATGTATGTATTACATACACATGTATGTACATGTACATATGTATGTCGATTTGTATATACACATGTAAGGATGTCGTCCACTGCCGCCACCCCGCTCTCTATCATAATGGGATATATCAGAGTCGCGTCGGTGCGTCTCGGCGCTGCATTGGCGCATCAGGGAACCTCATGCGGGGACGGATAAGGATCATCAACGCATGTTGAGACGTTGGTTATATCGAAGACGTCTACGGCGAGTCACCGCCGCCCCCTGCCCTTTCGAAAGCGCCTATGTGGCCGAACGTTGCGGCCAGAGCCCTGCCAAGCTATCGGACCATGTGTTCCCCGCATCGGTTTGGAAAGCCTTCGGGGAACACGTGGTGGGGGAGGACGGGGAACAGGACGAGAGTGAGGACTGGGCGTGTTCGGGGCCCCTTGGGGGCTCTTTTGTGAGCTTTTGGAGGCGTCTTGGGGCCTGCTGGCCGAAGGTTGGGTCAGATCCTTGCCAATCTTTCGGAACGAGTGTTCCCCGAATCGGTTTTGAAACCTTTCGGGGAACACGAGTAGGTGGGGAAGAAGAGGAGAGTGAGGAAAAGGGGGAAGGGAGGAAGAGTCCTCTTGGGGGCCTCTTGAGGCACTCTGGGGCCCAATTGGGCCATCTTGGCCGTCTTGGAGGCATCTTGAAGGTCAGCATGGCCGTCTGGAGGCCATTTTGACCCTTTCGGGTCTTCCTGGAGGACGTCTTGGAGGGCTCTTGGGCCGTCTTGGAGGCCTCTTGCAGGCCTTTTGGGCAGTCGAATGCCATTTTGAGGCCATCTGGGGCCGCCTTGAGTGCATCTTGGGGCCATCTTCGGTGTCTTCGGGGCGATCTTGGGCCGTCTTGGGCTCTTCTTGGGGCCCTCATGGGGGCCTCTTGGGCTGTCGTGGGGCTATCTTGGAGGCCTCTTGGGCGCTCTTGGGACGATGGTGGGGGCCTCTTGGGCCGTCGGAGAGCTGATAAGAAGAAAATGCCAACATCCTTCAAAACCAAAGGACAATCAATGATGCTTGCCCGTTCGAGCCTTCCTGGAGGACGTCTTGGAGGCCTCTTGGGGGCCTCTTGCCCAGTCGTAGGCCATCTTGGAGCCATCTTGGGCCGTCTTGGAGGCTCCTTGGACGAACTTGAAGGCATCTTGGACTCTCTCGGGCCGTCTTGGAAGCCATCTTGGACTATCTGTGGCGACTTGGACGCCATCTTGGACCATCTTGGAGGCCATCTTGGGCCAACGTGGCCATCTCAGAGGCCATCTTGAGCCGTCTTGGAGAGTGTTCTGCGGTCGTTTTGAGGTGGTTGCAGCTCCTTTCCGGGACCCCGGCGGGATCGGCCGAAGCCCCAGGGGGATCTTTGTGGAAAAACCAGCATCAAAAGGATCTAGAACGCCAGGCACCCCTGTGGCAAGCCAACAGGGGGCGGCGGATCGAAAACGCCCACGGCGAGTCACCGCCGCCCCCTGCCCTTTCGGAAGCGCCTATGTGGCCGAACGTCGAGGCCAGAGCCCTGCAATGATGGCTTCCATTTTCGCTGGCGACGTCAGATCGTACCATGAACAATCGGCAAGAGTAGCTGCAAACACCAATGCATCCTTTAGTGCGCACAGGTTATGGCCAACCTTGAGATACAGAACGCCTCTCTCCACCCAGTTTGCATAAGGCATCAGGGCCCGCCCATACGGGGCAAAGGACGTGGCTTTGAGGAGATCCAGTAAAACGTCAGTAATCTTGTCCAGAAAAAATATCCATGCCTAAAGACGTCGTTCTGGAAGAAAGGGAAGGCATTCGTGGCCAGGGCGTTTCTTGATTGCTCAGAAAGGGCCGTCCTTCGCAAATACACGTTCAGGTAAAGAACGCGTAAATCTTCCAGACATGATGCTTTGCTGTGACGGCGTCGTGAACCTCCAATACACTGCGCTGTACCACTGTGAATATGTCGGTGTCGCGGGTGTTTGACATGCGAATCGAGAAGCCAACTGTTCTACGTACATGAATGATATCTGAACACATATTGAGCCGACCGGCGTCGGTGAACGTCATGGCACGAAGGTTTTCTACACTGCCATAATATTTGGTCAAGTCCGCACAAACACGACTTGATTAGAAGAACGGCGTCGCATAAAGATATGTCGGCGTTCGAACACACTGGCTTAGCAAGTGTTGTAATTCGTCGTCGGATGTTTTGGATTATTGTCGCTACTTGGAATGCCATGCGTTGCAAACTTACCAACGCGCACAATATGTCCACAACCTTTGCAAGTTTTCATCTTATGATAGTTTGTTGGGTCACGATCACGTGGTGTCTCTTCATCAAACCAGTGGACTTGTTCCCATGAGCCCCGTTTCATCCCGAATCGCGGTCGGCTGGCAGAGAAACACTAACAACGCCAGTTGATGGTGAAACCGTCTTGCGCACAAGTGGCTAATTTCGGAAAGCCTTGCTAGCTGCGTTGCTAGCCCTCCATTAACCCCCCTTGGCTTGTTGGAAGGCCACCCCCTTCGCGCGCCCTGGGCCAGCACCTGCTCGAAATCGATCCTCGGACCCCTCCCGGGTCCAAGCTGGCCAGTTTTCCGGACCGCGTCCAGCCGTGGTGACGAGGGGGCCCCTCGAATGGCAAAAACCTCGAACCTCGATCCTCGAGGCCCCAAGACGGCCCCAAGCTCGCACAAGAGGACTCCAGCCTGGAGCGAGAGGCGGGCCCCAAGCTCGCACAAGAGGACTCCAGCAAGGAGCGAGAGGCGGTCGCTGCCGCACGACTCCAGCCGAGCTGGCAGCTCGCGAGCCTCCTCCTCCTGCCTCCTCCTCCCTGCTCTCTCCTCCCTCCTCTCCCCTCTCCCTCCTCCTCCTCCTCCTCCTCCTCCTCCTCCTCCTCCTCTTCCTCCTCCGTTTCCTCCTCCTCCTCTCCTCCCCCTCTCTTCTCAGCCTCCTCCTTCCCCTCCTCCTCTTTCTCCTCCTCTTCCCTCTTCTTCCGTCCTCTTCCTTCCTCCCCCTCCCTCAACCCCCTCCGTCCCTTTCCCTCCCTTTCCCTCCTTCCTCACCCTCTGCATGTCCCTCCCTGTCCCTCCCTCGTCTTCCTCCGCTGCTGGCTCCTCCCTTCCCCCCTCCTCTCCCCTTCCCCCCGTATCATCGCCATGCTGTCTCGCCTGCTCGGCGGTCTGCAATTCGCCCTCTCCTCGATCGAGGCCTCGATGTTTGAGCCCCGATGCCATGAACACAACGCGGCCTCTGGAGGCCGCTTCTGGGCGCTGGGGCCCTAAACAAAACTACCCAGGACTGACCACCAGGAAGGGGTCGAGAGGTCCGGGGGCTTCGAGACGCGACCAAACATCGGAAGGTGGGGCCCTAGACAAATACTACCCGGGACTGGCCACCAGGATGGAGTCGAGAGGTCCAGGGGCTTCTCGACGCGAACCAAATCGGAAGTCTGAGGTCTCACCCTCCTGGCCAAGATGTCTCCCCGTGCTCTTCTGCTCCACTCTGATATCCGTCCTCCCCTACCCGTCGTCCTCCACCTCCCCGTCCTCCTCATCCTCCTCCTCCTGGGTATCGTCGTCGTCAGGAGCGTCAGGGTCGGCGGCCGCCGCACTGTGCGGCCCTCACTGTGGGGCCACGAAACGCTGTACTGGGTGTGCGGGACGCATGCGGGCACCCTCACTGGGGCCTTCGGTGGAGCTCCCTGTGGGGCTACGAAACGCTGTACTCGGTGTGATGCGGGGCACCGTCTCTTCAAAACGAGGACCCAACACCACAGGATGGTTGGGAAGAAGATGATGATGATGGTGGTGGTGGTGATGATGATGATGATGATGATGATGATGATGATGATGATGATGATGCCGATGATGCCGATGATAGCGGAAGGAGGAGGGGGAGGAGGAGGAAGGAGGAACGCGGGGCAACGTCTCTTCAAAACGAGGACCCAACACCACAGGATGGTTGGGAAAAACATACAGACACAATTAATCGTCGATTCCAAAGAATATATGGGAAAATATGGGAAGTGGGGGGGAAGACAAAAACCCAGAAATAAAGGAAAATATGGGGAATCCGTTTATTTGTGTGTATTTGTTTTTGTGTCTCAGGGCCCCTTCACCGTTGGCAACACCCCTTGGAGGGGTGGTCCCTTCGTCCAGAAGGGGGGGGTGCGGGGGGGGGAGCCTCGAGTTCCCCCTGTCCGCGGGGGGACCACCCGAGAGGGAGGGGTCCTGAGTTCACCCTGTCCGCAGGGGGAATCCCTCCTCCAGTCCCCCTTGTCGACAGGGGGGATCACACCTTGTCCCCCCCGTTGTCCACAGTGGGTACTGAGGGGGGGAGGAGGGGAGCCTTGAGTTCCCCCTGTCCACGGGGATCCCCCCCCCGGACCCGCCTCAGGGAGGGGGCAAAGGGGATGGTGCCGACTTAATTACGACGTTCGTGTGTCTGTATGTAACCGCATCAAGCAATTAAGAACCCCCCCCCTCTCCGGCGAAAGTATAAAACACCCGGCACCCCAGAAGGGTTACCCTGGCACCTCGCAACTTTTATGTGAACGCAGACGAGTCTGCTCGCCGAAACAAGCAAACCGCCTGAGACATTCTCGCAACATGGTCTCCTTGTCCTTGTGGTTCTGAAACAAGCGCCTTGCCTGAGACATCCTCAGAAACTGCTCTGGACGCAGACGAGTCTGCGTCAGGTCTGGGCGAGAACTGGAGTGGCCGCGCGTCTTCCCATCGCTCGGCCTTCCGAGCAGGGGTCCTCTTCCTCTTCCTCTTCGTCCTTCTCAGGGTTCTCCTCCTATTCCTCCTCATCAGGGGTCCTCCTCCTCGTTCTCCTCCCCCTCCCCCCCATCGCCACTTTGGCTCTTATTCGCCATTACGGATCAAGCCGAGGGCCAAGGCCTGAGTCAAGAGGCTCTGGCCCAGCTAAACAGAAAAAAATCCTCCTGCTCCTCCTCCTCAAGACTTCCTTACGGCACGGCACCAACACGAACAACGACAAGACAACCAGTTATAATAATTATATCTAGAACAAGGCCATTCACAGCAACAACAACAACAACATCAACATCGAAAACACCAACAATACCGCCAACACCAACAATAACAACATGAAGTCCCACGCAAGGGAGAGCCCAGCTTTGAAAAGGATCCGTCCGTGCCTACGATGGGGGGCGATTCATTTTGGCGGTGCGGGTGCTGAGATAACGCGCCGTGCGAGGCGGGGGCAATATCCTCGGATGCGCACTACCCCTCACGACGGCCGGGAAAAACATGTTTTCAATAGGGGTGGCAATGATCATCGTATAGGACATGGATGATGAAGAAATTGAAAAAAAGGAGGGAGGGAGGACAGAAGCAGGGGAGCCCGTCTGTGTTTGCATTATCATTATCTATATTATCCTTACTGTTATTCGTATTCGCATTCTTAGTCTTATTATTGTTATGTGTATGTTTGTAATGTGTATTCGTATCATTGGTATTATTGTACTTCTTGTCTTTTGTTCAAGCTGTCGGAATCATATTGTGCGGGTGCGGTGCTAAGATAACGCGCCGTGCGTGGCGGGGGGCGATATCCTCGGATGCTCTACCCCACACGTCTGCCGGGAAACAAACATGTTTTCAATAGGGGTGGCAACAATAATCGCATAGGACAAGGATGGTAAAGATAGTGAGAACATATGTTTTTCGTGATAGCATTATTATTAGTCGCATTATTATTATTACCATGGTTTTGCTTATTATGCTTATTCTTACAGCTATTATGCTTCTTAGTCGGGTTATGATTATGCTTATGATTATGGTTCGTAGTATTCTTCTCATGTTTCACTTCTAGCATTTGTCTTATTATTATTAGTTGTTGATTAGTTCTCTTACCCTTATCCTTAGTCCCATTATTATCATTATTAGTTTAGTAGTATGCGTTTTTCATTCTGATGGTTCTTGTTATTAGTATTATTATTCGCATTCGAATTATCATTGTCATTATTATTATTTGTATTATCCTTATTCTTACACTTATTCGTATTATCGTTACTCTGACTCTTATCATTATTGTTCGTATGCCAATCCTTATCATTATTCCAATTCCACTTGGGATACCACCCAAGCCGGGGCGCGGGAATCATTTAGTTTCGTTTCAGTTGTGCGGTACTAATCATATCGTTCTGCGAAAACCGCCCCCCAGAATTATTTGATTAAGGCTTTGTGCTAATGATAACCCCAGGGGGGTCCTTAATGCCTTGATGGTGTTATTCATATGTTTCCCAACCATCCTGTGGTGTTGGTCCTCGTCTTGAAGAGGCAGCGCACTGCGCTTCTCCTTCTCACTCATCCTCCTCCCCCTCCTCCCTCCTCCCACCACCATCATCAGCCCCAGCATCCTCTCCACCATCATCATCATCATCATCAGCAACAGCATCAGCATAAACATAAGCATCAGCATCGACATCATCATCAACATCATCAGCATACGTATTAGCATCATCATCCTCATCATCATCATCCTCATCCTCATCGTCACCATTATGGTCATTATCAACCATCATCCTCAACATCATCGTCATAACCATCAGTATCAGCATCGTGTTCATCATCACCATCATCATCATCCGTAGCCATTTTGGCTCAAGTGGGATTTCTCCCCACGTGGGCAAACATGAATTCCATGGCCATTTACATCGAGGCCACCTGGCCGAGCGCCGCGCCGTTCGAGGACCAGGGTTCTATATGCCCACGCGATGGCGTCCGTTGCTGCCGCTGCTGATGTTGCTCGTCATGCCACATCGTAGAAGTGAGGGTGCCCTTCATCGGCGCGCTTGCCAGGTGTTGCACGGCGGACACGCACACCGGCCTGCTGCTCGGCAGCCTCTTTTCCTTCATCTATGTTTGCCTCCACGAGCTGCTGCACATCACCACATGCCAGTGGCAGCACCGACACCAGCTCCGCGGCCCCTCGTACCCGCTGGTCATCTGCTACGACAGCGAGCTCGCCGCCGTCGCGAACTTCATCAAGAACATGCACGTTCGTCCTCCTGAAGGTGCTGGACATCTTCCACCACTAGCTCCTGCCGCTCCACTCCGCGGTGGTGCTGGCGCTGGACCGCTAACCCCACTTGCCGACGACGAAGCACCTCTTGCTGCCGCTGGTGACGCTCGCCCGCGGCACAGCGGTGCTAACGACTGTGATGCTGCTGATGATGGAGTTCTGCATGATCTTCCAATTCGTGGCTCAGAAGTTCGAGCCGGTGAGGATGGCCATCCTGGAAAATCTTTGCATGAGGACGTTCATGCTGTCCTGCCGCCCGGAGTGGCTGACGCTGCACGCCCCGAACACCCCGAAGCTGATCTGCATGACTGTCCTCGCGCCGCCCCGTCTGGAGTGGTTGCCGATGTTCATCTTAACCATTTCGCTTAAGCTCTTCATGATGATGCTCTGCATGAAACTTCTCCTGCCGTTCCTTGGCATGCTCCTGCGTCCGCCGCTGCTGGTGGCAAGCCTCTCCCGCTCCAACACGGTTTGCACGAACCTGCTCTCGCCGATCTTCGGCACGCTCCTGCTACTGCCGCTACTGGTGGCGAACATACGCACCAACGTCTTTGTCAACATGCACATGATGGTGGTGGGGACCCCGCCGGTGCTCGAGAGCGCCCCGGATCGACCGCTGTTGGTGCTCCTGCCGCCCTGAGCGATCCTGTGCACACTGTTCTGCATGCCCCTCCCGTTCCTCAAATCTAAAGTTCGTCGCCATATTGGTGACCTGCATGATGATACCCCCCTGGTCAATGTGTTGATGATCCTTTGCGCGTTCACGCTGCTAGCGTCGCCGGTGGCGAACAACATATTCGTCCAGTTCTTCTGCATACACTCGTTCCTGCAGCGTTTTCTGGTGCGCCTCATGGTAGCGACGGCCCTCTGCACGTACCTGTTGCTGCCGACGCTGGTGGTGATCTCGCGGTAAGGTCGTTGCGACGATTCGTCTCCATACGCCGCTACGTGTCCAAGCGGACGCAGCCGTTGCACAGCGCGTTGTTCCAAGAGTGGTGGCGGGTCATGCGGCGCAGAGTTATGAAGAACAAGCGCCCCTACTATCGTCGCTTCGACGCCTGGGTGGACTTCACGAGGTTCACATTGACTGAGAGCGATAGCGAACGCAGCATCGCAAACACTGGTAGTCCTGAAGTTCCCGTCACTCGTGCCGCCGCTGGAGCTGCTTACCTTTGCCCGCGCTGCTTCGACGCGCGCTCGCTGGAGATGAGACCGCCCCCCAAGGGCGATGCTGTGGCCAGCGGCGCGCGGGGCGGCGAGTCTGAACCATACGTGATGCCCGCTCATGCCAGGTCTTCTGCCTCTGCTTCACCTCCCCCGCTGTCCTTCTTTTGGCGTCCCTCGCTCCCCCCGCTTCCGCCCATCCCACCTTGTTCTTCTACTTTTCCGGAGCAACGAATACACGTCACCCTTTGCGCGCATCCCGCAGGTTCTAGCCGCATCGAGTAACGCTGAACATTCCAGCCAATTGAAGTAGACGTAGCGGCTGCTGGCAGGGAGCGGGCTCGACTTGCTTGCCTTCTTCTCGTTTCTTGTCCGCTTGCCCTCGTCTCCTCTCTTTCAGTCACGTTTGATCACCCCCATCATCATCAGCATCATTAGCATCAGCAGCATCAGCACCAGCAGCATCACCATCGCCATCAGCAGCAGCATCGTCAGCATCGTCTTCATCATCATCAGCATCAGCATCATCATCATTTTCCTTTCCACCATCCCCGCCATCAGCATCACCAACAGAAACATCATTATCAACGACAGTATCATCATCAACGTCACCATCATCATCATCTCATCAGCATCCTCCGCAACATCATCATCATCATCATCATCATCATCATCATCATCATCATCATCATCATCATCATCATCATCATCATCATCATCAACATCACCAGCATCAACAACATCATCGGTATCAGTTTGTGCACACTCATTACACGTTCCGTGGCCTCAAATGGCGCCACTGGCGCAGTTCGCATGCGTCCCCGCCATTCATTTTTGCACACCACACACACGTTTCGTACCCCAATACGGAGGTTTACCGAATGTCCCAGTGGCGCTGCTCGTGCGTATTGGCCACTCATGTCGGCACACCCCTCACACGCTCAGCGGCCCCATGGGGAGCCGCGCCGAAGGTCCCAATGGCGCAGTGCGCGTGCGTTCCCGCCACTCATGTCGGTTCGTGACCCCACGCGGAGCTCCACCGAAGGTCCCCGTGGCGCAGTTCGCATGCGTCTCCACCACTCATGTCGTAACGCCCTTCACACGCTTCGTGGTCCCACTGGGAGCCCCATCGAAAGTGCCAATGGCGCAGCTCGCGTGCCTTACCGCCATTGACTTCGGCACACCCCTCGCACGCTTCGTGGCCCCCAAGGGAGCCCAATCGAAGGCCCGTGTGGCTGCGTCCGAATGCGGCCTGGCCCCATGTCGGCAAACCCCTCACGCCCCCACGGAGGTGTTCGCATGCGAACCCGCCCCATTTCGGTAATGGCAGTTGCGGTAATCACAGTTGTGAACGTTTGGGTCTTTAGCCAGGCTAACTGTGAGATGTCGGAGGTGGGGGCTTGGGGTCGGAAGTGGAAGGGGGAGCCCCCCCTTTGGGGAAACCAGTTTCGTGTTCGGGTTCGTGTCGTGCGTGCGGGCGAGGCGAAGTGGCGTGGGCGGGCGAAAGAAATGAACCCTCCTCCGGTTAGGGCGCGGCGAGGACAGAAGTCCCCCCCCGTTGAGCCGTGTGGCAGGTGGTTGCCAGGGGTGTCCCGCCGCGGTGTCCCGATGGTGTTCCGTGGCGTCTTGCGGTGTCTCGATTTGTGTCCGGATGGTGTCCTGGTGGTGTGCTGATGGTGTCCAGCGGTGTCACGCCGTGGTGTCCCGATGGTTTTCCCTGGTGTTTCGTGGTGTCCCGTGCTGGCCCGCGGTGCCCCGCTGTGTCCCGTGGTGTCCCATGACGGAATCCTGGAATGGTGTCCCATGATGTCCCGCGGTGTCCCACAGTGGTGTCCCGCGGTGTCCCGTGGTGTGCCATGATTCGTGTCCCGTCGTGTCCCGTGGTATCCCGTGGGGCCCCGTGGTGTCCAGTGAGATGGGTAGTGAGATCGATAGTGAGATCGATAGTGAGATGGGTAGTGAGATCGATAATGAGATCGATCGTAGGATCGATAGCGAGATCAACAATGGTGTCGATAGTGAGACCGATAGTGAGATCGATAGTGAGGTCGATAGTGTGGTCGATAGTGAGATTCGATCGTGAGATCAACAGTGAAATCCATGGTGAGATCGAGAGTGAGACCCATGGTGGGTTTGATGGTGGGATTGATCGTGCGATCGATCGTGAGATCGATAGTAGGACCGATGGTGAGATAGGTGTATTAGTAGTGAGATCGATAGGGAGATCGACATCGAGATGTTAGTTATGTCGATAGTGAGGGTGGTAGTGACATCGATTGTGAGATCGATAGCGAGATCAATAGTCAGATATAGAGTGGAATCAATGATGAGACCGATAGTGAGATCGCTTGCCAGGTCGATAATTATATTGATAGTGAGACCGCCAGTCAGTTCGGCAGTGGTCTCGTTATTGAGATCGATAGTGAGATCGATAGTTAGATCAATATTGAGATTGCCCGTGGAATCGATAGTTAGGGCGATTGTTAGGGCGAGTGTAAGACCGATAGAGAGAGCGATAGTGAGATCGATAGTGAGAGGGATGGTGGGATCGATTGAGAGATCCATGGTTAGGTCAACAGTACGATGAATCGTGCTATCGATAATGAGACCGTTCGTGAGATCGATAGCGAGATTGATGGTAAGGTCGATTGAATGAGACGTTATTCCACCCCCCCCAACCTCCTCTTCACTCCAAGGATGGTCGCTGAGGTATCCATGCATGTTTTGCGCGAGGATTCACACTCATGTGTGGTAGGTCTGGTCTCTCCAGATGCCATCATGGAGCGCAGACGGATTTCGCTTTCTCTCCCTCTCCCTCTCTCTTTCTCTCTCCGCGTGCCATGTTGCCCCAAGGATGCGGACTTCCAAGCGTTCTTATCTAGATTCTTGGTTTGTTTCCTCGTCTGGCCCGCCTCTACATGCCTCCCCGAGCGCGAGGTGATGACCGCAGCGCCAGAGGAGAAGTTCCGGAAGGACTACAGGCAGCCAAACTACTGGATCCGTGAGGTGGCTGGGGGGGGGGGTTAGTAGGTGTTTCTGGAGCCTCGAAGTAAACAAAACAAGCATCATGTTTGGAGCCTCGAAGTACGATCGAGACGCCGATGGACCATTCAGGCGAGACGCCGATGGACCCACTCAGGCGAGACGCCGATGGACCACTCAGGCAAACACAATGTTTGGAACCTCGAAATCGAAATGCGATCGAGACGCCGAGTGGCTCTAATGTTCGGGCCGTGTCTCGTCTGAGCCACGGAACCCCTCCGTGGCCGAGGCTGGCCGTGACCCGGATGGGTCCCTCCGTGCCGTCTTCGGCGCTCCGGGTGTCGGCACGGTGGTCATGCCTGCGAGGAGGTGTCTGGGCGTATTCGGGGGCCGCCACCTGCCTGTCGCGCCTGCTGCCCTGTTCCTCTCCCTCTCTCCTCGCCCTCCCTCCTCCTCCTCCTCCTCCTCCAAACAAGCAGAAGAGGAAGGCGTGGGGGCAGATCAGGCGCTGCGCCTTGAAAGACGGGTGCCTTCTCCCTGGTTCTGACCGAGTCGTGTTGGGAGGATGGTGGGCGGGCTGGCAGCTGGGGAAGGCGCTCTCATACGTTCCAGATGATCCATTTTCGTCTTCGTCGTCTTGTGATTCGGAAGCCGAAAAACAACCAACAACCGCATGGAGCATAATTTCTCTGAGGTCCGCGCGGATCTCTTAGATCGGCGATGGGCTCCCTGGCGGCGCCTCTGGCGCCGCGCTTGGCGCGCTCCGCGCTCCAGGAAGGGGGGTCCACCGCCAATGCAAGAAATCCTTGCGAATCTCTTAGAGAGTATGTTTGTGCAGTGTTATGTTACTCTACACGTTCAATGGTCAAGCCATGCTATTGCGTTGCTACAAAGTTCTGAGGTGGTGCAGGCTAGTAGCTGACAGAGTCGCACTATACGATATTGTGTACCCCTCTATCGTCCGGTCCCCTCATCCTGCTCAGCCTTCTCGACCCTCCATCCTCTTCCTTGTCCTCCGCCTCTTCTCTTCCTCCCCGCTCTTCTCCTCCCGCTCTTCGCCACCCTCCTCATTCTGCTTGTTTTGCAGCGGCATTTGGGGTGAGGCCCGTCTCGTCTCTTCAGCCTTCCCCTGGCTCCCTGCCGCTTCCTCCTCGGCCAGAGGTGCAGCTCGACGTTCGTATCTTCGACGGGCGCACCCAGGTAGAGGCGCTCCTGTCGTGCGAGCTGAACCCCTCGGTGGCCAAGCCGGGTGCGGAGCTGGTTCTCGACGGGGAGGATCTCGAGGAACAGAAATGCGCAAGCACAATTTCACCTTGGCATCGCTCGGACGTGTGCATTTTTCCTTCGGCGAGGGCAATCGAGGAGCATGCTTGATCATTTGGCGAAAAATCCACGCACGAAGCCGAAGAAAAAACAGGGAATGGACGTCCGAGCGATGGCCAGCAGCAGCAGCAGAGGCGAGGAGGCGGGTCGAGGCGTCGGAGGTCGGTGACTTCCTGGGGCGGCGTTGCTTTCTCTTGGGTCGGCGCAGGGCCCCTCCGCCTCCTCCTCCTCCTCCTCCTCCTCCTCCTCCTCCTCCTCCTCCTCCTCCTCCTCCTCCTCCCCCTCCCCTGTCCGCCACCACCGGTGGCGCCTTCTCGCCGCTACCCCTCGGGCGCTCCGCGCGCCTGAAGCCCTGGCATCGCTCGGACGTGTGCATTTTTTCTCGGCGAGGGCCATCGAGGAGCTGCCGTAATCATTTGGCAAAGAAGCCACGCACGAAACCGAAAAAAGCACAGGGCATGGACGTCCGAGCGATGGCCAGGAAGAGGGGTATGGGGATCGGGGTCCAGCGCCAGCCGCAGAAGTGCGTGCGGACCCCCGACGTTCGTGCCGCTGCCGCCCCCCGCTCTCCTAGGACCTCAAGCTGGAGTCCGTGGAGATCGTCCCCACTGGCGGCGGCGACGGAACGGCGCTCGCCGAGGGCCCTGGGGGCTACGAGCTGACTAAGGACGGCATGGTCGTCCGGGGCGTTGGCACTGCCACCACCTTCGGCCTGCGCACCAAGGTGACCGTTGTGCCAGAGGAGAACACGCAGCTGAGCGGGCTGTACTTCAGCGGGTGCATGTATTGTACGCAGATGGAGGCCGAGGGCTTCAGACGTTTCACGTACTTCCCAGACCGGCCAGACGTCATGTCCAAGTACACGCGGGTACGGGTCGAGGCCAACAAGGCAAAGTGCCCGGTGCTTCTCGGCAACGGCAACGAGATCGACGCGGGCACTTGCGAGGACGACGCAGAGCGGCATTTCGCGGTTTTCGAGGACCCGTTCGCAAAGCCGTCTTACCTCTTCGCGATAGTCGCGGGCGATCTGGGCCGCATCGAGGACACGTTCACAACGGCGTCGGGCCGTGAAATCAAGTTGGGGGTGTTCTCAGAGCAGGCCAACGTGGACCAGCTGGACCATGCCATGGTGTCGCTCAAGAACGCGATGAGATGGGACGAGGAGAGGTTCGGGCTGGAGTACGACCTCGACGTCTACAACATCGTCGCAGTGAATGATTTCAATATGGGCGCAATGGAGAACAAGGGCCTGAACATCTTCAACACGTCGCTGACGCTCGCGAAGCCTGACACAGCCACAGACAGCGATTACCAGCGCATCGAGGGCGTGATCGGGCACGAGTACTTCCACAACTGGACCGGAAACCGTGTCACGTGTCGCGACTGGTTCCAGCTGACCCTGAAGGAAGGCCTCACCGTCTTCCGCGACCAGGAGTCGGCACCTTCTAAACGTACTTCTACTACATAACGCGTCGGCCCACCCAGGGGCGACGCGCGCGCGCTCAGAAGTCGTTTAGCATATGCTCGTTGGTGGGCGGTTTCTGGTCGTGCCGCCTGGGTAACATTATCGGGCTGGACGAAAGGGGGGAGCAGCGAGGGAGGAGGAGGAGGAGGAGGAGGTGGAGGAGGAGGAGGAGGAGGAGGAGGAGGTGGCGGCGGCGGAGGATCGGGTCGGGCGAAAGGGGGGGATTGGGAAAGGGGGGGTTACAAAATCTGCTGCATGCAGCTGGTTTCGGCCTCGCCGAGGGGCCCATTCCTCGATACACGGGCGCCGGGAGGCGCCGGGAAAGTCAGCTGCGTGAGCTGATTCTCAACCCCCCCCCTCCTCCTCCTCCTCCTCCTCCTCCTCCTCCTCCTCCTCCCCCTCCTCCTCCTCCTCCTCCTCCTCCTCCTCGTCGTCCTCCTCCTCCTCCTCCTCCTCCTCCTCCTCCTCCTCCCCCTTTCGCCCGACCCGACATTATACTACTGACATGTCTGTATTATGTTGGGTTCGGACGCGCACCTCCGAGGGGGTCGCATAGTTGCAGGTTTCCCTGATGGGGTCCAAGCAGATGGGATCGGAGGACCGCGCCGCACCACCGATGCATCCGCGACGTCGGCGTGGAGAAAGTCGGGCTCCACGTCCAGCCACCTCGCCGATGCATCGGCGATACGGTGCGATCCTCCGACCCCGTCTTCTCGGACCCCACCTGAGAACCGCATCCGATAGCTACGAGCATGGAAACGACAGCTCCGCGCGGAGGTCTTGGATCGGCGTTGGACCCCCCCCCCTGCCGGCACCCCAAGCGCCGCCCTCGGCGCGTTCCGCGCGCCGGGGAGGGGAGCCCAGCGCAGATCCAAGGAGTCCGCGCAGACCTCCGAAAGATTACGTACGTTTATGCCACTCGGTCTTCTTCGATCGCACGCCCTTCTGCGTCCCGTTTTGCGTGTTCAGTTGCTTGGCATCTCACTCTGTTGTTGTTTGCGTCGACGCCCATCTGTCACGGCCTGGACCTCTGGCGGCCACGGGGGATATTCTTCCTCGTCGTGCGGCGGGCCGTTCTTGGCAGAACTTGTTGTTACTTCTCTTTGCCGACCGGCGATGTCCACCTGGGAAACCCTTCTGTCATCGAGGACATAAGAGTCCCTGACCCTGGTAGCATTGTGAAGACGTGGTCCTTCTTGGGTCCCCTTCTTTGCCTCAGGGATGGGCATTCTGGGCGGCTTGGTTTGGCACGTCTGAAGAAAAGACCCCCGTCCTTCATGTTTATGGCCCTGCTAACCCAGGTCCCCTCCCAATGGATTCAGAGCTTGATCGTCCTGCGCCCCCTCAGGAGTTCTCGGCGGACATGGGCAGCCCCGCGGTCAAGCGCATCGAGGAGGTGCGCGTGCTGCGGGCCGCGCAGTTTCCGGAGGACAGCGGGCCCATGGCCCACCCCATCCGGCCCGAGAGCTACATCGCCATGGACAACTTCTACACGGCCACCGTGTACAACAAGGGCGCTTGACGTCGGCGTCGTCGTCGTCGTCCGTCGCCGTCGCTGCCGTCGCAGCCGCCGCCGCCGCCGCCGTCGTCGTCGTCGTCGTCGTCGACGTCGTCGTCGTCGTCGTCCGTCCCTCCGTTCGTCCTTCCGGCGTCGTCGTCGTCGTCGTCGTCGTCGTCGTCGCCCTGCGCCGCCGTCGCCGCCGCCCCAGCCGCCGTCGTCGTCGTCGTCATCGTCGTCGTCGTCATCGTCGTCGTCGTCGTCGGCGCCTCGTCGTCTGTCGCCGCAGGTCGTCTTCGGTCGTCGTCGTCCGTCGTCGTCAGCGTCATCGAAGGCGAACGAAAATGTACAGCCATACATGTTCTTAGGTCCGAGCGGATGTCTTGGGTCGGCGCTGGGCCACCCCCTGGCGTCGCTTCCAGCGCTGCTCTCGGCGCCCTTGGTGCGCCAGGGAGGGGGGGGGGGCCATTTTCCACACGGGCACCGGGTGCAACAGATCAGCTGCGAGCGAGGGGTGGGCGTGAGAATGAGAAGGCCTTCTCAGAAATCTCGGAAGTCCCCCGGCCTTCTGAGAAGGTGCCTAAGTTTTCCCCGAAGTCAGAACACATTTCTGAGAAGTCCCGCCGATTTCTGAGAAGGCCTTCTCCTCACTCCCCCCCCCTTCGCTCGCCGCCAAACAAGGGCGCTCGAAACAAAAGCAAGTGCATTCGGTAGCAACTCATGGGAGCCTCGAGTATCCTCGCAAGGAGAGCACTGGCGTGCGCTAGCGCCTGGGAATCGATGGGGCAGCGCAGATGTCGCATCCATTAGCGCCACTTCAGCTTCGATCAGCGTCGGTCAGCGCCGATTCGCAAGAGCCAGTGCGATGGCATGGGAGGCTCCAGTCGTTGCCACAGCAGACAAGTTCACACGCACATGCATCATGGGGCTCGAGCGGACTTCTCGGAGCGGAACGGGGCCCCCCTGGCGGCGCCTCCGGCGTCGCCCCTGGCGCTCCGCGCGCGCCAGAGAGAAGCGCCCAGCGCCGATCCAAGAAATCCGTGCGGAGAGGAGGAGGAGGAGGAGGAGGACGAGGAGGAGGAGGAGAAGGAGGAGGAGGAGGAGGACGTGGACGATAAGGATGAGGAGGCAGAGGAAGAGGAGGAGGAGGAAGAAGAAGAGGGTGAGGAGGAGGGGATGGGGAGGAGGAAGAGGAGGAGGAGGAGGAGGAGGACTATTGCGAGGCGCCGAAGTCATACGCATGTACCAGACGCTCCTCGGCCGCGACGGCTTCCGCAAGGGCATGGACCTGTACTTCCAGCGCCACGACGGCAGCGCGGTCTCCTGCGACGACTTCCGCGCCGCGATGGCGGACGCGAACGACCGCGACCTGTCTCAGTTCGAGGACTCAAGCAGTGTCGGGCCGAAAGAAAGGGGGGGATAGGGAACGGGGGGGTACGACATCTGCTGCATGCAGCTGGTTTCGGCCTCGCCGCCGGGCCCATTCCTCGATACATGGGCGTGGGAAAATCAGCTACGCAAGCTGCTTCTCAAACCCCCCCTTTACTATCCCCCCCTTCCGCTCGGCTCGACATAGGATGGAATCACACCTTTTCTGTGGCTTGTGCCCGACGTTTTTCGAGCTCTCCTGGCTGAGACGATGCTGGTTTGAGGCGTCGGCCCCACAGTCAAGTTGCTGACACAAGACCTAGAACAGGGCTAGGATCGGGATAAATCGCTCCAGAGCGTTCTGGAGCGCTCTCAGAGCGTTCCGGAACGCTCTGGAGCGGCCGCGGCGCCCAATACATCCTCCAAACCTGCCGATTCTCAGAGGTTTCGAGTTATCCCGATCCGATTTTGTCCCGATCTTCGCGTCGTTTTATGCCACCTTGGGCTCATCGGGTGGTCGGGCTGGTCCCCGGGTCCAGGTCTGGGAGTCTCTTCGCGGCAAGGCCCGCCGTGGCCGCTCCACTTGTTCGTCCCCGGGCCCCCTTCCGCTGCCCCCCCCCCCCCCTCAAGCAGTGGCGAAGCGTCCTGGCTCGCCTATAGCTTGGCATCGCTCGGACGTGTGCATTTTTCCTTCGGCGAGGACCATCGAGGAACATCCTTGATCATTTGGCGAGAAAGCCACGCACGAAACCGAAAAAAACACAGGAAATGGACGTCCGAGCGATGGCCAGATAGGCCTACCAACAAATGTTCTAACAACCTTTTGTGGTTTGCACGAAATGCTCTCAGAACACTTAAGGTCGAGACTGTCTTGGTTTAACGCGTCGGGCTTATGTTCTAAGAGCATCGCTGATGTTCTTAGAACATTTTCGGGTTCTTTGAACATTTGGTGGTAGAACTATAGGAATGCCGGGACGGTCGGTCCCTGCGCAACCCCCTCTCTGGCCCAGCGGCCAGGGAGGCGTGTGCCCCAAACCCGAGCCCACGGCGCCGGCCCTGCCAGGACCCGGGCGACCCCGAGGCCCGACGCTGCGACTCGACCACCTAAGCCGGAGGAGGGGAAGGCACCCGTGCTGCTACCCTTCCTTCGCTCTCCGTTTCGGGGCCCCTTGGAATGCCCTCGTCGCCACCGCTGAGTTCGTCCTGCAATCCTGGTCAGAGCGCACCCCATGAGAGGTCCTGGGAGTAGCGGTATCGGTACCTTTTAACGATCCTCGGACCTCAATCCTCGACTCTTGGATCTCGATCCTCCATCCTCGGACTTCGCATCTCGATCCTCGATCCTCGGCTTTCGGTCCTCTTAACATCACCTCTTTCTCCTCACACATGCTGGCCTCCGGTAGGCAACATTCATGATCCCCCCGCGACCCCGTCTTTTATTATCCCTGTGGGATTATCATCCGCCGCACAGGGTTAGTTTTCCAAGTAAGGGTGACCCTTTCCCGGGGTGGCCTCTGGGCACCTGGGGGGGCCCCCGATCGACGGGGAGTGGCCGAGTGTGGACGAGCGCGCAGGGGGTGAGTTCGTTCCTCGCTTGCTCCGATGGAGGATTAGCCGAGTACGCTATATTCACCACCCACCAAACCAACCCAACCCAACCCGAAGGCCCAGATTTACCCTCGGTTTCCGGTGGGGGGGGTCGGGGAACATTGAAAAAACACATGGAATCCGTACCCCCCCCCGAAATTCGGGTCCAGTTCGGGTCTTCGGGTTGGGTTGGGGTGGTCTGATAGGTAGTCACGCTGTATGAGGCGCGAGTGGCCCGCATTGTTGCATTCGACCGGGGCCGTGTCCGCCAGCACGCGCGCACGGGCGTGCGAACGATTTCGGCATGATCGCGCGAGAGGCCGACGCGGCCCAATTCGAGGATCGTGTGTACAAGTGTGTGCTCCCTCGTTTTCAAAGGATGCTGAAGCGAACGCGAATAGGTATTTGAAACAAGGCGTCGGGAACGACACATTTTAAACAGCGTTCGGGGCACTCGGTTCTGGCATCCTGAAGCTCGAGGTTTCTGGAACGACGCGCGCGTGATGTATGCTACATGGTGGATTGTTGATACACGAATGCGCGCGCATAGTATTACTTGACGTCTGTATGGGGGGGTCGAAGCTGTATTGGCCGCGGTGATATGGATAGTGGGAGAGTCATGTGTAAACTGCACAACCCAAAACCGGCATGATAATAAGGGGGTAAAGTTTGACTTTCTTTGGTGAAGATATGTGTTCAGGCTGCGTGGAACAATCCAACCTATGTGGCGGCGACGGGGCGGCGACGGTGGCGACATGGCCGCTAGACCGTAAGACCATGCTTGACGACGGGCGGCGACGTGGCGGTGACAGCGGCAGTATAGCCGCCAAACCGCCAGAGGCGAGGCGGCGACGGGGCGGCGACGGCGGCAACATCGGGACCCGGACCGCCAGACAGGCCCCTTTCTGTAGAACAGGAGAAGCACTGCTTGGCGACTTCTGTGTGTCATAAGCCGGTTGGGGTGCACGTTTTTGTTTCGAGTATCCGCCGACGAGGAGTGGTATCTGCAACCTGGGACCCCGCAGGTGGAGGCGACGGGCTCCTGGGACGCGACCTCGGGCACCTACACGCTGACGCTGCGGCAGCGGGTGGGCGTCGGGCAGCAGCACCTGGCGGAGGACAAGCGGCGGGAGAAGCCGATGTTGATCCCGGTGGTCGTCGGGCTGCTGGACAAGGCTCGGGTCTCACGTGATGGGGGACTCCTCTCCGTCTGGAAGTAGCTTCTCCTGCCAAGATGCGGACTGCGAGCGGAGTAAGTTCGCACATTGCTCGGCGTCGTCCGGGTTTGTGTCTGTTTGGATTTAGCCACCCCTGATCAGCGCACACGGGGGTCAGCCAACCCCCCTCTAGTTCTGTGGAGGACGATCAACGGAGAGGAAGCATGTTGCCAAATAATTTCCAGATGTCTAAAACATGTGGCAAACATGTTTTAAACATGTAAAACGCAGATTTAAAGCATGCTTGACACATGTGATGTCGAAGCGGCCAACAAGGTTTCACGGCAGGGCCCCGAACGACCTGGATGTGTGTGACCCATTTTAATGTCAACGCGCCTAGTAAGGACGCGCGCTTTCATCTAGGGTGCCATTGTGTCTTTGCCTCTGCGGCCCGTCCTCTGCCGTGTTCACTGGTCGTCCGCCGCCAACAAAGATCCCAACTTCGGCCTCCAAGGGTCTTGCGTCCTTACCACCCGTCCTTAGCACACATTTTGACAATACTGCGTCCCCGAGAGGCGACGGGCAAGGAGGTGGTGCCCAGCAGGGTCTTGGAGCTGGCCCAGCCAGTCCAGGAATTCGCCTTCGAGGGCCTCTCCTCCGAGCCAGTGCCGTCGCTGCTGCGCGACTTCTCCGCGCCGGGCGCGCGCGCGCGCGCTCGCGTCTGCACCGGCCTTCTAGCAGGAGGATCAGCGGACGACAAGATACCGATACCGCTGCTCTTCTGGAGAGCCCTCGTCGCCACGGCTGGATTCTCCTCGAGAGTTGGGCCAGAACGAACCCGGGGAGAGGTCCGGGAGCAGCGGTATCGGCATCTTCAGATTCCTGCAGTGGAGGAGGAGGAGGAGGAGGAGGAGGAGGAGGAGGAGGAAGAGGAGGAGGAGGAAGAGGAGGAGGAGGAAGAGGAGGAGGAGGAGGAGGGAGGAGGTGTAGGAGGGAAACGAAGCTTCCTCCCTTGCCCCCTCACGCGCGTCTTGCTGCAGACGCGCGGGCTCGAGTAGCGATCGTGACAGGGCGTGTTCAAAGACTAGTCATTCGAGCGCCCAGCTGACCAGCTGGTGACAGGGTGTGAACAGAAGTGTTGTCGCGTCAGAGCCAGCACGGCGGAGGCAGGGGTCGGGCTGGACGAAAGGGGGGGATCGGGAAAGGGGGGTTGCGGAATCTGCTGCGTGCAGCTGGTTTCGGCCCCCCGAGGGGCCCATTCCTCGATACATAGCCGCCTCCGGCGCCGGGAGGCGCCAGGAAAATCAGCTACGTGAGCTGATTCTCAACCCCCCCCTTTGCTATCCCCCCCTTTGCGGGAGGAGGAGGAAGCGGAGGGAGAGGAGGCGGAGGACGACGACGACAGTGTCGCCGACGGCGAGGCCGAGGCCGACAAGCAGCGGGCCGGGGGCGGGAGGGGCCGCCCTGGCTGGCCGTCACAGTCTGTAGGGGGGGGTGCGCACGATGTTGTTGCCCCCGTTTGCCCCATGCGCCGGTCCGCCGGCAGGGGGGAGGACGGAGGAGTTGGAGGCAGAGGAGGAAGGAGGATGATGAAGGATGAAGGACGGAGCATGGAGGACGGAGGATGGAGGAGGATGAAGGAGGATGGAGGATGGAGGAGGAGGAGGCGGAGGAGGAGGCGAAGCCAAATGCGGAGGAGGAGGAGGCGGAGGAGGAGGGGGCGGAGGCGGAGGAGGAGGAGGAGGAGAGGCGGAGGAGGAGAGAGGTAGAGGAGGAGGAGGAGGAGGAGGAGGAGGAGGAGGCGGAGGAGGGAAGCGACGGGGCAGAGACGAGAGGGGCGCCCGTGGGTTGATGGCAGGCACTCCAGAATGTCGGTGTGTGTGTGTGTGCGTGTGTGTGTGCGGTGTGTGTATGTGGATGTGTTTGTGTGTGTGCGTTTGTCTGTGTCTGTGTGTGAGTGTGTCTGTGTCTGTGTCTGAGTCTGTGTGTCTGTGTCTGTGTGTCTGTGTGTCTGTGTGTCTGTGTCAGTGTCTGTGTCTGTGTGTCTGTATATGTATATGTATATGTGTCTGTGACAGGGTTTGTGCGGGCGTGCATGCGTGCGTGTTTGCGTTTGCGTTTGTGTTAGCGTGTGCTTGTGCTTGTGTTGGTGTTTGTGTTAATGTTTGTGTTTGTGGTTGTGGTTGTGGATGTGGATGTGGTTGTGTGCGTGTGTGTTCGTGTCTGCGTGTGTGTGAGTGTGTGTGTGTGTGTGTGGGGGGGCTTTCTTGATCACCATCTCGGTGCCGTCCTCCTCCCACTGGCCCTGCCCGCGCCGCTCCGCTCCCCTGGCCCCTCCCCCTCTTCCCTTCCGCCTCCTCTCCCCTCGAGCTGTCGGCGGCGAGCTGGGGGGGGGGGAGTGAGAAAAACCTGGCCTTAAGTCAGGCCTGTCCCTCTACAGGAGGAAGATCCAGAAATAGTCAAAACATAGTATGGTTTTTTTTTGACTTTTTTTGAGCATTCGTGTAGTATTTTTTGAGTCTTTTCAATTTTTCTTACGCCTGGACTTCTCAGAAGGCTCAGGAGGCTTCCGGCATTCTGAGAAGTGTTCGCAGCCTTCCCCGAGGACGCAGAAACCTCCTCAGAAGGCGCGGGGATTTCTGAGAGAAGTCCCGCCGCTTTCTGAGGAGGCCTTCTCCTTCTCACGTTCCCTCCTCTCTCGCTGCCGAAACTCTCTCCCCTTCCCTCTCTCCCCCCCTCGAAGTGGCTCGGCGGACACCTGTTCGACACTGCGAAGTCGTGCTACAAGTGGGGTCTGGGAAACGGTTGCCTGCGATAGCGAGCTGCTGAGGGATGTGGAACCTGTGTATCGACCTCACCCCAACATGCTTATACTATAGGTTTGTCGCCCCCCACAGGGGCGACGCGCGCACCGAGAAATCTTGTAGTACATGCGTCGTGGCGGGCGCTTTCTGGCCACACCGCTTGGGAAACGATCCACTACAAGATGTCTACACTCTATGTTCGGGTCGGACGCGCGCCTCCAAGGAGGATATATAGTATTAGTATGTCTCTGTGCGTCCCATGTGTACACCTTGGGCGATGCTTAAGAAAACTTAAATTTTCGGCCAGGGTCTCGATTATTCTTAATGTTTCAATGTAAATCCTAAGATTCGAACGGGAATTTGGGGTTTTTATTCAAGTTCTGAGACTATGAATTTCTTAACCCATGGTTTCTAAAGCATTTCGCAGGGTGTACGCTCGCAAATCCAACGGAGGCGCCCTGGCGCCCCCGCCGCTTGTTTACACGGGGTGCCCTCGTGGCGACGTCGGCGCCGCTCGCTCCGCTCCGCTCCGCTCCGTCCCTCCGTCGCCTCCGCCCGGCTTTTGGGGCCCCTTGCGAGAGGGCGACGGCGGCAGGTGCGGTGTTCGCTTTCCCGCCCATG
>CAUYUJ010021581.1:0-110000 GCA_963575745.1 Prorocentrum cordatum | reverse complement strand
ACGGATGGGGCACGGATCCGACGAGTCCGACATGGATTCGACACGGATTCGACGCGGAGAGGGGCGCGACAAGACAGAGAAGGTCCCCCGAAGACGCAACATGACCGTTGTCTCAGCTTGCCTTCGGGGCTCACAGACCCCTTCGCCCTCGCGATTCGAACAAATCACGGCGCGCGTTTCCTTTGGGGGGCTGTCTCTTGGGGTCCTCTTGGGCCGTCTTCGTCGCCTTTTGGGCTGTCTTGGGGCCTTTGGGGGCCGTCTGGGGGCCGCCTTAGAGGCGTCTTGGGTCATTTTTGGAGCAGTTTTGGAGGCATATTGGGCCGCCTGGGAGCGTCGGTAAGCCGAAAAGGCGGCCGAAAATCATACAAAATCTACGGGAACTCAATCATGTTGGCATCTTGGGGTTTTGTTGGGAGGCCTCTTGGGGCGTCTTGGAGGCCTCTTGGGCCGTCGGGGGTCTATCTTGGGCGTCTTGGGTCGATCTTTCCGCGTCTCGGGGCTCTCCTGGGCCGTCTTCGGGGCCTCTTGGGGCCCTCTCGGCCCGTCCTGGGGCCGTCCTGGGCCCGAAAAAACTATGCGGGACCAGTTCCCTGAGCAAGGGCTCCCTCGAGGGCGCGAAGTTATTCGCGCTTCGCGCTTCGCGGTCCTCGTTCCTTCTCCTCCTCCTCCTCGTCCTCCTTTTCTCCCTTTGGGGGGGCGGCGCGAGGGCGCGAAGTTATTCGCGCTTCGCGCTTCGCGGAGCGCGAAGCGCGAAGTTGGGAGCCCTAGCTGAGCCCCGGGGGGGCACGCGGGAAGCCCCGAGAGACTTCGGAATTTCGGGTCCAGGCCCCTTAAAAAGACCCCTCGGGGCTGACGGCTGAGGCTCCAGGGATTCGGCACCGGTTGAGGCCGACCTGAGGACACACCCACTCCGTGCCCAGAGGCACGGTGGCGGATGGGGCTGGGGGTCTGAAGATGTATCCAGGTTGATACAGTGGACCAGAATGGAGGCAACTGGCAAACAGAAGCTCGAGGCAGCCTTGGCCGATCGATCTGGGAGTCTGTTAATAAGCCCAGATAGTAAGGATGAACAACTTTCCAAGGTTACCCTCGAATCCTTCCCATTCGGCCCATCCTCGGCCGCTCTCGCTGGCCGCGCCCCGCCCGCAGAGTGTCGACATGGCCTTCCGAGGCCCTCGCATCCGGATGGTGTGTTCTTCTTATACGGGCAGGGACCGAGCACGACGCTGTTTAGCTTGGTTTTGACCCTTGCTTCGTTTTTCGTCTCGTGTTTCGTTGTTGTTCCATCGCTTCGTTTCTGCTTCGTTTTCGTTTGGCACCGACTTCGTTCCACACGTTTGCCTTAGACGTTCGGTCTCGTCTTGGTTTTCAGGTCTAAACGCCATCGCGTTTTGAGCACCGTTGTCCTCGTTCGTTGTATCCGGGTTGACTGTAATTGGCGATGCCCCTCTGGACGCCTGGAGCCCGAAAGTCCGGCATCGCTCGGACGTGTCGGGCTCTCGGCAGGAGCCCTCGAGGAGCGTTTCGGGCCACCTTGCTCCAAAAAATATTGCACGAGACCGAGCCATGCACGAGGCATGGACTCAGAGCCCCGGATCATCAGGGGTAACTCGGGTCAGGGTTAACTCGGGTTCGTTTTTCGGGAATCCGAACCCGAGTTATCCCGGACCCGAGTTACCCCGGATATTTCGGGCGTCCAGAGCCCCGAATCATCAGGGGTAACTCGGGTCAGGGTTAACTCGGGTTCGTTTTTCGGGAACCCGAACCCGAGTTATCCCGGACCCGAGTTGCCCCGGATATTTCGGGCGTCCAGAGCCCCGGATCATCAGGGGTAACTCGGGTCAGGGCTAACTCGGGCTCGTTTTTCGGGAACCCAAACCCCGAGTTACCCCGGACCCGAGTTACCCCGGATAACTCGGGCGTCCAATGGACGCCCGAGCGAGATGGCGAGGAAGCCGCAGCCTCTCGGGGCCCTCTTGGGCTCGCTCTCCTGAGGCCCCCCACGGGCGTGCGAGGCCTCCGGGGCTCCGTCTCTCGAGGCCCCTACGTGGGGCTCGCCAGAGCGCCCCAGAGGGGCTCCAAAATAGAATTAAGTCGGGCCTGTCCCCCTACAGGGGGATTTTCGACGAAAATTATAAAATACACTACAAATGGTCAGAGAATAATCCAAAAATAGTCTGGGGACTATTTTTTTTTTTTAAATTATTTTTTGACCTTCTTGGGGTATTTTTGGTGTATTTTTTTTATTTTTCGTCGAAAATCCCCTTGTAGGGGGGGGAAACGCCCGACATAACCCTACTTGGGGCTCCCCAGAGCGCCCCAGGGGCTCCAAAATAGAACGAAACGCTGGGAGCACCTTGGGCCAGGGGCACCCTTAGCAACCTCCGATCTTGGAACCCTCTCCGGGCGCTCTCCTGAGGCCCTCCTGGGGGGGCGGAGGGGGCGGCCTTCGGGGTTCCGTCTTCTCGGGTCGACAACACGTGAGAGCCACCTTTCGCCAGAGTGGCCTTTTTGGTGTGGGCCCAAAGGCAGACCCCTGGCGTTGTGGCAAGATCACGACGGGAGGTCTTTCGAGATGTTCGACCTCCGGGGGCCCTTACCAGGCCTCCGGAGCGTCAGAAAGAGACTCAGGATGAAACACCGGTCCCGGAGAAGGGGTCCAGACTCTGGGGGTCGACGTTGCGAACAAGTCACGACGTCGGGGGTTTGGGATGGGGTCCCCCGTATCAAGCGAAGCGGTAGCAGCGGGTTGCGCGCCCGGGTTTGGCCACCCCGCGTCTCCCGTTAAACCGCGCACCAAAGGTCTCTCCTGCCCAGGGTTTTTCTTGGACGATCTTGGATCCATCTTGGGGCCTCGGAAGATCATCCGAAGCGAAAAGGTCCGTTGGCGAACCTCAATGACACTGCATTGTGCTCTTGACCGAGTTTGGCATCCGGAGGGTATCCTTGGGACTTTCCGTTGCCTTTTTCGAACAGTATTGGGGCAATCTTGGACGCGTTCTGGATGCAATTTTGAGCATCCTTGGGTTATTCTGTGATATCTTCAAGCATCTTGCGCATTTATCGAGCAACCGCGGGGCATCATGTTGTTCGTTTGTGTTGGTGTGGTTGTTGTTGTTGTTGTTGGGGTTGTTGTTGCTGTCGTCGTCGTCGTCGTTGTCGTTGTCGTTGGTGTTGTTGTTGTTGTTGTGGTTGTTGTTGTTGTTGTTGTTGTTGCTGGTGTTGTTGTTGCTGTGGATAGTTGTGTTGTGTTTGTTGGTGTTGTTTGTGTTGTCGTTGGTGTTGTTGTTCGTGGTGCTGTTGGTATTGTTGTTGGTACTACGTGTTGTTGTTGGTGGTGTTGCTGTTGCTGTTATTATTGTTGTTGTTTCGAACCGAAGGTTTGTAATTGTTGCCGTGTATCGAAAAGGGGTCTGCACCGAGTAGCATGTCCATTTGGAGCACGAGAAGTCGCCTTTTGGAGCGCTACAGTGAAACCGCATAGTGAGGATGGGCAACCTTCCCACGGGTACCCTTGCACATCCTTGTCTCTTCGGCCCATGTTTGGCCAGTTTCGTTGGCCGCGCCCCGCTCGAAAAGCGTCGAAGTGGGCGTCTAAGGCCCTTGAGTCCTTGCCGCGCATCCTGATGGTACGGGCCGATTGTACTGGTGCCTCCAGGACCCTCCGGGACCCCTCCCGGGGCTCTCTTGGGCGATTTGCAGGCAATCTTGAGGCCGCAGGCCCAGCTCCGAAGCGAACGGGCTAGAATTCAAAGTCATTGGCAAAACATATTGTTGAAGGGCTGTGTCTTCTACTTGGATCGCCGCGGGGGGTGCAAAGAGGAGAGGGGGAGACAAGGGAATGCTAAGGTGGGCTCGCTTCACCCTAACCCAGCCTAGAAGTGGGTTGCACGTGCCTGAAGTGGCTTAAGGGCGCACAGATCTGGGCCAAGTGGGCGGAGCGCACTTCGCGGAGTTACCTCATCATCATGAGCCACATCGGTCACTTGCACCACATTTATAAGTTGGGCTTAATCCAGCTTAGGCATCTTGAGGCAGGCTGGAGGCCATCTCGAGGCACCTTTGAGGAAGGTTGGAGGCCATCTCGTGTTACTCGGCATCGCTCGGAAGTGTGCATTTTTCCTTCGGCGAGGACCATCGAGGAGCATCCTTGATCATTTGGCGAAACAAACTGCACACGAAACCGAAACAAACACAGGGAATGGACGTCCGAGCGATGGCGAGGTTGTCGTGTGCAGTCTTGGGGGCTGTACTTCGGCCACCTGGGCCCCCTCGCTTGCCGCCGACGGATCAAGATCAGGAGGGGAGAACACACACAGTCACAATTCATCGTCGGCTCCCAGGAAAGCTGGAGACAATGTGGGAAGGGGGGGGGGGAGACGAAGACCCAGAAAGCATAGGAAATGATGGGGACTCCTGGGATTGGTGTATCTATCTATTCGTGTGTCCCTGGGCCTCTTTACCCCTTTACTCAAAGAAGAAAGAACGCCTTACACATAAACTGTTGGCGCTCCGCGCAGATTTCTTGGATCCGCGCTGGCCCCTCCCCTGGCGGCGCCTCGCGGATCCAAGAAATCTGCGTGGAGCGCCAACTGTTTATGCTGATGGCGTTTTTTATCTGCAAAACGTTGATCCCGAAGCCGGTGGGCGTTGCGGTCGCATACAGTCGGTCCGGATTAGTAGGTCGACCCTGCCAGATCAAGGGTACTCTTGTGTCCGGTGTCTCGCGACCCGTGCCGTGCCTCTTACATTCATCTGGCAATGTGGCTATCGGAAGGGTCTCGTGTCCTCTCGCGTGTCCTCTCACATCAAGGCCGATTGTATTAGGGAACAACAAGTGACATAAACATAAAAACTCTGAGGTCCACGCGGATTTCTCGGATCGGCGCTGGACCCCCCTCTCCCTGGCGCGCGGAGCGCGCCAGGGGCGGCGCCGCAGGCGCCGCCGGGGGGCCCCAGCGCCGATCCGAGAAGTCCGCGCGGACCTCCGAGTTTTTGTGTTTATGCCACTTGTTGTTCCCCTGTGTATTTGCAAGACGTTGATCCCCGAAGCCGGTGGGCGTCGCGGCCGACTGTACAGTCGGGGCCCTGAAGAAGGAACCCTTGCGGTTGGGGAGGGGCTCCGCGTTCCTTAAGTGCTTCACAGCTTGCCTCAGGCTTTCCTCATGTTTTCGATGGGAAATCGAGGTTTAGCTTATGGAAAAAGGGGCCTCGTTCCTTATTTAGGGCTCCTTAGGTCAACGCCCCGACTGTATACACCGAGCTCAGGCCGCAGCGCCGGCAGTGCCCCGGGCGGCTGGCCTCCGCCCGCGTGCTGACGGGCGGCCCGCGCCGTGCCGGCGCCGGCTGCGGCGCGCGGCGGGGCCGGCCGAGGCTCGGTCGCGACGAGGACGACTCGAGCAGTGGCGAAGCGTCCTGGCTCGCCTATAGCCCCATCAAACAATGTTCTAGGAACTTTTTCAGAGCCCCGAATCATCAGGGGTAACTCGGGTCAGGGCTAACTCGGGCTCGTTTTTCGGGATTCCGAACCCGAGTTGCCCCGGGCCCGAGTTACCCTGGATAATTCGGGCGCCCAGAGCCCCGAATCATCAGGGGTAATTCGGGTCAGGGCTAACTCGGGTTCGTTTTTCGGGAATCTGAACCCTAGTTACCCCGGACCCGAGTTACCCCGGATAACTCGGGCGCCCAACTTTTTGTGGTTTCCACGACATGTTCTTAGAACATGTCTGGCGGAGTCTGTCTTGTTCTAACACATCGGGTTTATGTTCTAAGGACATTGCTTTTCTTCTTAGAACAGTTTTGGGTTCTAAGAACATTTCGTGGTATGACTATAGGAATGCCGGCACGGTCGGTCCCTGCTCAAACGACGGCGATCGCGCAGCCCCCGGAGGTCCCATCGGTCGTTGAAAGTGGGTATTTTTTGAGTCCCAGATTCCAATTTGCTTCAGTGAGCGCCTTCCTACCTCAACGATCGAGTGGCTGCACCTTTTCCGTCCTCATTAGGGGGCGGACGGGCACACAATCTATTTCCAACGCCTTCCTACTTCATGTTTCTACCCACTTCTTCCGACCGATGGGTAAAGTTCGAGGTTTTGGGCATCGTCGTCGGTTCTCGGCGGTTTGCCAGCTTCGGGATGCGCGCCAGCAGCTGCGCCTCGCCGAGAGCGTTCCCGGGGTGCCCGGATCGTTCCGAATGGCGACCGGAGAGCCGAGTTATGACCGAAAAGCAACTAGGCGTACGGTGATCAGGTAGCCCCTCGCGTTGTGAAAATCATCGCGACGAGAGATGTTTACACTGTTTTCGGCCTCCATGGGCCCTTCCCGGGCCTCGGGAGCGCCCCAAAAACGGTTCAGAACGAAGAACCGATCCCGGGGAAGGGGTCTAGACCTTTGATCGGAGGTGGATAGACCTCCTACCCTGACGCGTCGATTAATGAATTGGCCGTTTTCGGTTCGCGAGAGGGCGTCGCTGCCGTCATTTTTGCGGGTCCAGGTCCGTCGGTTTCGGTCCCGGGCCGTTTTCGCTAAGGGGAGGTTTGCTAAAGGGAGGCTTGTCCACCGTCGATTTGAGGGTCGACGTTTTGAAACAAAACAAAAAAACGAGACGTCGGGGGTCTGGGAGCATCGACCTGGAATTCGCATATATATTTATTTATTTATATATATATATATATATATATATATATATATATATATACACCGTCCCCGGGCCCGGGGCCGGGACCTCGACCACAAATGTGCACCCCGGGGGGCCCGGAGGCTCGTCGGGGCTTGCCGGAGGCCTCCCCAGTCAGACAAGACGGCTCAAGAAGCGCCCAAGACGGCCCAAGAAACTTCCAAGAGGCCTCCAAGAGGGCTCCGAGATGCTGAAGATGGCCTCCAGACGTCCAAGGACGCCCCCAAGAGGCCCCAAGAAGCCTCCAACATGCGTCCCAAGAGGGCCCCTAGACGCAAAAATTGGCCCATTCCCTTCGTAAAACGTACATTTTCAACAAAGTTGTCTTTTGGGCTTTCCGACGTTACAGGACGGCCCAAGAGGCGCCCAAGACCGCCCCAAGACGGCCCAAGAAGCTTCCCAGAGGGCCCCAGGACAGCCCAAGAGGGCCCCAAGACGGCCCAAGAGGCGCCCAAGATGGCCCAAGAGGGCCCCAAGACGGGCCCAAGAGGGGGCCCAGAGGGGGACCACGAACCGCAAGCTCGAGCCTTCCGCCCCAAGAGGCCGCCAGGAGGCCCCCAGGAGGCCCCTCAAGAGGCCCCAGGAGACCCCAGACGTCCAAGGACGCCCCCAAGAGGCCCCAAGAAGCCTCCAACATGCGTCCCAAGAGGGCCCCTAGACGCAAGAATTGGCCCATTCCCTTCGTAAAACGTACATTTTAACAAAGTCGCCTTTTGGGCTTTCCGACGTTACAGGACGGCCCAAGAGGCGCCCAAGACCGCCCCAAGACGGCCCAAGAAGCTTCCCAGAGGGCCCCAGGACAGCCCAAGAGGGCCCCAAGACGGCCCAAGAGGCGCCCAAGATGGCCCAAGAGGGCCCCAAGACGGGCCCAAGAGGGGGCCCAGAGGGGGACCACGAACCGCAAGCTCGAGCCTTCCGCCCCAAGAGGCCGCCAGGAGGCCCCCAGGAGGCCCCTCAAGAGGCCCCAGGAGACCCCAGACGTCCAAGGACGCCCCCAAGAGGCCCCAAGAAGCCTCCAACATGCGTCCCAAGAGGGCCCCTAGACGCAAAATTGGCCCATTCCCTTCGTAAAACGTACGTTTTCAACAAAGTTGTCTTTTGGGTTTTCCGACGTTACAGGACGGCCCAAGAGGCGCCCAAGACCGCCCCAAGACGGCCCAAGAAGCTTCCAAGAGGGCCCCAGGACAGCCCAAGAGGGCCCCAAGACGGCCCAAGAGGCGCCCAAGATGGCCCAAGAGGGCCCCAAGACGGGCCCAAGAGGGGGCCCAGAGGGGGACCACGAACCGCAAGCTCGAGCCTTCCGCCCCAAGAGGCCGCCAGGAGGCCCCAGGAGGCCCCTCAAGAGGCCCCAGGAGACCCCAGACGTCCAAGGACGCCCCCAAGACGCTTCGCGTCACCAATTTCTTCTCGCAACGATTCCTGGGTCTGTGACTCGACAGAACCTAAGCGCGCGCGAAGCGCGCGCGTGGTTCTAGTGTATATATATATATATATATATATATATATATATACCTCGCCGAAGAGTCGCGTGGTCGCGGTCGCACTGGGGCCTCGGGGTATCCCCGGGGCCCGCGCGGCAGGGGCACGGGGTGCTCATGGGGCAACGGTGCGGGAGGTGCAAGAGCGAGGTCGCTTCGGGGAGGGTGCCCTGATGCTCTTCGTGCCTGTTGGGTGCTCTCGTGCATCCTGCGGGACGACCGGCATGGGTACGGAAAGAATGGGTACGATGCCCAACAGCAGTTCCTGTTCATGTTAAGCAGGACTCGCTGTCCGCGCCGCCGCGGCCTGTGTCCATTCGAGACAGGCCGCCTGCCCAACAGCGGCCGCTGTTGGTTTGGGACAACATTTGCTGTTGGGCATTGTGCCCATTCTTGCCGTGCCCATTTCGGGCGTCCAATCTCCTGCGGGAGGGTTCTCTCGAAGGCTCCTCGTTTTGGCCGGCGGAGGGCCTCGTGTGCCTGAAGGATGTGGTTCTGGCTTTGGTGCGACTGCAGATCGGCCGCGTGTTCCAGCAGCGCGGAGATATCCCTCCTTCGGCGGCGAGCGAGGGGGGGAAGTGAGAAGGAGACGGCCTTGCCAGTAGGCGGCGGGGATTCTCTCTCTCAGAAACCCTCCTGGCCTTCTGAAAATGTCATGTGTCTTCGGAGACGACTTCGAACACTTGTCAGAAGGCCAGGGGACTTCCAAGCCGTCTGAGAAGGCCCCGTCCTTCTCATTTCCCCCCCAAGCTCGCCGCCGAGAATTGATCGGCCGTATGTTCCAGCAGCCCTGAGTTATCCCTCATGCGCTAGCGGTCAGCACCACCATCGGCCCGCTCGCCGTGAGCACCTCGGTTCGCAGGATGGCGGGGTTCTCCTCTTCGTGCTGATCGTCGTCTTCTTCCCCTAACGTCTTTTTCCCTCGCCTTGTTGTGGCCTATTGGGGCCATTTGGGAGCTCCTTGGGAGCCTTTTGAGGGCTCATTGGGCAGTCTCAGAGCGCTCTTTTGGGCAGTCTGGCGTCTCCGGAGTCCGTCTTCGGGGCCTCGTTGGCCAGTTTGGGGGGCCCGTTTGGGGCCCTGAAGAGTCGTCATGGGCTTCTCTTGCGGGCCGCTGTGAAAGCTTCTTGGGCTATCTTGAGAGCCTCTTGGGCCCTCTTGGGTCATGATGCTCCAACCAACTTTAGCGTTGATTGCCAAACATGATTCCGAGCACGATGGAAATATCGAAACTGGATGGTTTTCCTGTGTCTGGCCCCAGGAGGCGACTTTCGTTCGCCACTTCGCCAGCGTGTCGGACAGATCTTGCTTCAATACTTTCTTGTGTGTTCGAAATTATTTGTGGGATTTGGTCCTCAGGTACGATGGGATCAGCATAACTCTTGGGGGCAGCTTGAGCCGTCTTGAGGCAATACTGGGAGCCTGTGAGGCCGCCCTGGGTCTGGGAGGAGCCCGAACAGGCGAGAATACGGAGATCCTCCAACAACGTTCACAATGCGAATGGCTAGTACATCTTTGGGCCATCCTGGAGGTCCTCATGGAGCCCTCTTGGGCCGTGTGGGGAGCCTATTGGGCCGTCTTGAGGCCAGCGTGGGCTATCTTGGAGCAGCCATCCTGGGCCGCGTTAGAGGTTAGAGGCATAATGTCCAAAACCTTTGAAACAAGTATGACGCCCCCCCCTTGATCCCGACTGCCATTAATTCGCCGCCCAGAAACTGTTCTTTCCATTTCCCCATGGAAAATATTCAACGGTGGCCGAACGATGCGATTGATAAATGCACACATGTACGTGTGTATACATAGATGCGTATTCACACGCACGCACGTGCATGCATTGGTTTGTGCGACTGCATGCCTGCAGATGTGCAGGCTACTTCGGTCGACGAGTAGGTAGTTTTTGTCTTACTGAGACACTGTACGTACGTACGCGCGCGACTGCGCGCGCGTGCGCGCGGTGTCGTCTAGTTCTCGCACGCGGTGTGAGGCTGACTTGCCTCATGTGGGCTCCCAGAGTCCCAAATGTACACGGCTTCGGGGGTGACGCGTGTCGTCCTTTGTGTTTTTGTGTTTTATGTGAAGTTGAATGGGTTTATGTTGGCTCCCAGGCCTCCAGATTTACAATTCTTATTTTATCAGACGGTTTCGGGGGAGGAACATGTCACAGGTTGTTTGTGTGAGGCTGAATCGCTGTAAGCTGGCTCCCAGCATCCTAAAGTTACAGTTGGTTTTGGTCACGCTGTTTCGGGGGTGAAAAGTGTCACCCGTTGCTTTGATGAAGCTGAATGGCCTTACGCTGGCTCCCCGAATTCCAAACTTACTAGCCGTTCTTCTCATGCGGTTTCGGGGGTGACACGTGTCACTCGTTGTTCGTTGTGCGGCCGGATGGCCTTATGTTGGTTTCTCACAGTCCCAACTGTAAAATGTGTGTTTCTCAGAAGGTTTCGGGGGTGACTCGTGGCGCCCGCTGTTTTTGTGAGGTTGAATGGCTTCATCTTGGCTCCCAGAACCCCATGTTTACAATTTAGTTGCTCACGCGGTTTCGGGGGTGGCACGTGCCACTTGTTGTGTTTTTTTGGGGGGGGGGCTGAATGGCGTTGTGCTGGTGTTGAGAATTCCGAAGTTACACTTGTTTTTTTTCTCACGCGGCTCCGGGGCTGGCGCGTGACGCTCGTTGTTGCTGCGCGGCTGCATGGCTCTCTGTGGGGCCGTGGGATCCTCGATTCACTGCTGTTGTTTCCACACGGTTTAGTTGAGTGGCTTTGTGCTGGCTCCCAGAGTCCCAGGTGTACAGTTGTTTTTTCTTTCGGTTTCGGGGGGGGCACGTGTCACCCGTTGTTTTCGTGAGGCTGAATGGCCATACGCCCAGACAACCAGTTTTACATTTGGTTTTTCTCACGGTTTCGGGGGTGGCAAGTCTCGCCCGCTGTTTTCGTGAGGCCGAATGGCCTAATAGTGGCACCCAGAATCCCAAATTTATAATTGTTGTTTCTCAAAAGGTTTCGGAGGTGACACGTGTCACCTATTGCTTTTGTGAGGCTAGATGGCCTTATGGTGGCCCCCAGGACCCCAACATGTACAATTGGGTTTCTCACACGGTTTCGGGGGTGACGCGTGTCACCCGTTGTTGTTGTGAGGTTGGATTGTTTTATGTTGTCCCACAATCCCAAATTTACCATTGTGTTTTCTCACGTGGTTTCGGGGGTGACACGTACCTCCCTCTGTTCTTGTGAGGTTACATTGCGTTTTGTTGGTTTCCAGAACTCAAATATTACAATTGGTTTTCCTCACACAAACCGGGGGGGACACGTGTGACCCGTTGTTTTTGTGAATATGAATGGCCTTATTTTGGCTCCCCAACTCCTAGATTTACAAGTGGCTTTTCTCACGCGGTTTCGGGAGTGACACGTGTCACCCGCTGTTTTTTTCTTGTGAAGCAGAATGGCCTTATTTTGGTTCCCAGAAACGAAATTTTGAAATGTTTGGTTTTACCTCACGGTTTCGGGGGTGACACGTAGCACCCATTGTCTTTCTGAGGTTGAATTGCGTGTTGGTTAGACCTCAAAATTACAATTTGTATTTTTCGCACGCTGTTTCGGTGGTGACACGTGTCCCCCGCTGCGTTTTTGTGAAATCGAATGGTCTTATGTTTGCTCCTCGGATCCTAAATTTACAATTGTGTGTCTTGTCACGCGGCTTCGAGGTTGACACGTGTCACCCGTTGTTTTTTAAGGATAATTGGTTTTATGCCGGCTCCCGGAGTCCCAAATTTACAATTGTGTTTCGCACGCGGTTTCGGGGGCGGCACGTGTCACCCGTTGATTTTGTGAGGTTGCATGGCGTTTCGTTGAGTACCCCAAATTCAATTTTGGTTTTTCTCGCACGTTTTCGGGGGTGACACGTGTCACCCATTGTTGTTTTTGTGAAGTTGGATGGTTTTGTGTTGGTTCCCAGATTCGAAACTCAAATTTGTTCTCTATATCACGGTTTTGGGGGTGACACGTAGCACCCATTGTTTTTTGTTTGGTTGAATGGCGTTTTGTTGGTTCCGAAAACCTCAGAGTTTGATTTTGTTTTTTTCTCACGCAGTTTCGGGGGTGACGTGTCACTCGTTTTTTTGTTGTTTCTTTTTGTTGTGGGTTTGAGTGGCCTTACCTGAATCCCAAATTTACAATTAGTTATTCTCACGCAGCTTCTGGGTTGGCACGTGTCGCTCGTTGTTTCAGCGCGGCTGTATGGCCTCATGCAGGCTCCCAGAATCCGGAAGTTGCAGCTGGTTTTCCTCACGCGGTTTCGGGGCTGACACGTGCCACCCGTTGATTTGGTATGAAGTTGAATGGCCTTATTTTGACCCCCCGAATCGCAGACGTACATTTGTTTTTCTCAAACTGTTTCGGGGGTGACACGTGTCACAAGTTGTTGTTGTGAGTTTTGATGGCCTCTTGTTGGCCCCCCCAAACCCTGAATTTACAAGTCGTTTGTCTCACGCGGTTTCGGGCGTGACACGTGTCACCCGCTGTTTCTTGTGAGGTTGAATGGCCTTATGTGGGTTGGTTCCTACAATCCCAAGTTCGCAGGGCGTGGCCAGCGTGGCCTGACGCCCAGAGTGAAAGAAGGGATCTGCAACAGGGGGTCTGCAATGGAGGTTGAATGGCCCATGTATGTCAATCTATAGATCATGTTTGTGATCGGGTACGATTGGCATCCAAGGTTGGCGGTCATGGAGGCCCGTCGTTCGTTCCCGCGCTTTGCCCGCGCGGGCAGACGCGCCTTTCATACATTATCGTTCATGCGTGCGGGCGTTGTTGCATATCACGTGTGGGGCGGCGAAGTGGAGTGCAAGTGTGGTGTGTCTTGAATGTGCGATTCATGATCGCGTATGTTCCCAAATAAGGAATTGTCGACCCTTAAAACAAATTTGGAATGGGCCCCGCGATTCGCCCAAAATCTGAATTCACATTTGCCTTTTGCAAACTGTGAATTCACATTTCCCTTTTTCCCAAAATGTGAATTCATAATCTGGTCCTCTCATACAGATTCCCGTGCAATACTCCATCATGTGAATTAACATCTCCCTTTTTCTCCAAAGTGTGAGTTCACATGTTCCTTGTTGTTCCTTAACTGTGATTCACATTTTGCTTTTCTCCACAATGTGAATTTACATTTTGCCCTGGCCCTCAAGATTCCCAGATCTGAAGCGCAGCGTTCCGCATGTCTGTTTGACTGAGCAGATTTTGACATTCACTTCGCCTCCTTGCTTCGCTTACCCTCAAGTCTCGCGCGTGGGTGCAGGCGGGGAGCTTCAATTAGTTCCCATGTGTGGCCCATCGAGGCACCATTGCTTGGACCCTGCGCCCGAACCCACACTCACTCTCCAAAAGAGGAGTTGCGCAGGATTCCGCCGCTGCACGCGGTGCGCCACGGCGGTCGCGGGGACGTCCCCGGCGGTTCAGTTTTCCCCGCCTTCCTTTTGATTTCTGTTTGCGCATTACAGGCTGTGGGGCGCAAACTGAAAACAACAAAAGGCTGTAGTCTACAACGCTGTAGTCTACAGCGCTGGGAATAATCTCAGTTCGAACTGTCCCCCACGTTGATGTCTTAAACCGCTTTTAGACCTAGCTGGGCCATCTTTGCGGCATCTGGTGGCTTGCTTGGGCCATCTTCGAAGCCATCGTGTGCATTTTGTTGGACGCCTTCTACAGCGCCTTGGCGGGTTGGACCCTAGAAGACTTGCAACATCCCAGTTATAATAGAGCACTTGGCATTCCACCGCGCCTAAACGTGCCGAGGGGGGGCATGGTTCGCCTCACGCGCATTTTGTTTTCCACGTGTGAGTGCGAGAGCGGCGGCGGGGCCCATCTTGCGAAAACCGTTGCAGGTGAAAGCTGACTCCTCGCCCAGAACCCGAGATGGGTGTCGACACCGTGCTTATCCTCGACGCCGACATTTTTGCTTACTCGCGGGATCTGGCCTCCCCTGGCCCGTGTTTTTTTTTCGAGCGCCCGATTTGTTTCGCTCGTTGCCCAAAGCTCCATCGACTCTTGCCAGGGCGCGCAGTGTATGTGGAGAGGGCAATTCCCAACGCTCCCAGGAGTTGTAAGAAGGGTCGTGCCTGTTGACAGTTTTATTTGCAGCTGCTCATTTCTCTCTCTCTCTCTCTCTTTCTTTCTCCCTCGTTCTTTTTTGTTCTCTCTCTCTCTCTTTTTCTCTTCCTCTCCCTCTTTCTATCGTCTCTCTTTCTCTCTTTTTCTATAGGCCCGCGCGAGTGCGATTTTGCCACCGAACCAGTCAATCCGCAGCGATTCCAGCCTTGGGTGTTTCCAGCTTCCCCGTGCAGATTTGTGTCTTGTGTATTTCTCTCTGTCTCGCTCTCTCTTTCTTTCTCCCCTTGTTGTTTATTGTTTCGGTCTCTCTTTCTCCTCTCCCTCTCTTGTCTATTTTATTTTTCGTGTTCTAGACATGGTAGCTTCCATAACTGAATACTGGGCGTCTGCGACAGGTTGTACGCATTCGGGTTCGGGCTCGAAGAGTTCGGGGCCCGCGCCGCAGCCTCATGCTCGCGGCGTTCGGCGTGCTCGGGCAAGTGGCCGGGCACTGGGTGGGAACTGGCACGGCCCTGTGAGCGTCTCGCGGTTCGTCGGGGATGCGCCCGCGCCGGCCAGTGCGAGCCCACCGCGGTCGCGTGCCCCGACCTCCAGTGCGACCGTCCGGGGCCGCGGGGGCAATTCCCACCACGGCCCGGCAAGCGTTGCCCTGTTGCTCGGGAGTCTGTGCGTGCTGATCGGTGGCGCGGCTGCTGGCGCGGCGGGCACCCTGGTGGCCCTGCGGCTGAAGAGCGCGCGCGGGCTTGAGCAGTCCGGCGCGCACGAGAGCGAGGAGCTCGGCGAGGAGATTCGCGAGCAGGCGAAGGCCCTGAGGCAACGGGCGCTCGCCCAACACGGATGGCGGGCCCGGCGCCGCCGCTGCCCGCGTCGTTCGCCGCAGCGGACGTGCGGGGGGGGGGGCTGTTTGGGCCTAAGTCTACACCGTCGGCGGCCGCGACCTCGTGCACGAGCGTGCCGTCGTGGTGGTGGACCCAGCCACGCCGGGTGTCGTTCCGATCGTGACGGTGGACAGGGACGAGCACGAGGAAAAAGTCATCGGCACGGTCGACATCCGCCACTGGGACCTGTTCAACAAAGGTGCTGGTGGCGGCACATTCGCCTGGGCTCTTGCCGCGCGGTGTTTGTTGCTTCTAGGCGATCCCCAGTTGACGGACGCGGTGCCGCGCCTCGGCCCGCCTCGGCCCCGTGGCGCCCACGCGGGCGGTGGTGCCGAATGTCGGCGGTCGCGCGTTCAGGCCGGCCGCCCTCGCGCTGCGGCCGCCCCCGCGCCCGGTGCGGTCCCGGCGGCCCCAGTGGCTGGGGGGCTCGCAGCCTTGGTGGCAGCCCTGGGCGGCCCCGACGGCGGAGCGCCCGCAGGTGCTGCCGCCCCCGCCGCCACCGCCGCGGCGTCCGCGGCGGGCGGATGCCTCGCGTCCCCCGCGGGCGGCCGCGACCGCGCTCGCTGCAGCGGCGCCGCCCGGTGCGCCAGCGGGGTGCACCTGCCCCGCCCGCCCCAAGCGGCGATGCCCGCATCCTCGCGGTGGCGCGCAGCGCCCGCGGCGTGAGGTACGCCGTCGCCTCGATGGTCGAACGGCCGTGGGCGGATTGGCCCGTCCCTGGGCCTCGCGCGGTGCTGCGGGCGCTGCAGTACATGGCGCTCCCGGCAAGGAGGCCAACGGCTCATCGCCGTAGGTGGCTTGCGGAGGGTGGGCTTGGATGTCGAGGCACCAGGCGTGGAGATCCGTCGCACGTCGTGCATGGTGCGAGAAGCGTCGATCACTCACGACCAGGAGCACGTCGCGAGCCTTGTCCACCTAGAGCCAATGGCGCGCGACGTCCAAGAGCGCAGGAGGGGCGCCGCTGGAACCTGGTCGCGCTGGGCGAGACTTGCGCGGCGGATTGGGCCGGCATGCTGGGGTCGATGCAGCGATGCAGCTCGGCGGCTCGTCGCGTCTGCCCGGCCCTAATTAGCTGCGTGGCCGCCTCGCGCCCGGAGGCTGCACCGAGAGAAGTCTCGACAGGCGGCGCTGCCCGCTCGAGGACAACGTGGCGCCCGCTTTCGTCAGCACCGTCCTGGGCTTGATCAAGTCTCGCGCCGTCGGTGCGGTCTGGCTGGTCACCCCGTTCGCGAACTGGACCAGAGCATTGTGGCCCCCTTCTGAGGCCTGACCGATCATTTTTCGGTCTGTCGGCCCTGACTGTTCATGAGCAAGCCCGCGTGGTCGCTGGCAGCACCACCTGTCGCAGCACAAGAGAAGCCCTTCGTGCTCGCATTGCCGCTCGAGTGCGTGGAGAACCCGCAGACCTCCCAACTCTGGCTCTTGCCTACAGCTCCAGAGGTTGTCCCTAAGCCTTTTTGTTGCATAAGAGTGCCATGCGTCAGTGTCAGCACAGCGCCTGCTACAATGATGCGACAACCGTCATATCTTCGAGCGCTGGTTCTGCCCTTGCTCCCGAGAGACGATGCGCAGGCAAGCGCGCCCTGCGCAGTCGCAGTCGACATCAGCATGTAATTTTGGACGCGTCGATGAGCAGGGACGCGAATGGACTGATGTCGCCGCGGAGTATTTGTGCCCGTTCACCCAAACTGTTGCGTTGTATCGTGGTAGATATGCGCCTGTAGCCCGGTCGGGCCCTCCATATTTCGGCAATGCGTTCAGTTCGATGAGTCGGCCTTCGGCTGGACGTGCCTTTGGAAGTGGGTGCGGGCCACCTTTGTGCGCTTGCGGGCCAGCCTGTGCAGTCATTTTCGGTTGCCCACTCCGCTGCCCAATTCGCGGTTTCAGATCCCCGTTTGGCCTCGTTGTGCCTCAAGAGGTGCAGAAAGTTCTTGCCCCGGATTGCTCGAGCGAGCAAGTCGCTTTCATTAGTGAATGTTGGGCGTCTGCGACAGGATGGAAACACCCGCGTCCTGCCTCGAATATATTTTCAGATTCATCCCGGTATTCGCGCCGTTGTTGCCAATCCTTGCGAATGGGTTCGGTCGCCACATGGAACACGTATACTACCAATGGCGGGCTGCTTTTCAATCCCAGATATTTCTCGAGGGCGGGGACGACTCTGGGGTGGTGTATATTTGTTTCCTCGATGTCCCGGGGGAACAATGAAACATGTATGCACCAGGGTCCCGTATACACCCGAATCCGCTCTCCAGTGCAAATTCCAATGCAGGGCCGGAACAGCGTCGGTGTATAGAGTTCGATCCTTGATCCGGGTCACAATCATGCAGTCGCGGGCCAACCTGTGCAGTCATCTTCTGTGGCCCGCTTCCAAGCTTCGGATCACTGCCTGATCCTTCCAGGCTGCGGATTCTGTCTGGGCAGTTGAAGCGAACTATAGATACATACCTATGCACATATAAAACATATACATACGTACAGCCATGCTTATGCATAAACATACTTATGCATCAGCAATTACAAACATACGTATGTATGTTTGTATGTGTGTATACATGCAGGTATGTTTATATGTTTGTATAACTTACCACGTGTATATACACATACACCTATATATATATGTGTGTGTATGCAGGTGTATGTATGTACAGATGTATACATGTATACTTAATTTTATAGTCATATACATATAATGCCCCCCAGCCCATCTCGCCACCGTGCATGAGTTGTGGGTATGAAGGCTACTGGATGTTCGTTGGGATCTCGTGCGGGGCCTCTTGTGGGGCCTTGCGGAGGCAGTTTAGACATGGGGGCCCATTTGGGGGCCTCCTGGGGCCCCTTGGGGTTTCCTGGGCGCCTCGTGGGGCGTCCAGGGAGATTCTTGGGGCGGAAGGCTCGGATTTTCGGGTCGTGCTCCTTCTCTTGGGTCCCTTTTGGTGCCGTCTTGGGCCCCTCTTGAAGACCTCTTGGGCAGTTTTCGGGTGGTCTTGGGGGCCCCTGGGCCGTCTTGCAGAGTCGGAGAGCCGAAAAGGCGACAACGCGAACATCGTTCAATCACAAGAAACTGAAGTTTGCCTCTCGAGGCCCTCTTGGAATGCCCCCTGGAGGCCTTTGGGGGCGTCTTGGAGGCCTCTTGGGCCATCCGAGGCCATGCTGAGCGTCTTGGAACGATCTTTCGGCGACTGGGGGCCCCCCTGGACTGTCTGGGGGCCTCTCGAAGTCCTCTCAGCACGTCTTCGGGCCCTCTTGGGGCCCGAAGACATCCACGCGGGGAGGCGCGCCGGAGCCCCGCGAGGGCACGCGGGATGCCCCGGGAGACTGCAGACATCGGGGTCCGGGCCCCGACTCTTCTCGGCGGCGCGCCTGGGGGGGAAGTGAGGAGGGGCGGGCCTTCTCAGAAGGCTCGGAGGTTCCCCGGCCTCCTGAGAAGTTTTGAGGGCCTCACCCGAAGACGCAGAAGAAAGTCTCAGAGGGCGCCGGGCTTCTGAGGAATCCCGCCGCCTTCTGAGAAGGTCTTCTCCTTCTCACCTCCCCCCCTCGCTCGCCGCCGATCTTTAGGACTGAGAACTGGTGCTCCATGTATTGAGCGACTGACCTCAGGACACGCCCACTCCGTGCCCAGAGCCACTGTGGCGGATATTTCCATATCTATATATATATATATATGTATATATATATATGTATATACACAGATCTATGTATGCATGCTTGTAAATATGTATGTATGTGTACAAATTTACACACATACATATACATATAGATGTATATATACACATGTTTGTATTCGTACAGCTCTAGATACGTTCAAACCGTCATATAGTAGGTGTATATATATACGCAGTATGTGAGCCCGTAAATGCATATAAGCATATCGGAGTCCTCATCTCCCCGATTTCCCTTTTCCCTTCTCGGCCTTCTGTCCCGATGTTGTTCCCCTCCTCTCCTTACTCCTCCCTCTCATCCTCCTCCTTGATATCATCTGCCTCCTGCTCTACCAGCTCCGTGCCATCTACGGCTCGAGGTTTTCCCTTCTCCCCGCCCATCCTTCTGAAGATCAGATTTGGTCGCCCAGAAGGCCTGGGGCCAGGGACGGCTTCTCTCGCCGCTGGCATTCGTGCTCCGGGTATCTCGAGGTTTGGCCTGTTGGATCCTATTGAATTTGGTCCCGTCCGTCCTTACAGTGGAGACCCATGCCAAGAAACATCCTGCTTGCCTCCAGGGTGCCCTGGGTTTCTTGGCATTCGATGGTCTTGCTATGGGAAGCGTGACGTTCCCACGCGAAAAATCGATGGACGTCCTGGGGTCTCAGATTGGGTTCTTGTGGACGGTTTCTTGTGGACGGGCCTCCGCTGTAGTCCCCCCTCCTCCTCTCCAGGCCTGCCAGGTGGGGTCCGAGCAGATGGGGTCGGCGGATCGCCCCGCCTCGCCGACGCATCGGCGATGCCTCGGCGCTGCGGCTCGATGTGGAGCCCGATGTCCTTCACGTCGACGTCGCCGATGCATCGCCGACGTCGCTGATGTATCGCCGATGTACGTCGATCTATCGTCGATGCGGCGCGATCCTCCGACCCCACCTATTCCTGCACTGGGGCTACCCCCACCAGGCTACCCCCACTGGGGCCTTAGGTGTAGCTCCCTGTGGGGCCACGAAGCGATAAGCTGGGCGTGGCGACCGCATGTGACCACACCGACTGGGGTCTCCGGAGGAGCTCTTTTTTGGGCCACGAAACGTTGCACTGGGTGTGGCGGACGCATGCGGGTACCCCCCCTTGGGGCCTTAGGTGGAGCTCCCTATGGGGCCACGAAGCGCTGTACTGGGTGTGGCGGTGGAGCACGCCTACGGGGCCACGAGACGCTGTATTGGATGTGGCGGACCCATGCGGGCCCCCCCACAACGGCGTTCGGTGGTGTTCCGTATGGGGCCACGAAGCGCTGTACTGGGTGTGGCTGACGCATGCGGGCACCCCCATTGGCGCCTTCGGTGGAGCTCCCTATGGGGCCACGAAGCGCTGTACTGGGTGTGGCGGACGCATGCAGGCCCCCCCCCTTTGGGGCCTTTGGTTGAGCTCCCTGATGTGCCGCGACACGTTGTTCTGGCTGTGGCGGACGCATGCGGGTACCCCCACAGGGGCCTTCGTTGGAGCTCCCGCTGGGGCCACGAAACGCTGTACTGGGTGTGGCGGACGCATGCGGGCACCCCCACTGGGGCCTTCGGTGGAGCTCCGTATGGGGCCACGAAGCGCTGTACGGGGTGTGGCGGACGCATCCGGGCACCCCCACTGGGGCCTTCGAGGGAGCTCCCTATTGGGCCACGAAACGTGTGAGGGGTGTGCCAAAGTGAGAGGGGTGACGGGAGGAGGGGGGATGGGGGAGGGAGGGGAGGAGGGGGCAGCGGGAGGAGGAGGAGGAAGAGGAGGAGGAGGAGGAGGAGGAGGAGGAGGAGGAGTGAACGCGGGGACCGTTTCTTCAAAACGATGACCCAACACCACATGATGGTTGGGAATAATCAAAATAGTCTCGGGGCGATGCTTCGATTTTTCCTCCAACATCCGCCTGCAGAGGGACATGCCCAACCTAAACCTGCTCGGACCCCGTTTGGGAGGCCTCTATCCTCTGCCCGCCCCATCGACGACGATCCGAAGACGAGGACCCACGAGCGACAGACACCACGGCGCCCGACGACGGGCGATGCCGCCGGCACACGACCACAGGGGAGCAGCATCCCGGCCCGAGGCCCCGCCCAGCGCCTTCTTCGGCCGCGCGCAAGGCCGCCGCGCGAGAGAGAGAGAGAACGGCCTCGCCCCTCGCGCCTCGATCCTCGCTCCTCCTCGCTCCTCCCCCTCCTCCTCCTCTGCCTCCTTCTCCTCCGCCGCCTCCTTCTCCTCCGCCGCCTCCTCTTCCTCCTCCTCCTTCTCCTCCGCCTCCTTCTCCTCCCCCTCCTCCTTCGCTTCTTCCTCCTTCTCCTCCTCCTCCTCCTCCTCCTCCTCCATCCCCTCCTCCTGTCCGGAACGACCTCTGGTGCAGGTCCCCGCAGTCTAGGCGTCTTGGGGCTTTTTGGCCCAGGCCTCCCAAACCGGGACGAGCTTTCGTGAGTTTTGGCTGTTCGTTTGTTCCAGGAGGCTGTCCAGCTTTGGAGTGCTCAGCAGCAGCTGCGCCTCGTCGAGAGCGTTCCTTGCTATCGCTCGGGCGTGTGCACTTTTTCCCGGCGGGGATTATTAAGGAGCATCCTTGAATCATCTTGCGAAACCACCGTGCACGAACCCCCCCCCAAAAAAAAGGGAATGGACGCCCGAGCGACGGGGAGCGAGAGCGTTCTGGGGGGGCCAGGATCGCCTCGAAGCGCCGCCTGAGGCCCGACTTGTACCCCGCAGGCAACTCCAGGCCGCCCAGGTAGGGTCCGAGCCGATGGGGGGGTCGGCAAGGCGCGATGCATCGCCGATGCACCGCCGGTGCGTCTCCATGTGGGGCCCGAGTGTCCCACTCGAACGAAGGATTGCAAAAAAACCGAAGGATTGCAAAAAAAACCCGAAGGATTGCAAAAAAACCCTTTTGCAATCCTTTTTGCAATCCTTCGTTGCAATCCGCCGGTGCGTCTCCATGTGGGGCCCGAGTGTCCCACTCCGGCGCTTCCGATGCGCCGCCGACGTCGCCTCGGGGTGGGACAGACCTCCTACCATGACACGTCGATCAGCGAATTGGCCGTTGTCGGTTCGCGAGAGGGCGTCGCGGCCGTCATTATTGCGGGTCCAGGTCCGTCGGTTTCGGTCCCGGGCTGTTTTCACGAAAGGGAGGTTCACGAAAGGGAGGTCTTTCCACCGCCGATGTTAAACATGTGTTTTAAACATGAACAAATATGTTTAGAACATTCCTCTCACATTTCATAAACACATTGACAATCCAACGATGGGACTGTTAGGGTGCCCACTGTCGTGGCATTAGGGAGGTCTGTCCACCACCGATCGCCGACACACCGCCTGTACACGTGGTCGAGGCATCGGCGATGCGCTGCGATCCTTCGGCCCCAGCTGCTCGGACCCCATCTCGGAGGCCTTGGCGCGTGCCCCCCCCTCCGCCCCGGACTCCCAGCGAGGGGAGGCTCGAGGCCTCCTAGACGGGGTCGGAGCAGATGGGGTCGGAGGACCGCGCCGCATCGCCGATGTATCGGCGATGCGGCTCGATGTGGGGTCCGATTTTCTCCACGCCGAGGTCTCGGATGTATCGCCGACGTCGGCCATGCATCGCTAGTGCATCGCCGATGCATCGCCGATGCATCGGCGATGTATCGGCGATGCGGCGCGATCCTCCGGCCCCATCTACTCCGACCCCATCTAGGAGGCCTCTAGAGGTGCTTCGCGTGTTGCACTTGCAGCCGAGCTCCTCGCGCTGGAGCACGACTTCCTTGTGGCTCTCGCACTCCTGGGGCCCTCTCGCTGGGCCCTGGGGCCGTCAGAGAGAGGCCGAGGATGAGAGGCCGGCCCCAGGGAAGGAGGCCAGGCCGTTCGGGGCCTCTGGGCCCAGTATTCGGCCGGGCGTGTCCTCCTACAGTCAAAACATCTTCAAACAGATGTTGATCAAAAGAGTCACACGAGGTTCAAACATGGCCAGAAAATGGCAGAAAAATCGTCCCCCGATGATTTTTGAATCCTTTTTGGATCTTCCCCCTGTAGAGGGACAGGCCCGACTTGAGCCCAGTACGGGCTCGCGCGCCCGGCCCTGCCCGGCCCTGCCCGCCCCCCAGCGCCGCACTTCCGAGGCCGTCGCGCACCTCCTCCTCCTCCTCCTCCTTCTCCTCCTCCTCCTCCTCCTCCTCCTCCTCCTCCTCCTCCTCGTCCTCCTCCTCCTCCTACTCCTCCTCCTACTCGTCCTCCTCCTCCTCCTCCTCCTCCTCCTCCTCCTCCTCCTCCTCCTCCTCCTCCGCCCCCCGGCGCCGCACTTCCGAGGCCGCTCTCTCGCACCCAGGGGCCGCCCATTGCGTGCGGCTGGCGCCCCGAGCTCCGCAAGCCACGACGCTGCGCTGCATCTTCGGGGGGGCCTCGCCTGTCCCCCAAAGCTTCAGGAGGGAAACAAAAACACACAGACACAATTAATCGTCGATTCCCGAGAAAATATAGGAAAATCTGGGAAGCGGGGGGGAACACAAAAACCCAGAAAATATGGGAAGATAGCCCCTTTAAAGCTCTTGGCCTCCCAGATGGGGTCGGAGGATCGCAACGCATCGCCGATGCATCGCCGATGCGGCTCGATGTGGGGCCCGATTTGATTCGCGTCGACGTCGTAGATGCATCGCCGACGTCGACGATGCATCGCCGGTGCATCGCCGATGCATCACCGATGCATCGCCGATGTATCGGGGATGCGGTGTGATCCTCCGACCCCACATACTCCGACCCCATCTAGGAGGCCTCTAAAAGCTGGTGTGTGTGTTCCCTTGTGCCCGACGCGGGCTCGAGGCGCACTCGACGTGGAGTTGGCGACACGGACCCGGCACGCATCCGACGAGTCCGGCAGGGGCTCGGCACGGAAAATTCCGACGAGGAACGGGGCCGCGACGGGACAGGCCAGGTCCCCCGAGGAGGCAGCACAAACAAAGGCCGCATGACGCCGGAGGGCCCGCGCTCGCCCGCGATGCGCGTGGGCGCCGCCGCCGCCCAGCCGCTGCCCCCGGCGGCGGCGCCGGCCGCCGCCGCCAGCCTCGCGGCGTTCGGGGCGGCGCCGTCGGTGGCTACGTGGTGCCAGCGGGTGCCGTTCGTGCTCCGGGCGCCGGAGGCCCGCGGTTTGCTTGTCCAGAGCCACGATCCTCGGGCGGGGAGGCTCTACGCTTGGATCTCCGCGGGAGTTGCTAAGAGGATAGGGGAGGTACGAGTGGATGCGGAGGTGTGGATTCCGTGCAGCCTGACCCGGCTTCTTAGAAGTGGGTTGCACGTGCCCTGAGTGGCGGAGGGGCGCATACATTTGGGCTAAGTGGGCGAAGCCGACATAGTTGAGTTACCCCATCATCCTAAGCCACATAGGACACTTGCATCCCACTTCTACATTGGATTGGGTCAGATAGAACCCACTCTAGCATCCACTTCTAGCCCCCCCATCCCCTTAGCAACCCGCATAGTAAGGATGGGCAACCTTTCCAAGGGTACCCTTGCATCCTCGCCACCTCGGTCCATCCCTGACTGCTTTCGCTGGTCGCGCCCCGCTCGCAAGGTGTCGACATGGCCTTCCAAGGCCCTTGCATGCTTACCGCGCATCCTTATGACACGGGTCGACTGTAGGCCTCTCAGATGGGGTCGGAGTAGATGGGGTCGGAGGGTCGCGCCGCATCGGCGATGCATCGCCGATGCGGCTCGATGTGCAGCCCGATTTAACTCACGTCGACGTCGCCGATACATCGCCCGCATCGGCGATGCATCGCCACTGCATCGCCGATGGATCGCCGATGCATCGGCGACATATCGGCGATGTTGCGCGATCCCCGGATCAGCTCTACTCCGACCTCATCAAGGATGCTTCTAGAAACGTACTCGTCAGTTGTTGAAGGTAGGTATTTACCGAGCGCCCCAGTCCCAATCTACTTTCCAGGCGCCTTCCTATTTAAAGGTTCGAGCGGTGTTCTTGATTCCCTCCTCGTCAGGGTGCGGGCGGAGACCCGATCTACTTTCCACGCCTGCCTACTTCATGCTTCTACTTACTTCTTCCGAACGACAATTAAGATTCGAGTTTTCCAGAACTCGAGTTAGACGACGTTGTTTGACGAGCCCGTGCTGGGTTTGGACTGTCCAGAATTCGTATGAGGTCTGCAGCGGGAGCTCGCGTCAGATTTCAGACTGGGTCTCGTCTTTTCCTTGACGGCCTCGCCAAGCCAACCCGAGTTCCCCGATCCCGAGTCGTAATTACGTCTCCTCGACTCAGGACGTTCGGGGTCGCTAAAGATGCCCCTGGCCCAAGGTGCCCCCCGAGCCTTTTGCTCGATATTGGAGCCCCTGGGGCCCTCAGGGCCTCGTGAGGTGTGCTCTGGAAGCCGTGGGGGCCTCCCTGGAAATCCTGGGGGGGCACCTTGGACCAGGGGCACTTCTAGCAACACCCGAGACGTGCGTCGGCCGTGCGTGCGTGAGCCCCGCTCTGCTCCGCCGATTGCACGCAGCCTGTGCTTGCGGGCAAGATTCCTATCCATGTCCAGTGCGTCTTGGAGTCCCTCTGAGCTGAGACGCGACTTTGGGGGAAGCGATAAATGCGTATATCGGGCCCCCGCCCGGTGCAGCCCGCGCAGCGGCGAGATGCAGGAAGGAGCGGAATGGCGAGGGGGGAGGAGACGAGTCGGCCCCTCCTCCTCGCCGTCCGCCTGTGCTTCGGCGCTTCTGTGTGCGTGGGGGTGCCGGAGGGTCTGGGCGCTGGTCGAATGCGAGCGGAGCCTCTTTCCCCAGAAATCCGAGGCGCACTGGATAGGAGTGAAGCTCTGGCCCCTGAAGGCTCGATGCCCGTCCATTTCCAGGGCGCCCCGGCCCTGTGGCGCCCCTTCCAAGAAGAAGTCCAAGATGCGCTGGGTATGGATACAGTCGGGGCCCTGAAGAAGGAACCCTTTTGGTTGGGGAGGGGCGCCGCGTTCCTTAAGTGTTTCACAGCTTGCCTCAGGTTTTCCTTCTGTCTTCGATAGAAAATCGAAGTTAAACTTGTGGAAAAAAAGGGACCCCGTTCCTTATTTAGGGTTCCTTAGGTCAACGCCCCGACTGTATCATCACTGCCCGCAGATGGCACGCAACCGGTGTCGGCCCTCACTGTCCCGCCTGCGTCGTATGGAAGGGCTTCGGCAGACAGGGCTCAGGAGGGGAACAAACACACACAGACACAATTGATCCTCGATTCCTCAAAAAATATGGGAACATATGGGAAGTGGGGGGGAAGACAGAATCCCCGAAAATATAAGAAAATATGGGGAATATTTTGATTTGTGTGTATTTATTTGTGTGTCCTGGGGCCCCTTCAAAGGCCTCTTGGTCAGCGGCTAAGGCGGACGCCAACGCGGTCGGCCAGCCACTGCGGCGGACAACACACACGCTGGCGCTAACGCACGTTCTGAGAGTCATCGACAAGAGAACCCCTCGAAAACGATCCGTTCCAGCCTGGACCTCCGACGGACGGCTCGGTAAGTGTTTTTTGTCCTGGGGCCCGATGCTCATCCTGAGCCGTGCAGTCCTCGGGTTTGGAAAAGTCTATAGGACGCCGAACTCAGAGAACAACTTTCCGGCGAAGGGCCCAAACATGTGCAGTTGCGTGTAGCGCAAGGCGCGATGCTCTCCCATGCATGGAGTTCGGGCCCCTGTGGAGCATGATCTGTGCGAAAGATGTGCCAAGCTGGGCGAGGGGCTGCTTTCCCGCGAGCCCGCGCGCGCACTGGGGCCGTAGATGGAGCTCACTATGGTGGCACCGAGCGTGCGGTGCGTGCGTGCGTGCGTGCGTGCGTGAGTGTGTGTGTGTGTGTGCGTGTGTGTGTGTGTGTTTGTGTGTATGTGTGTATGTATCTGTGTGTATGTATGTATGTATTTATGTATGTATGTGTGTGCTTGTGTGCGGAAATTGGCATGGTTAGGGGGCAGCATGCGCGCGTGCCCGCTGGGGCCGCACGCGGAGCCCCCTTCATGGGGGTACGGAGTGTGTGAGGGGTGAGCTGGAATCGGCACGGGCAAGGGTGTGACGAGATGAGCGCGGGGTGGCATGCGTACATCCTTTTGTTGGGCGCACGAAGCGCGTGGGGGTTTTACCGAAATGGGCGTGGGACCGCACATGGACCAACACCCACTGCGGTGGCAAGTGGAACTCCCAAAGGGTGCCGCGAAGCGTGTGATGAGTGTACCATAATTGATCTGGGGCCGCATTCGCGGGCGCCCATGGGGCCGTAGGTTGAGCACCTTGTGTGGCGCGACCCGTTTGAGGGGTATGTCGAAGTAGGCAGATGGCAGCATACGGCCGAACACCAGTGGGGCGATAGATGGAGCTCCATATGGGACCTCGACACGTGTGAGGAGTGTACCGAACTGTGCGGCATGCGCAGGCGCCCCAATGGGGGAGTGGGCAAAGATCCATTTGGGGGCACATGGCGTGTGAGGGTTGTGCCGATGTGGACGTCGGATGGCATGTGGGCGAATCCCACCCCATCGGGGCCACGAGGCGTGTGCTCGGCATCGCTCGGACGTGTGCATGTTTTTCTCGGCGAGAACCATCGAGGACCATCCTGGACCGTCGCACGAAGCCGACAAATGCACGGGACATGGACGTCCCAGCGACGGCAAGTGTGAGGGGCGTGCTTTCGTTGAAGTGGGGCGCCATGCGGCCGGCCCTGGCTGGGACCGCGGGCGGAACTCTCCGCTGTCCCACAGGAGAGCGAGGGGTGGCGGGGAGCGGCGTGCGGCCCACCCCTCTTCCTCCTCCTCCTCCTCCTCCTCCTCCTCCTCCGGGGGTCCGCGTGTCGCCAAGCATTGAGGTGTGTGATGTCTGGGGAACGCTCGCGGAGGGATGTGCCGAGATGTGCGGGCATGGTTGGAGCGCAGCGGCGGCGGAGAGGGGGAAGAGGGGGAGGAGGAGGAGGAGGAGGTGCAGGAGGAGGAGGAGACGCAGAAGAGGGGGGGGTGCAGGGCGAAGAGCAGAGTGAGGCGTTTGGCGCGGCGTGTCCAAGTCGAGGGCCCAACAACACGGAAGGGCTTGGGGAAGACATTGAATCACACATTGATCTTAGCAGAACATTTTGATAGCGACACTGTTGACCATGGAATGACGAAGGTCTCATGGGTCTTGCAGATTCCCATTCGTTGAGTCACCCTACCCTTCGAGAAGCCATCTGTAGAGATTTGGTAGACAACCGGATGACCGAGTTAGCTTTTGTTGGAGTTTGCATCCTTCTATGTTCAAGTTGGGAAGCGGCCGAGGTCGAGATGTCCCAGCAGCGATTAATTCCATGCGAGGCTCCCGCTCGAGACGTCCTCGTGCTCAGGGCAGCCGCCCGAAGTTCATCCAGTGGTTCTGTAAAGGCTCCAGGAGGGCGGATTCGGAACAGTTTGTGGCAGATATTTCTAACAACTAGTGTGTTTAATTAACCTGCCACATTTGTTTTTGGATGCAGGGGCGCCCGAGAAGCATTATGCTCGATAAGATCATGTGACAGCAGCGCACCGCCACCGCGTTTGCAGCGCAATCGCAGCCGCCAGGGGCCCCCCGGGAGAGGATTCAGAACCATTGTTTTTCTTAGCTCTATCGAACCCCAAATGGAGATGTTGCAAAAAGGAGTAGTCCAGCTTGAGTCTCTCGAGGCGTGCGAAGCCTGGGAAAAAGTACAACTGTCTTTTTCGAGGCCACTTTAGGATGCAACTCCTGGGAGGTGTAATTCAGCATCGGCGCTGGTTATCCGTGGCTGAAGACCACCCTGATCTGTCATAATCCCGTTTGATTCTATTTAGTCTTGCCCAATGTGGTTTCATCTTGGTTTGCATCCGAACCATTCTGGCTTCATGGCGCCTTGATCGGTGCGCCGAACACCGCGAGACATCTGCATACTGCCCAAGGCCGATGGGAAATTAGGTTCCGTGGCCGAATACGTACCCATCGGTCGTTGAAAGATTGTTTTCTTGGATTCCCAGAACCCAATTTACTTCAAGTGCCTTCCTACTTCAAGGATCGACATTGTTTAGCTGTTGCTTGTCATGATGTGGGCGGGCCCGAACCCAATCTATCTGATTCGCCTTCCTACTTCATGTTTCTCCCTACTTCTTCCGACCGGCGCGTCGCCCCTGCCACCTTTCAGAAAGCATGCGTGTTCACGATTTCCCTGAGGTCCGCGCGGACTTCTTTGATCGAGCGCTGGGCCCAACTGTCGGCCTCTCCGGCGCAGGCCGACACAAGAGCCGACACAGCGCCGACACAAGCGCCGACACAAGAGGTCAGCGCCGAGTTCGCAGACCGCCGCGGGCGATTCGATCGAGGGTCCGACTACAGACTTGATTTGCTCCAGGTGGATTCGTTCGTCGACCCAGCATTTTGATAGAGTCTGCGTAGTTCTGCGAACCCTCCACGTACTTTTCGCAGATCCGGCGAAATCTTCAAGTTGGGGTGAGACGATGTTGTAGTCTTTTCTTACTCGAGTGACATTATTCCAAAGCGTTAAACACGCCTGAGCATCCCGAACGTTCGCCCCCTACGCTTGCAACAGCTACAAGGACGGCGGACAGCACCTCACGACGAACGAACAGCACCCACACCCGCAGTTCGTCTTCAGTTTTGCCGTCACGAGTTTCGCTCGGCGGGGGATAAGACTTGTCCCTTCTCTTGTTCCTGGTCCTCTTCCTCCTGCGTCGACAAGATAACTTGTTTCCACTAGTGGGGGTGGGCTCTGAAGACTTATCTCGGTTACCCACAGGAGGGTTGAAGCAAGTAGGACTGGTCGTGGACATGCATGCGGGTTGTCGGAGCACGGGGGGAGCTCCCGTTCGAGCGGGGACCCCCATCCGACAACACGCGCCCAGAGCCCCGTCCGTCCCTCCTGTGGGCAGAGGTGTGTCCTGTGTGCCCGTCGGCATCACGATGCCCTGAGATCCGACGTTGCAGAAGACATGATCACCACCCACCAAACCACCCCAACCCAACCCGAAGGCTCAGGTTTACCCTCGATTTCTAGTGGGGGGGGGTCCGGGAACATCGACAAAACACATATGGAGCCCATATCCCCCCCAACCCGAAATTCGGGTCTTCGGGTTGGGTTGGGGTGGTCTGGTAGGTAGTCACATGAGACATCGCAGACAAAACCACGACTGGAACCCTGGGACCCCATCATCCTGCGGCTCTTTCCTTGAGCCAGGGGTCGATATGCGAGGGCCCCGGGCCCCAACAAGGGGCGGACACGCCGGCTGTGAACAAAAAGTGTGATGCACGGATCGCAACTTGGGGCTGGGATTAATTAGGAGGGGAAGAAACACACAGACACAATTAATCCTCGATTCCCCAGAAAATATGGGAAAATATGGGAAGTGAGGGGGAAGACAGAAACCCAGAAAATATGGGAAAATATGGGGAATCCTTTTATTTGTATGTATTTATTTGTGTATCCTGGGGCCCCTTCACATTATCCTGCGACTCTTTTCTTGAGCCAGGTCGATGTGCGAGGGCCCCGGGCCCCCACAAGGGGCGGACACGCCGGCTGTGAAAAAAAGTGTGATGCACGGATCTCAACTTGGGGCTGGGATTAATCAGGAGGGGGAAAAACACACAGACACAATTAATCGTCGATTCCCCAGAAAATATGGGAAAATACAGGAAGTGGGGGGGAAGACAGAAACCCAGACAATATGGGAAAATATGGGGAATCTGTTTATTTGTGTGTATTTATTTGTGTGTCCTGGGGCCCCTTCAATTAAGGCTGCCAGAGAGGTGCCGATACCGCTACAGTCCACCCGCGCAGCAGGGATGGGCCACCCTCCCAGGGGCACCCCTGCATCCTTGCCTCCTCGGCCCAGCCTGGGCGGCATTCCCTGGCCAGCCCCGTTCGAGGAACGCTCACGTGGCCTTCTCGGACTCTTGCATCCTGACTCGCTGGCTGCTTCTTACCAGCCGCCCCCATTTCCTGCTCTTCCCTCGCGTTTGTCCTTCGTTCTCGCTGCAGGGAACCACCGGGGCCTCAAGGAACAAAAAAAGCTCTTGCATCCTCACTGCCCATTCTTATGATACGGGTTGACTGCACTCACCCCGGGGTGCGTTCTGGCCAGGGGTTCGAGTAGCACCCGGCCGTAGCGGCGAGGGCTCCGCAGGACGAGCAGCGGCATCGGTCCCTCCTCCCCCCCTCCGAGACACGATGCTTGTGCCACTTTAGCTGTTGCGTGTAGCTACTTGGACCGCCGCGGGGGGGGCCAAGAGAATCGAGGAATACAAACCGAATGCTAAGGTGGATTCTATCCAGCCCAACCCAGAGAGGAAGTGGGTCGCACGTGCCTTAAGTGGTTGAAGGGCGCACGGATCTGGGCCAAGTGGGCGGAGCCCACTTAGCGAAGTTACCCGAGGCCACATGGGGCTTTTGTCACCCACTCATATGTGGACTTACGCCAGAGAAGCCCACTTTCGCATCCACTTCTAACTCCCCCATCCCCTCAGCAACAAGCATTCCGGGGGCCCCCCCTGCCCGCGACGCTCGGGCGTCGAGCAATGGGGGGGGCGACAACTGCGAGAGTGAGGAAAGGTGCACCTTTTGTGCCCCAAAGGAGCCCTAGAGGGGCGCCCTGGGACCCCAGAAGGGCATGAAAGGTGCACGCTTTCGCCCGCGCTGTGACACAATCACGACGGGAGGTGTCTCGCTATCTTCGGCGACGGGTGGCCCTTGCTGAGCCCCGGGACCGTCAACAGAAATTACCCAGGATAAATCGCTGGTCCCGGGGAAGGCGTCCGGACCTCTGGGAGTCGACGGCGTGAAAAAATCACGCCGTCGGGGTCTGGGTTGTACGCAGATCCAGCCGAGACCCCGCGGCTTCCTGGGGGGGGGGTCCGAAGCCCGTCGCCGCCACGCCCGTGGCCTTCTGGGAGTCCCGCGGAGTCGGCAGCCACGCAGATCCCGTCGAGGCCTCGCGGCTCCCTGGGGGGGCTGAGGACTGCGCAAATGCTGCCACTTTCGCTTGGCATCGCTCGGACGTGTGCATTCTCTCTCGGCCAGAACCATCGAGGACCATCCTGGACCATCCAGCAAAACAAAAAGGCACGCACCGAACCGACAAATGCACGGGAAATGGACGTCCGAGCGACGGCAAGTGCGTGGGTTTCTGGGAGCACGCCCGAGCCGCCCACGCTTGCCGGAGGCCCGCCCGGCGCCCGCGCCCCCGGGCGCGCGCGGGGCCGCCGCGGCCGGCCACGCCCGCGCGGCGGACGCGCCGCGCGGCGGCGAGGAGGCCGCCGCGCGCCGAAGGCCCTATCGGGAGGGCTCGTTGGTCGGGGGAGGAGGCACTCGGAGCGCCGCGGTGGGTCGGATGCAGCTCCCGGGAGGTCAAGTTCTGTTTTTGCCCTGGTCCGAGGTCCAGCTTAATCCCGCTTACTCCCGCTCAATCCGGCTCAATCCCGCTGCATCGGGCTGAATCCCGCTTAATCCGAGGCCCACTCCGGCGTAACAGCTCCCAAATGGGGTTTGATCCTCTTTCTTTCCGACGAAAACCTCCCAGTAGTTGCCTCCTAAGGGACGGGGGTTTCCAGAGACGGATGCGAGAGTGGGTTTTGTCTGGCATTTGGATGCCTGGCACGGTCAGGAGTAGCTGCTGGCGACCCTCGGGGGGGCTCGGTGATCAGGGGAGGAGTGGATAAACGATGCACGCCCGTGGTTGAAAGTAGGTACGGTCGGACCGAGGCATAAGATCGAGGTCTCGAAGAAGAACAAACTGTATAACCGTGCCTGGCTTCCCTGGCGGCGCCTCCGGCGCCGCCGCTGCGGTGCTCCGCGCGCAGGGGAGGGAGGTCCAGCGCAGACCAAAAAATCCGCGCGGACCTCCAACAGTTTCTGGTAATGTGGTTGTTTGTTCATCTTCTTGGGTCGCCGCGGTGGTTGCTAAGGGGTTAGAAGTGGATGCGAAAGTGGTTTTATTTGACCTAGACCAATTACCAGTGGGTTACAGATGCCCCATGCGGCTCAGGGTGATGAGGCAACTCCGCCAAGTGAGCTCTTCTCACTCAGTCCAGATCTGTACGCCTTCAAGCCACTTAGAGCACGTGCAACCCACCTCTAAGCTGGGTTAGGCTAGATAGACCCCACCTTCGTATCCACTGGTATCCCCTTATCATCTTAACAACCCCCGCCGCGATCCAAGTTGTCAGGGGAGGAGGTGACGATACACGCTGGTCGTTGAAAGTACAGTCAAAAACCCTAATAAGGACGCGCGGTAAGGACGCAAGACCCTTGGAAGCCGAAGTTGGGATTTTTGGGGCGGCGGACGACGAAAACCCCGTAAGCGGGCCAGCGAAAGAGGCCAAGGACGAGCCGCAAGAGCAAGGAAGAGCAAGGACGCAAGGGTACCTTGAGCAAAGTCGCACGTCCTGATTAGGGTTTTTGACTGTAGGTGCTGTCGGACCGAGGTGTAAGATCGAGGTCGGCTCCGGGAGGGTAACCCTCGTCTGTTCTTCGTGTTTGTTCGGATGTTTGTTTGCATTTTTGGGGAGGGTACCCTCGAGTGATTTTATAGTTCGGGGTGACTTGGCTGGCGGAGGGTCTCATGTTCTTCAAGGATGTTATTCTGTCTCAGGTCCGACCGTATTTCCGGGGTTCAGAGAGACGGGGATCAATGCAACCGGGGGTCAGTCAGAGCACTGGATTTTGCAGGATCCTGCAGAATCAGGGGTGCATTGACCAGGGCTTGGGTGCAGGATCCTGCAGGATCTTGCAGGATCTTGAAAGGCCTCACTGACCCGGACCTGGATTGACTCGGGTCACTAAGTAGTTCCCAAATTTTCCGATTCTCAGATCCCAGGTCGTTGAAAGTAGAAATTTCTGTGTTCGTTGAAAGTCGGTTGTCGGGGAGAAAATTGTCACGAATTCCACGGCGCCAACATGAGTCGCACACTCCCCACGTCCCATCTCGCTCATTTAATTGCTATCTTGATACCTTCCATCTTGTCTTGTTTCCCTTCTTGCGTTGCCTAACTATCCCCCCCGTGCCGCGTTGCAGCCTGCCTGTCTCTTGCCCGCGTTTGTGCGGGCTGCCTGACGCTGCGGGTCTCTGAGGCCCACTGGCATGCCTACGAAAAGGTAACGATACTCGGTAACGATACTCGAAGAAGAAAAAACGGCATCCTGTAAATTTTCTGTTCCGAGCTGTTTTCTCGGATCCGCGCCGCCCTTGGCGCACCCTGGGCGCCAGGGAGGGTGGGTCGGGCGCGGATCCAACAAATCCGCGCAGACCTCGAAAAGTGTATGTTCATGCCGTTCTTTCTTCTTCTAGTTGCCGCTGCCCTTTTGAGGCCTTTCTTGACCTCCCGGAGGGCCCTGGTCGCCACGGTTTTGGTTCGCCTCGGAGTCCTGGCCAGAACGCACCCCACGAGAGGTCCGTGGAGGACCAGTATCGTTCGGCAGCAAGTCATGGGAGTTGTGTATACCTTCGCAATTCTGTCTTTCACGTCGACTAGCGTCGATTAGGGTATGGAGTCGATGAGGTAGCGCCGATCTAGCGTCGATTGAGCATCGATTGAGCGTCGACTAGCGCCGATTCAGCGCCGATTAGCGTGGATTCGCAAGAGCCGACAGGATGGTATGGGAAGCTCCCAGGAGTAACCACCGAAGTGTCGGTACCTTTTGGTTTCCCCAGGTTCGGCTTCCTATGGTGCGCTGGTGGCAGTCATTCGCAGAAGGTGCCAAGTGCATATCGGCGAGAAGCGCCCAATATATCGCCATAGAGCGCCCAGCAGTCCCGAACAGCGGTCAGATAGCACCCGACAGCAAACAGTGGCACCCTACAGCGTTGTGCGAGAGAGATGCTTCATGTCCGCTTTGCACGCGGTTGGGCGCGCCATTGGGCGTCATGGGGAAGTCCAGAAGCTTACGCGAGGTGTTCCCGAAAGTTCGGCGCTATATGGTGCGCATTCGCGCACAATCTTGCTGGATACCCCCCAAAGTCGGACCCAGTAGCGTTTCATTGGGGGGGGGGCCAAACTGTGCGTGACCGCGAGGTGAGTGAGGGTGACCGCACCGTGTGGTGAGTGAGGGTGACCGCGAGGTTTTACGACTTGGGTCACTCTGAGGTCGTCTCGGGCGACGGACCGTGCGGCGAGGCTTCTTGGGATTTCGAGGTCACCGTACGATCTGTCACCGCACCGTGTTGGGACCCCCAATTAATCGTTGCCACACATGTTTTTCGGATGTCACGGAAGGGTCCGCTCGTCTTGGATTGAATGTGCATATGCGCAAACCGCCCGACGGTTTCAATAACACCAACGAGCCGTTCCGTAACCATTTTGGTTCAAGATCTTTGTCGTTGTGAATATATTTTGCGCAATTCGAGCACCATTAGTTGCTCTGCAGCCCGTTCCAGCAGTTCCCACTTGGCACGTCCATCGGAATCGCAATGGCTCGCAAAAGGGCGCTCGTCGGCGAGTTCGTGGGCACCTTCCTTCTGATGTTTACCGTCGGCTGCAACGTCCTCAGCGGCACGGCAGCGGCGGGCAGTTCGATCGGCTTCTCCCTCATGGTCGGCATCTACGCCCTGGCAAAAGTTTCTGGAGCGAACTTCAACCCCGCTGTGTCTGTCACGCTCGGCCTCGTCGGCAAGTTGCCCTGGGCTGACGTCTTCCTCTACTCGTTGGTGCAGACGTTGGCGGGCGCGCTGGCGGGCATCCTCGCCCGCGCGATCTTCAAGAGCTCGGAGTTTGCCCTCGCCCTCGGGCCCGCGCATGGCTTCGAGTGGTGGCAGGCGGGCGTGTGTGAGCTCGTGTACACGTTCATGCTCTGCTTTGTCGTTCTCAATACTGCCTGCGCCGCGGCGAACGCGAGCTCTCAGTTCTACGGCCTCTCGATCGGCCTCGTGATCGTGGCGGGCGCGTTCGGGGCGGGCGCTGTCTCCGGGGGCTGCTTCAACCCCGCCGTGGCGTTCGGCGTCTACACGGGCGGCAACCACAGCCCCGGCAGCCTGAGCTACTTCCCCGTGTACGCCACCTTCGAGTTTGTGGGCGGTGCGCTGGCGGCATTTCTGTTCAAGCAGGTGCGTTCGGCAACAAGTCATGGGAGTCTTGTATGCCCTCTCTCACCACCAACCAAGCCACCCCAACCCAACCCGAAGGCCCAGATTTACCCCCGAGTTCCAGTGGAGGGGGGTCGGGGAACATGGACAATAATACATGTGGAACCTGTAACCCCCTAAACCCGAAACTTGGGTCTTCGGGTTAGGTTGGGGTGGTCGGGTAGGTAGTCACTCTCAATTCCGTCTTTGGCGTCGATTTGCGTCGATGAGCGTCTGGCAGTCGATGAGATGGCGCCGATGTGGCGTCGGTAGGCGTCGACGGAGCGTCGATTGAGCGTCGACCGGCGTCGACAGTCGTCGATTAGCGCAAGAGCTGGCAAGAGGGTATGGGAGGCGCCCACGAGTTGTCGCCGAAGGTGCGGCCCGATGCGTTTGAAGATGGGGAGAGCGGAGCCGAGATGAAAGCCAAGGTGATCTCGGAGGCGCTCGGGACCTACATGCTCGTGCTCACGGTCGGCCTCAACGTCCTGGCGGCCTCCCCCGCCGCGCCTTTCTCCATCGCGGCGTCGCTCATGGTCATGGTCTTCTCCCTTGGCGACGTGTCGGGGGCGCACTTCAACCCGGCTGTAACTATCTCGATCTTGGCGATCGGGAAGATCAAGGCGAAGGAGGCCGTCGTCTACATGGTTGTCCAGGTGTGCGCCGCACTCGTGGCAGGCTTCACTTACTCGATCATATACGGAGGGAAGAGTTTCGCCCTCGGCCCCAACGATCCGTTTGGCCTTTCCGAGGTGGCAGTGGCCGAGGCCTTCTTCACGTTCGTTCTCTGTTTCGTCGTCATCAGCGTCGCCTGCTCACCCAGTGCGGAGGGCAAGAACTACTCGCAGGTATACGGGCTCGCCATCGGGTCATGCATCGTCGTGGGGGGGTTCGCGATCGGTAGCATCTCGGGCGGCAGCTTGAACCCTGCCGTGTCCATTGGGACTTTCGCGATCGGTGGGTTCAAGTTCGGAGTGACAGCAGCTCTTTACACCGTGTTCGAGCTGGCCGGCGCAGGCGTCGCCGCGCTCATATACTTCCAGACGCACGAGGATGTGGAGCTGTGCGGACAGGCGGGAGAGTCTGACGAGGACGAAGAGGAGTCGGACGTGGAGAAGTAGGAGTTTGTGGGGCCGTCTTACCTGAGCCGCTCTCCGTTCTCGTGTCGAACACGTTTTTTTTTTCCCAGACGGAAGTGCTCAGTGCCACGGATTGCACGCGCGCGTCGGCCTCCGGCAAGGCCGATCTCTTCTCCTTTCTTGCCCCCGTGCGCCGCAAGGACAGGTTCAAGCGGAGAGGCAGACCTTGCCGCCCCCGTGTGCGTGTCTTTCTTAAGTCGCCTCCCTTGTGGCGTGGACGTGGCTGGCCAACAAAACGCTGCCGGTAGCAGCGCGGGTCTCAACCGCGATCCCGTTTGTGGGGGAACGCGCAACCTCGGTGTTTGCGTTTCCGCCTCCTTCTTTCCCCCCTCTGCTCCTCTTCCACCCCCTGACCAGGTATCATGGTTCAGGTGTATGTTATATATTCGGCGGAGCCAAGCATTGATATTGTTTAATCGATTGATATGATGTCAGTTGATGTGTTGGCAGCTTTCACAGCCGTCCGCGAACATTGTCGGTGCAGCGATGATTACGGCCGGGACCAAGGGGCTGGATCTGAGGAATCCGTGCAAAACAACAAAGGAGCATCCATGAGCACTCAGTAGCGCCAAGCACTGTTCAAACGGCGCCGACATGGCGCCCAGTAGAGCCCGATGGCGCCATATGAATGGGATGCGTTGTGTTCGTGTTGCGCGCTCATGGGCGTCATGGGGGCCGACCGCTTGAGTTGCTTTCTGATGCTGGTGGCGCGCACCGCGTGGTGACGCAAGGGGGCGGCCTGCTAAGAGGCTGGGGAGCTTCTGAGAGGGCAGCGGGCTTCTTGGAGGCCTTCCCCGCTTTGAGACGCCTTCCCCGCAAGAGCGACAGAAGAGAGCGAACGGAGCCGATCCCTCCGACACTCGTGCGCAAGCTGCGCGCAAGAGGTCGCGCGTGCAGTCGAGGTTGACTAGTAGGTCGACCCTGCCAGATCAAGGGTTCCCTCGTGTCCTGTGTTTTGCGACCCATGCCTCCTGCATTCCTATGGCAATGTTGCCCTCGGAAGGGTTTTGTGTCCTCAGGCGCGCTCTCTCCAATCAACCCCGAATGTAAGCGCCATCTTCTGCACGCGGTGTACCGCGCTGGCTGCCCGCGTAAACCACGGCGTAAGGTCGCGATGTCTTCTTTTGCGTAAAGCCAGCACTCACCAAAACTAAAGAAGGGGGTTTTCTGGCCACGGCGAGTCTCGGGCACGAGAAGGTTTCTCGAGCAGGAACTGCCAGGAACGAAAATACACACAGGCACAATTAATCGTCAACTCCCAGGAAAATATAGTGAAATATGGGAAGTAGGGGGGAAAACGAACACCCAGAAAATATAGGAAAATATGGAGAACCCTGGGATTTGTGAATATAGTCATGTGTCCCTGGGTCCCTTTAAACTAAGGAACTGCCAACAAAAAATCGTCGCCACTGCTGGCTCCGAAGTGGTCCTTATTTCAACGTCCAAGCTGTACACCACGTCGTTTGGCCAGCCAAGGTCAGGGGCAACGTTGGGCGAGGGGGGGGGGAGATTCAGAGAAGGAATTCTAGACGTTTCGCGTATCCCCACCAGCACACCTCCCGCTGTTCTCTTGTTGTCTCTATGTTCCTCCTTCTCGTGTGCAATTTAGGCTCCTGCTTGGTCGCTGTAGCTTGGACGGCTGTAGCTCCTGCGCTTTCGCTCGCGAACAAAACATCCCCACCAGCCCATCCAGAAACGATGTCCAGGCGAGTTGATGTGATCAGGAAAGAAAGTGCGGGAGCAAGGAGATGGACGGCCGAACCGTGCGAAGGAGGGAGGAGGATAATAATGAGGATGGATGGATGGATGAGAGCGTGGGAAGAATAAAGAGAACATGATGAGGAGGAGGAGGAGGAAGAGGAGGGGGAGGATGAAGAGAAGGAGGAGCAGGAGGAGGAGGCGAGCAAAAGGGCCAGAGGTCTTTTGAATGCCTCTTGGAGCCTCTTCGGATATCGTTTGGGCGCTTCTTGGTGGCCTCTCGGGACGTCTGGGGGGAATCTTGGCGGTCCCGGGTAGCTCTTGGGCGTCTTGGATGCCTCGGGGGAGCCTCTTGGAGCGTCTGGGGGGCGTAATGGGTGCCTCGGGGATCCTCTTGAAGCTTTTTGGGGGCCTCTTGGGGGTCTCCTGGGAGCCTCTTGGAGGCCTCTTGGGGCCGTCTGGGCGCCTCTTGGGTCCCTCTTGGGGCGCTCTTGGGAGCTTTAGGGGCGCTCTTCGGGCCATCTTGGAGGCCATCTATCAAACAAGAGGGGAGCTCCAATTAGCACCCCCCCCCCTCAAGAGGCCAAAAAGGGGCCAGAACCCTCGTAAACCAATGATTTTGGCTTCCCCGCCGAGGCCGTTTTGGACGCTCCAATGGGTCGCGGCACCGCCCGTCCAGGGGTAGGGGGAGGGGTCAAGACTCCTTCCCCGCCCGCAAGCCGTCTCGCTCACTCCCATCCGCCCTCCCAACACATACGTAGCACCCGAGTTCTGGCCCGAGCCTCAGCATATTCAGCAGTCGTCTTTGGATGGGCAGCTACTGGGGGCCAATCCGCCGCCGCCGCCGCTGCCCGCCGCCGCCGCGCCGCCGCCGCCGCCGCCGCCGCCGCCGCGCCGCCCGCGCCGCCGCCGCGCCGGCGCCGCCGCCCCCGCTGCCAAATCGCCGCCACCGCAGCCGCTGCCGCCGCAGCCGCTGTCGCCACCGCCGCCGCCGCCACCGCCGCCGCCGCCGCCGCCGCCCCCGCCGCCGCCGCCGCCACCGCCGCCGCCACCGCCGCCGCCGCCGCCGCCGCCGCCAAGTGTACTCTGTATTTTGTTTGTTGACAGGGATGGCGGGGGAGGCCGCATCGGGTTGGTTGCGCATGCTCCGAATTTGGAGGCAGAGTATGTGTTGTATGGTTTTTTACGACGGATGGTGGCGGGGTTGCCCTCATGGTTCCTGGTTGGCTACCAGTCGCCTGGGGTAGGGGGTGCTTACTAATAGGGACCAGTGATGAGCCCCTCCCCGAAGGGGGAGAAGGGGGTGGAAGAGGAAACTCCCTAGACCACCTCCGCCGTAAAGGGCTGGTGGGATTCCGGGGTCCAGCAGTCGTCGATCCTCCGCGGTTTTCCAGCCTTTGGGTGCTCTGCAGCAGCTGCGCCTCGCCGAGTGCGTTCTGGAGACTCCCGGATCTTCACAGACGGCCGCAGGAGAGCCGAATCATGACTTGGAAGCCACGGGGCAATGTCAGCGGGAACTGGTTCAGGGGACGGGGGGTGCATCGACCCCCAACCGCCCATCCATCGCCCGAGGGCTCTCAGAGCGCTCTGGAGCGCTCCCGCGGGGCCGCGGCGTCCGAGACACCCTCAGGAGCCGCCGGATCTAAGGGATTCTCGATTTAGTCATCCTCACCCGATTTGATCTTCGTCTTTCGCCTATTGCCGATCTTTCGGTGACGTACAGTCAACCCGCATAGTATGGATGGGCAACCTTCCCAAGGGCATCCTTGCATCATTGCCTCCTCGGTTCATCCTTGGCCACTTTCGTTTGCCGCGCCCCGCTCAGCAAGCTTCGAAATGGGCGTCCAAGGCTCTTGCATCCTTATCACGCATCCTTGTGACACGGGCCGACTGCATCGCCGATTCCAGCTCGATGTGCCCTCCCCCCCCGAGCCCCCCCCATCGTTCCCCCGCGCGAGGGGCCAGGGAGCCCGGCTCAGGAGGGCTGGCTGTGTGGACTCGCCGGCGGCACACAAGTTGGGAGGCGTGGGCGTCCACGTGCCGATGAGGGGCAGCGGTGCTTGGATCGCCGCGGGGGTTGCCAAGAGGATAGGGGGATACAAGTGGATGCTAAGCTGGGTTCTATCCAGCCCAACCCTGCTTGCAGGTGAGTTGCACGTGCCCTAGCGGCGTAAGGGCGCACAGAGTTGGGCTGCTTGGGCGGAGCCCACTTGGCGGAGATACCTCATCATCTTAAGCCACACAAGGCACTTGTAACCCACTTATACGTTGGGTTAGGCCAGATAAGACCTACTTTAGCTTCCACTTCTACCCCCCCCATCCCCTTAGCAACCACCGCAGGGATCCAAGTAGGGGGGGGGAATAAGCACAGGGGGGATGCATCGACCCCTCCTCCTCCTCCTCCTCCTCCTCCTCCTCCTCCTCCTCCTCCTCCTCCTCCTCCTCCTCCTCCTCCTCCTTTCCTCCTCCTCTGCAATGTTTGGACAGCGTGTCGCTCCGCGGGTTCTGGCCCACCGCGGCTCGGAGTGACACGCTATCCACTCCCCCTGAGGGGCAGCGATCGGGGGGGGGGGATAGGCAGGCACAGGGTGGGGATGCATCGACCCTTAATTGCCCACTGACCGCCGATTGGGGCCCGATGGGCCCAGCCCGCGCGTAAGATACGGATCCACTATCGGTTGCCTATCGCCAATAGATTGGCGATATGTCGCCGATTCCAGGTTGATGTGTCCCCCCCCCTCGCATGCTAGTCCCCCCCTTATCGTTTCCCCTCAACCGAGCTGTCTCAGAGGACCTAAGTCAGGAGGGAAACATAGACACATACATACATAAGCGCTGATTCCAATGAACACATTGCAAGGTATGTGGAGTGGAGGGGAAGACGAAACTCCAGGAGATGCGCGAAGAGTTGGAGAATCTTGGGAGCTGTGTTTATTCATCTGTGTGTCCCTAGGCCCCTTCACCGAGAGGTCATGGCAGTAATGCGTTCCCTGCTTCCCAGCATTCCCCAGAGTCCCTGATGTGTTGCACGGGCTGCAGAGGCGAGGGCCGCTAATTCGGTGCTCCAGCGATCTGGGAACGCATATCTGGAGCCAACCGCATCATATAGCATCACTTCCGGCGACGGAATCTACTGTGGAGACACCTTCCAAGAAACACTTTTCTTTCCTCCAGGGTGCCCTGTTTTTTGTCTGGGGGTTCGATGGTTCTGCTATGGAGAGCGTGACGCTCCCGCACCAAAAATCAATGGACGCCCTGAGGTCTCAGGATTGGGTTTATTGTGGAAGACTTCCTGTGGTCGAGCTCCTACTGTATTCGTACACGGCCCTTGGCCTTGCCCATCTCGGGCCCAGGATCGGTGTATACATCACCCTGGTATGGCCAGGGAGGCATACACGCCGATGCTGGGCCCAGCACGGGCCTGCCAGGGGCGGTGTACATCTACAGATCTAGATCTCGTCGCCCTGTCATTCTCGTCCTCTGCTTGGCCCACAGGGCGACCTGGTGCATACAGTCGAAACCGGCTGTAAGAACGGGTAACCTTTTCAAGGGTACCTTTGCACCATTGCCTCCTCAGTCCATCCTTAACTCTTGGCGATGGCCCGCCGCGATCGAAAAGCGTAGGGACGGGTTTCTAAAGGGCTTGCATCCTTCTCGTGCATCCTTACTATCAGTTTTGATTGTATCTAATGGCCTTCAGTCCATCCCGCCACCGTGCCTGGGTTGTGGGTATGAAGCTTAGTGGATGCTCGTTGGGATCTCGTGTGAGGCCTCTCGGGGGCATGTTGGAGGCAGTTTCGAGGCCTATTGGGGACCGTTTGGGGGCCTCTTGGAGCCTCTTGGGGGCCTCCGTTGGGCATCTTGGGGACCTCTTGGGGGCCTCTTGGGGCCTCTTGAGTCTGGGGGCCTCCTGGGTGCCTCTTGGGGCGAAAGGCTCGGATTTTCGGCTCGTGTTCCCTCTCTCGGGTTCCTTCTGGGACCAGCTTGGAGTCCTCTTTGGCCGTCGTTGGCGCCTCGTGGACCGTCTTGGGTTCCTCTTAGGCCGGCTTGGGGCCCTCTTGGATGCTTCTGTGAGCGTTCTGGGGGTCTCGGGGGCTTCTTTGGCCGTCTTGGAGCGTCGGAAAGCCGAAAAGGCGAGAACGCCAAAGTCCTTCAAAAACCAAAAGGAAATCAATTCTAGACGCTTCGAGTAACCCCACTAGCCCATCCAGAAACAATGCCCAGAGGAATTGCCTCGATCAGGGAAGTGGGCAGCACGCAGGGGAAGGGTCCCCCAGTGGAGGCCTCTTAGAGCATCTTGGGGGCCTCTTGGCGGTCCCGGACGCCTCTTAGAGCGTCTTCGGGGCCTCGGAGAGCTTCTTGGGGGTCTCTTGGGAGCCTAGTGGAGGCCTCTTCGGCGCCTGTTGGGGCCTCCTGGGGCCTCCTGGGCGCCTCTTGGGGCCCTCTTGAAGCGCTCTTGGGATCCTTTGGATCGCTCTTGGAGCCGTCTTGGGCCTTCCTGGAGCCATCTTGAAGCCTCTGATGGCCATCGGAAGCAAAAAGGCGAGAAATCAAAAAACATTGATTTTCTTAAGGTTTTGGAAGGATTTGGGCATCTTCGGGGCCTCCTGGAGGAGCTCTTTGGCCACTTGGAGCTGTCTTGGAGAGGTCTTGGGGCCTCTTGGAACATCGCGGGAGCCATCTTGAGGCATGTTGGGATATCTTGAGCCATCTTGGAGGTCATCTTGGCCTCTCCCAGGCGCTCCTGGAGTCATCTGAAGCAGTGCCCCCCCCCAGGAGGCCAAAATGTGGCCAACACCTATGTAAAATCAATGATTTTGGCATTCTCGCCGAGGCGTCTTGGGTGCCTCTGGGGGGCCTCGTGGGGCCTCTTGGGGTCTCTTGGGAGCCTCTTGGGGGCATCCTGGGGGCGTCTTGGGGGCATCCTCCCAACACATGCGTAGCACCCGAGTCGGGCCCGAGCCTCAACATATTCAGCAGTCGTCTTTGGATGGGCAGCTGCTGGGGGCCACTCCGCCGCCGCCGCCGCCGCCGCCGCCGCTGCCCGCCGCCGCCGCCGCCGCCGCCGCCCCGCCGCCCGCCGCCGCCGCCGCCCCCGCTGCCAAATCGCCGCCGCCGCAGCCGCTGCCGCCGCAGCCGCTGCCGCCACCGCCGCCGCCGCCGCCGCCGCCGCCGCCGCAACCGCCGCCGCCGCCGCCGCCGCCGCCCCCGCCGCCGCCGCCGCCGCCGCAGCCGCCGCAGCCGCAGCCGCCGCTGCAGCCGCCGCCTCCGCCGCCGCCGCCGCCAAGTGTACTCGTTATTGATTTGTTGACAAGGATGGTGGGGGGGGGAGGCCGCACCGGGTTGGCTGCGCATGCTCCGAATGTGGAGGCAGAGTGCTACGTATGGTTTTTGTTGCAAGGGATGGTGGGGGGAGCATTTATGGTTCTGGGTTGGCTACCAGTCGCCTGGGGTAGGGGGTGTTTATCAATAGGGAACAAAGATGACCCCCTCCCCGAAGGGGGAGAAAGAGGTGGAAGAGGAAACTCTCTAGACCACCTACGCCCTAAGGGGTTGGTGAGATTAGTTTTGCCTCTTGAGCCCTCTTGCGGGCCTTTTCGGGAGCGTTTTGGAGGCCTCCTGGGCCGTCCGCGGGCCCAACTTGAGCGTTTTAGAGCGATCGTTCGGCCATTCGGGGCCCGCTTGGACCTTTTTGTTTTTTTTTTTGCCTTGCTGGCCCGTCCCAGGGCCTTCTTGGCTCCGAAGAAGTCGAGCGACGAGGCGCGACATGCCCCAGGGAAGTTCGGAACCTGGGGTCTGGACCCCGTAGAGACCCCCAGGACTGAAGCATGAGGCTTAGGGGATTAGGGTTAAATCGGGCCCGTCCCTCTACAGGGCGAATACTCAAAAAGATTTAAAACAAATAATCTGGAAAATTGGTGACTATTTTAAGCAATGTTGGAATAATTGCTGCATGTGTAAAGTGTTCGTCGAAGGTCCCCCTGTGGGGGGACACGCCCGACTCAAGATTAGGGGAGGGACCTGAGGACACGCCCATTCCGTGCCCAGAGGCACGGTGGCGGATCATTGTCGTCCTCTGTTTGGCCGACGCGGCGATTTGGTCTATGTTTCGAGCCCTTCCCACTGCAGGTTGGCCCTCGCGTGACTCCGGGCTTGCGTGGTGCAAAGGGCAGGCATCTCGTCTCCTGTAGTTCGCTCGGGGAAAAGTGAGACTCGAGTACACCAGAATTCGGGTTTGCCGGCGCTGTTTCACGATCGCGTCCAGGATTTTGGTGGTCCAATGTTCGTGGGACGTTTGAAGCGGGAATTCGCGTCAAGTCTTAGGTTGGGTTTCGATCTTTTCATGATGGCCCCGTCTGACCAACCTAAGTCCCCCGAGCCCGAGTCTTACGTGTTCCCGATTCATCTTCGCTGCGGTGCTAGGGTTAGAAAGCCCAGTGTTGACTAGGGATTGGTTTCCTCCCAGAACGACGAACACCTTTCCAAAACCCTGACGAAACCCTTCGAACACCCTCCTGGAACCCCTCCCAGAAGGTTTTCGGAGGGTTTAAGGTTTCGGCCGCTGTGACTGGAAACCAATTCCTAGCGAACCCTGGATTTGCTATTGGTAGGGGACACCGAAAACCTTCCTGGAACTCGTCCCAGAGGGTGTTCGGAGGGTTTCGGGAGGCGTTCGGATGTGTAGAAGGGTGGACTTTCTGCTGCTAGGGACCAGAGATGCTCCGAGCCCCTCCCCTCAGGCCCAGCGCCGATCCCGCCGCCGCCGAGAAACGGCTACGCGGCGAGCGGAGCACGTCGAGGCCCGTCGGGAGAAGCGCGGCGGAGTGTCCCGCGCCGAGAGGCGGCCTCGGGTGCGAGCGAGCCTCGGCTTAAGTCGGGCATGTCCTTCTACAGTGAGGAATCTTCGTGAATGGTCGAAAGGTGGTGTGAGGACGGTGTTTCGATGATTGCTGACATTTGTTGACTATTGTTGGGGGTAAGTTTCATTCTTCTTTCCAGATTCGCCAATAGGAGGTCATGCCCGACCTGCCTCGGCGGGGCTTTCGGTCGTTGAAAGTATAGGTATTGTTTGATGTCCGGATCCCAACCTACTTCAGGCGCCTTCCTATTTCAATGATCGAGTGGTTTCACATGTTCCTTCCTCTTCAGGTGGCGGGCGGAGGCCCAATCTGGTTCCTGCGCCTTCCTACTTCATGTGTTTACTTCTTTCTTCCGGCGGACGCGTACGTTGCATCCTTGGGGACTTCGTCTGTCCCCCCAAAGTTGGTGTCTTCTCTTGTGCCCGACGCAGGGCTCGATGCGTCGATGCGGGTTCGACGCGGATCAGGCGTGGATTCGACGCCTGTTCGACGTGGATTCGACGCCGATTCGACGAGTCCGACATGAATTCGGCGCGGGCAGGGGCGCGGATCGGGGCGCGACGGGGCAGACAATCATCGAGGATATGAGCCTTCGAACCCCAACAACACGATGAGGACGCAGCCTCACTGAGGTCCCCGTCCTTGTACTGGGGACCATGCATCGGGGCGCTCTGGCCCGATCCATCCTCGGGTGAGGCACCCTTATCCCTAGTGCTGGTGGCCCTCCTAACGCAGGGCCTCTCCGAAGCTGGCCAGGGGCCCCCTTGTGGCTAATCGGACGAGGCCACCCGAGAAGCTGCATCGTCGTGTATAGCCCTGTCCCTGATGCCTGTGGCCCTCCCAACTCGGGGCCTCTCCGGAACCGGCCAGGGGCCCCCCTCGTGGTCAGTCGGACGAGGCCCCCCGTCTGCAGGCAAGGCCCCCTGCGCCCTGATGCTTGTGGCCCTCCCAACTTGGGGCCTCTCCGAAAGTGGCCAGGGGCCCTCGTCGTGGCCAGTCCCACGAGGCCCCCCGAGAACAGCTGCGGCGTCCACGCGTGCCGCCCCCGGCGCGCCGGCCGCTGCTGCCTCGCACCGCACGCTGCGCTCTCGGCAGCACGGGCAGCACCTGCAAGTGCCCCTGGCCACTTGGGGGCACCCATATGCTGGAGGGGGGGAGGAGGTGGAGGAGGAGGAGGAGGAGGAGGAAAGAGAAGAGAAGAGAAGAGAAGAGAAGAGAAGGGAAGGGAAGAGAAGAGAAGAGAAGAGAAGAGAAGAGGAGAGGAGAGGAGAGGAGAGGAGAGAAGAGAAGGGAAGAGGAGAGGAGAGAAGAGGAGAGGAGAGAAGAGACGATAACAAAAGAGAAAAGAAGATAACAAAAGAGAAGAGAAGGATGAGCAGAGGCAAAGGTCACTAGGGCTCCGTGCTCCCTGGAATCGGCAGGGCCCGTGTCTGTGACCGCCGCCTGTCCAGACACACCCTCGCGCTGCGCAGAAGAGCAGGACACCACGACGGGAGGTTTTTCGCTGCTCTCGGCCTCGGGGGGCCCTCACTGGGTGGTTTAGGGCGTTTCTTCTTCCACCCCTCCTTCTTCCCCTTCGGGGAGGGGTTTACCCCTCCCCCTACCCCCTCCCCGTGGACCTGGACGGGGGGGGCCGCGAGCGGTCAGAGCGTCCAAGACGGCCTCGGCGAGGAAGCCAAAATCATTGGCCCCATTTTGGCCCCATTTTGGCCTCACCCTCGGACCGTCAGAAAACGGCTCAGGACGAAAAGCCGGTCCTGGGAAAGGGTTGCGGACCTTTGGGGGTCGACGTTGCGAGCAAATCTCGACGTCGGGAAGCTGGGTGAGGCTTACTTGAATCGCCGTGGTGGTTGCTAAGGGGATTGGGGGGGCATAGAAGTGGATGCTAACGTGGGTTTCATCTGGCCTAACCCAACGTATAAGTGGGGTGCAAGTGCCCTAGGTGGCTTAAGATGATGAGGTAACTCCGCGAAGTGGGCTCCGCCCACTCAGCCCGGATCTGTGTGCCCTTAGAAATTTAGGGCACGTGCAACTCACTTCGAAGCTGTGTTAGGCTGGATAGAACTACCTTAGCATCCACTTGTATCCTCCGATCCTCTTAGCAACCCCCGCTGCGATCCAACCTTGGGCTTAGCGGGCGCTGGAAACGACAGGGCCGTTTCCAGCGGACGTTTGCAGCGAGACCTCGCGTCGAATTTCAGAGGGGGTCTTGTCATCTTCATGATGGCCCCGTCAGGTCAAACCGAGTCCCCCGAACCTGAGTCTTACGTCTCCCCGAAAGGAGGGAGGCCAGGCTGGACCTCAGTGGGCCCCAGAAGCGACAGGGCCGTTGTTCTTACCAGGCCCGTTTTTTCGTTGTCTCGCCAGTTCGGGCGCCGATTTTGTTGTGTCCCGGCTCCGTCGCCATTTGTGTTGCTGTTTCGGGCTGCTGTTTTTTTACCGTTTCCACGGCGCGAATGCGCGAAGATGATAGCGCGATTCGCGGAGCGCGAAGCTTGAAGACAGTTGCCCTGGTATCCAGTGCGTCTTGGGCTTTCTTGGAAGGGGCGCCGTGAGGCCAAGGCGCACTGGATATGAATGAAGGTCGATCCTCTGGGGGCCAGGTTTCTGTCCATGCCCAGTATGTACGCCTCGGGCTTCTGGGGAACTGAGCCCGAAACGCCTAGCGGCAGTGGATATGGACCCACGTCCTGCCCGCAGGGCGCGCACCAGAAGGTCCCTCTTGCCCAGGGCCGCTCCTCCGAGGAGGGCGGGCTGCCCATGCGCTCTCCTCTTTCCCTCCCCTCGCTTTCCCCTCTCTGGACCTCCTGGGAGGCCCTCGTCGGCACCGCTGGATTGCCTCGCAATTCTGGTCAGAGCCCCGGAAGAGGTCAAGGAGTAGCAGTATCGGTACTTTTTTTTGAGTGCGAGATCGATTCCATAAGTCACTCACCCCGAAATCGAAATTTCTTCGACTCCACGAAACATGTGCTGAGTTGTCGTACACCTGCGAGCATAATGCGCATTCTTCGTGTACTCGACAAATACCCTGGCGACGTACCCACCCCCTGCGCAATGCGGGGCATGAGTAGCTTGGGAGACGTTACACGGAGTTGATGACGTGAGATGGGCGCATATATTTCTGCGAGCGGCATTCGTGAGGCTCGCAGACCCTCAAGGATTGCGAGGTCCCGCTCAGATCTGCGCGTTGCCTCACTCCGCTGGACCCACCAGCAGCCCTCGAAAGTGGCGACGGTTTCGCAGATCGCAGCCCCCCAGGGACGGCGAGCTACCGTTCAGATCTGCGCGGTGCTTCACTCCGCTGGACCCACCAGCAGCCCTCGAAAGTGGCGGCGGTTTCGCCTATCGCAACCCCCCAGGGACGGCGAGGTCCCGCTCAGATCTGCGCGTTGCCTCACTCCGCTGGACCCACACGCAGCCCTCGAAAGTGGCGACAGTTTCGCAGATCGCAGCCCCCCAGGGACGGCGAGGTCCCGCTCAGATCTCCGCGGCGCCTCACCCTGCTGGACCCACCAGCAGCCTTCGAAAGTGGCGACAGTTTCGCAGATCGCAGCCCCCCAGGGACGGCGAGCTACCGCTCAGACTTGCGCGGTGCCTCACTCCGCTGGACCCACACGCAGCCCTCGAAAGTAGCGACGGTTTCGCAGATCGCAGCCCCCCAGGGACGGCGAGGTCCCGCTCAGATCTCCGCGGCGCCTCACCCCGCTGGGCCCACCAGCAGCCCTCGAGAGTGGCGACAGTTTCGCAGATCGCAGCCCCCCGGGGACGGCGAGGTCCCGCTCAGATCTGCGCGGTGCCTCACTCCGCTGGACCCACCAGCAGCGCTCGAAAGTGGCGACTGTTTCGCAGATCGCAGCCCCTCAGGGACGGCGAGGTCCCGCTAGGATCTGCGCGGTGCCTCATTCCGCTGGGTCCACCAGCAGCTTTCGAAAGTGGCAACAAATTCGCAGGTCGCAGCCCCCCAGGGGCGGCGAGGTCCCGCTCAGATCTGCGCGTTGCCTCACTCCGCTGGACCCACCAGCAGCCCTCGAAAGTGGCGACGGTTTCGCAGATCGCAGCCCCCCAGGGACGGCGAGCTACCGCTCAGATCTGCGCGGTGCTTCACTCCGCTGGACCCACACGCAGCCCTCGAAAGTGGCGACGGTTTCGCAGATCGCAGCCCTCCAGGGACGGCGAGGTCCCGCTCAGACTTACGCGGTGCCTCACTCCTCTGGACCCACCAGCAGCCCTCGAGAGTGGCGACAGTTTCGCAGATCGCATCCCCCCAGGGACGGCGAGCTACCGCCCAGATCTGCGGACGCGCGAGCAGTGCTCTATTCAAAAAAACAAATACCGAAAGAAGGAGGGTTGGGAACCATTTCTTTGGGGGTGTAATGCATTATGTAGCCGATCTCCTGCTCTACTCTTGGCTCCCCCGGAGAGGTCTTCGTCCAGGTCTTCGCTGGCGCTGGCGTCGACGGGCGCGCCCTCGTCGAGGAGGAGCGGGGGACGCCAGCTGTGCAGGTCCTGGCGCCGACATCGGCGCGCGTACGCCCTCCAGGCCAACAGGCGGTGACCCCAGCGCGGGCGTTGGACGTTTCGAGAAGAGGCGAAGCGTCCAAGCTTGCTTCTATCGGGGGCGGAAAAGAGGGGGGTGATGACTAGGGGGGGGTGGATATCATGGCGTGGGCCATGATATTTCCCCAGATCTCATGGCGCCTCTTCTTATTTCATTACGTCCCTGGCCCCCCCGCCGGGCCGCGCACATGCCGCCGGTCATGATTTGCACCCCCCCCTCTTCGACACCCCCCTCTTTGCCGCTCCCGATTCTAGGCCCACCAAAGAATGTTCTAAGAACCCATTGTGGTCTGCGCGAGCTGCTCTAGGAACGCTCATGGCTGAGACTTCTCCTGCTTTGACGCGCCTCCTCGGCGAGGACCCCCGAGGAGCACCCTGGATCCCCGAGCGAAAGCCAGACGCACGGCATCGACAAGCGCGTTGGGACTGGACGTCCGAGCGATGGCACGCGCAGGGCCGGGAGCCAGCGCCGAGGGCGGCGCGGCACGAAACAACCGCGCGGGGCGCCCCCTCCGAGCCAGGGCGGGCAGGGCGCGGGTGGCCACCGAGGGTGCCGGGAGCGGCCAGGACCGGCCAGGAGCGGCGCGCCGGGGAGCAGCCGGCATCGAGGAGCATCCTGGATCGTTTGGTTATGTCGGGCGTGTCCCCCTGCAAGGGGATTTTCTACGAAAATTTAGAAATACCCCAAGAACACACCAAAACGGTAAAAAAACGTCAAAGATAGTCAAGACCGATTTTTTTTTGATTTTTGTTTCGATTATGTTTGGATCATTTTGTATGTTTCGTCGAAAATCCCCCTGTGGGGGGACAGGCCCGACTTCATCGTTTGGCGAAAAAACACGCACGAAACCGAAAGAAGCACAGGGAATGGACGTCCGAGCGATGGCCAGGAGCGGATTCGGGTGACGCAGAAGGGGGTCCAGCTGCAAGGGGGTGGTGCAAGAGAAGTTGGGGCAAGTGTATCGCAGATGTATTGCGCCGGAGGATTGTATTGCACTGTACTGCAACGACTGCACTGCACGCGAAACTCCAGCAATACATTTGCGCCCCAGAATGTATTGCACGCCCCAGATGTATTGCAACCCCACAAAACTATTGCACCAAATCTATTGCACCACCCCCTTGTCGCTGGACCCCTTTTTGGGTCAACCCAAGCGGAGCCCCAGACCCTACAGTCGGACCGAGGTATAAGATCGAGGTCGTCTCGGGAAGGGTACCCTCAAGGTTCTGCGCGCCTGTTGGGGTTCTTGGTCATCCTTGGGAGGGAGCCCTCGGGTGTTCTGTTTGGTTTGGCCGACGGAGGGTCTCATGTTTTTAGAGGATGTGATTGTGTCCCAGGTCCGACTGGAAGCACCTTTCTGCAGCATCTTCAGGGCATGGACCGATCTGTGATGGCCCCGGGGCCCGAAACGGGGCGAAACGGGATGCGACGCCAGGATCGCGGGGTGAAGGTGTGCAGCACAAGCATGGGCGAAGCGCCTCGTTTTGCCCAGATTCGGATGCAACTCCTGGGAGGTCGAATTCTGATTTTGCCCTGGTCCGAAATCCGGCTGAATCCCCGCTAATCCGGCCTAATCCCGCTTAGTCCCGCTTAATCCGAGGCCCACTCCGGCGCAACAGCTCCCAAATGGGGCTTAATCCTCTTTAATCTTTCCGACGAAAACCTCCCAGTAGTTGCCTACTAACCTAGAGGCCCAGCCAATAATGTTCTGACGACCTCTTGTGGCTTACACGAAATGCTCTTAGAGCACCTCTGGCTGAGACGGGCTTGCTGGACTAGACCGGTTTCATGCTCGGAGATTTATTGTTGTTATCATAGCATTCGTGTTCCCAGAGCATTTAGTGGTAGGGCTTCTATAGGAATTCAGGGATGGTCGCTTTATGCTCGAAAGACAGCCGAGAGACACTGGAAAGCATGGTCATGGTCACCGACATCCGCACGTGAGCTGTCCGCGCAAGGTCGCTCGTAAGCGCCCTCGTTTCCAATGTAGCGTATTGCGCTGGCGGCCCACATTATCCGCGGCGTAAGTTGGCTTTGCCACAGGGCACATGATCTGCTTCGTTTCGTCGCTTCGTTGCATGTGTCGGTTTTCGCGACGTGTTCTTATACTGTTTCTTGCTGGGACGGTATTGCTTCAGCAATTTGGTCTCATATTACCAGCCTCGAACGTATCCCTATCCCTAAGATTGAAACGCCAAAAGGCGATGAGAACCTTAGGGATTCGCCCTCAAAACATAAGGGAATCCTTAATATTGGCATCGTGATGAGGAGGTGCCCAGCATAGGGATAGGGATATGTTCCAGGCTGGTAATCATACCATTTCGTGGCAGCACTGCTTCGTCCCGGGACCGTCGGCCCCAGCTCAAGCAGCTGGCGGTTCCCCCCCCCAGGCTTGTTTCGGGCCCTCCAGCGGCCATACAGTCGGGTTACATTAGTAGGTCGGCCCTGCGAAATCAAGGGTGCTCTTGTGTCCTGTGCATCGCGCGTCGTGTCCTCTGCGGCCGAAGGGCAGGGTACCCTTGCGTCCTGTGGTTTTGGAGGCCATGTTGCCGTCAGAAGAGTCTTGTGTCCTGTCGCGCGTCCTGTGCGCAATAACCCGCCTGTAGGGGGAGGATCCCGACCCCCCGGGAGAGCGCTGCCAGCTAGAGCGAGGCGCAGCTGCTCGAGAGCGCCCCGAGGTTGCGCGAAGCGACGAGTAACGCCCGAGAGCTTTGACGCGGTGCTGGTGACGACGCGGGGGGGTGGGCCTTCCTGTCCACCCGAAGTTCTCGGTAGCATCATGGGAGCCTGGTATGCCGTCGTCATTCCGACTTTTTAGCGTCGATCAGCGTTTGGGAGTTGATGATATGTGACGATGTAGCGTCGATGCGCGTTTGGGAGTTGATGATATGTGACGAGTTAGCGTCGACTAGCGTGGGTTTAGCGTCGATTTAGCGTCGACTAGCGACGATTTAGCGTCGATTAGCGTCGATTTAGCGTAGATTTTGCATCGACCAGCGTCGATTAGCGTCGACTAGCGTCGATCAGCGTCGATTAGTGTCGATTCGCAAGACCGACAAGATGGTATGGGAGGTTCCCCTGAGTTGCCACCGAAGAAGTTCCATGTCTGTTCATGGGGGCCTCGGGCAGCGACATCGAAATCGGCTCTTCCTGCATCTGGACAGCATTTGGACCGCATTTGGCCCCCCCTCGTGCTCCTCCTCGCCTCCTCGTTCTTCCCGTATCCCTCCCCCCCTTCTCCTCGCCCTTTTCCTCGCCTTCTTCCTCGCCGCCTTCCTCGCCTCCCCTAGTTTTCCCCCCTCTCTCTCCTCTTCTCCTCTTCTCGCTCCCTTCCTCGCCCCCCTTCCTCGCCTCCTCAGGTTGCTCCTCCCCCTCCTCGTTCCGCTCATCTTCCCTCTGACGGGGCGAGTTCAGTCCAAGGTTGGTCCCACATATGTCCCAACTCCACCTCAGGGCCAAACGGGACAGCGCCAAGGGCCGCGGAGGCTCAGTCGAAGCCGGGGCGAGGATGGCATCGGGTGAGGACAAGTCGAGAATCTCTGAGATCCAGCGGCTCTGGAGGATGTATCGAGCCCCGGTCCTCTCAGAGTGTTCCGGAACACTCTGAGAGCGTTCCGGGACGCTCTGGAACGGATTTCTCCTCGTCCCGTCCCCGTCCTGTAGGCTCCCAGGGGGTCGTCGCTGGCGAGCGCGATGGGGCCCGGCAAGGGCCCTTGGAGTGGGCCCCTGGAGGCCGCAAATGCGGACAACGATCCGTCTTGATCTCGTTGAGTGCGTCCCAGGGGCAGCATTTGAGGGGGGAGAAGGCTCGGGGGGGGGGCATCGAGGCCGAGTGGCCCATGGCTCGCCCACACGGGGCCTGCTGGCCCCGCGCCGTGCAGCAGCGGGCGGGTTCGCCATCGGTGGCACAGCGCCGATCTCTCGGTGACGTGTCGCCGGGTCCAGGTCGATGTTTTCTCCCCCCCGGCCCTTCGTGAGCTGGTCCCCTTCCCTTGCGTTGCCCCTCGGCGTCGGAGATGTGGGCACAGTCGATACCAATGGTCAGGATGGGCAACCTTCCCAAGGGTACCCTTGCATCCTTGCCTCCTCGGTCCACCTTGACTGCTTTCGGTGACCCGCCGCGCTCGAAAAAGCTGCAGCACAGACGTCCAAGGAGATTGCATCCTTATCGCGCATCCTTGGTAGTCTTTGGTTCTGTCCGCATCGTGCTCTCTGCTTTCCTCCTGCTCCCAAAACGGGACGGAAACACTAACCATCGCCTTATCGCGCATCCTTACTTCGGCGGCGAGCCCGGGGGAAAGTGAGAAGGAGCGGGCTTTGTCAGAAGACTCGGCAGCCGTCCGCCGACACGTTTTCTAAGCCTTCCCCGAAGACGCAGAACACTTCTCAGCAGGCGCGAGGGTTTCTGAGAAGCCCCATTGCCTTCTGAGAAAGCCTTCTCCCTCTCACTCCCCCCCCGGCGCGCTGCCTAGCATCCTTACAGTCGGACCGAGGTAGAAGATGAAGGTCGGTACTGGAAGTTGACCCTCATGTTTTTCGTGTTTGTTGGATGCTCTCGTGCATATCCTGCGCAGGGCAAGCTTGGATGCTCTGTACATTTTGGCCGGCGGGGGATCTCATGTTCTCGAAGGATGTTTTTTCTGACCTGAGTCCGACCGTACGATCAGCTTTGACTGTACTGCTGTTCGGATGTAACTCCTGGGAGGTCAAATCCTGACTTTGCCCTGGTCCGACATCTAGACTGATCTGGCTTAGCCCTGCTTGATCCGGCTTAATCCCGCTTAATGCGGCGCAATCCCGAATCCGGTGTTGCAGCCCGCCGATGGGGCTTAATCTTTCTTCTTCCTGCTTAATATTCTGGAAGCCGATAATTGAGAGAAAGCATGCTGCCAAATAATTTTCAGACGTCTAATACATGTGTTAAACCTGTTTTAAATTGGTTTGAAAGAAATCATGCTGAAACAGTTCTGGAACATGTTTTACACATTTTAAGCACATGTTTGATCCAATGATCGACTTGTTAGAGTGTCCACTGTCATGGGATCCAGAATCTCAATCCTCTCGACGAAGACCTCCCAGTAGTTGCCTCCAAACGGCTGCCCCCGCCCCCACCTCGAGGAGCACGTCGGGGTCGTCGCTGGCCAGCGCGCGGGGGCAGCCCGCGGAGTCCCCCGGCACGCCCCCCGACGAGCCGCGATCCCCGCCGCTGGCCGACGCGCGGGACGCCGGCGCCGCCCGCCCGCCCAGGCGCGCTTGGCCGGCCGGCCTCTGGTGGGAGGTGGCCCCCCAGGGCCTTTAGGCCTCCTATTTCAACGGGCGAAGAACGGTATAGAATAATGTTTTTCGCTGTCGGGGGCGCCTGTCCCAGGGCGGCTGGAAAGTTTATACCCTTACGGTGGCACCGTAGGGGTACAAACTTTCCAGCCGCCCAGGGACAGGCGCCCCCGACAGCGAAAAAGTTTATTTTATACCGTTCTTCGCTCGCTGACTATTGGATCGCCGCGGGGGTTGCTAAGAGGAGAGGGGGATACGCGTGGATGCCAAGGTAGGTTCGAGCCAGCCGATCGCAGCTCAGAAGTGGGTTGCAGGTGCCCTGAGTGGCTTCACGGCGCGCAGATCTGGGCTAAGTGGGCGGAGCCCACTCAGCGGAGGTACCTCACCATCCTAAGCCAGGTCGGGCACTTTAAGTTGGGCTAGGCCAGAAAAAAGCCAAGTGTAGTATCCACTTCTACCACCGCAGCGATCCAAGTTGATGGGGCCCGAGAAGATGGGGTCGGAGGATCGCGCCGCACCGCCGATGCATCGTCGATACGGCTCGATGTTGGGCCCGATTTGCTTGACGTCGGCGTCGCCTATGCATCGCTGACGCCGACGGTGCTTCGCTGGTGCATCCCCGATGCATCGGCGATGCCGCGACCCTTTGACCCCATCTACTACGACCGCATGTAGGAAGCCTCTAGGGTCGCCGTTCCCAGGACCCCCTCGCGTTGTGAAAATTATCCTTGCGAAGAAACCAGCTATTTGCTGTTGTGAATACCGCAAGTATGAATATCATCTTCGCCCGCGCTCCCTATGGGGCCACGGACCGTGTGAGGGGCGTGCCGACATGCATGACGGGGCAAACAACGCGAACGAACACGATAGGTCTGTGTGCGAGAGACTGAGAGCGTGTAAGTGTGAGCGCGAGTGGGTCCGATTGTGAATGAGTCTTCGCGCGCGTGAGTCTACTGGCAAAAATGTCGACGCCCATGCCGGCACGCCCCTCACGTGGATCGCGCCCGCTTCTTCCCCGTTGTTTTTCTCCCTCTTTGCCCGTGCGCACCCATGTCCAAGGCTCCGGGCGCGGCGCCGCACGGAGTCCGCGCGACGCGCGCTGGTCTCCCCGAAGGGGTCCCGGCGACTTGCGCGGGTCGTCCGCTGCGCGGAGCAGAGAAAGAGAGAGAGAGAGAGAGAGAGAGAAAAAAGAGAGAGAGAGAGAGAGAGCTAGCAGGCCTGCTGGTAGCGGGCAAGTCTCTGGCCGCTGGGCAGAGCGACGACGGGGGCGAGCGAGGCGCCGTGCAGAGCGCAGCATGGAGTTCCCGCGACGCGCGCTGGTCGCCCCGAGAGGGTCCCAGCGACGCGCGCGGTCGGCGCGAGGCCAAACAGTCAGACCGTCGAGAGAGACGGCGAAGTTCGGGCGGGTCGCTTCTCAGGTCAAGCATCGCGGATAAACTCGGTGAAGCCCAGCTCCCTGGCGAGGGCCGTTGCCTCCCTTCTGCTCCGCTTCGTGCGCGCAGCAAGCTGCTCCAGCTGTTTCCGCGAGCCCTCCGGCGGCCCCGCCAAGAAGAATTCGATGCGCGGCGCCCGCATGTGAGGAGGTTTTCGTGGCGCGTTGCGCGCGAGAGCAGCACGTAGGGATACAGCCACCAGTCGTCGTCTTTTTTGCCGCTCCAGACCTCGAGGCGGCCGCAGTCCAGGATCACGGCTGGGCGATGTCGGCCGAGGGAGCCGACGGCCCAGGGCGAGAGTCCACGGGACCGAGAGAATGTCTGGCTGCGGACCGCTCGTGCCCAGAAGTTTTTTGGGGCCGTACATTGCCCGGGGGCGCCGTTCCATCGGCGCGCCGCCTTCGCGCACGGCGCGCCCCTGGCACGCCACCGCGGTGATGGCCCCGCCGTGCGAGAGCGGGAAACCCGTTTGGGTGACGCCGCCATGCGGACTGCGACCCCGGGACTTGAGTTGGAGTTCCCGATGGGGCCACGAACCGTGTGAGGGGTCTGCCAAGAATGGGGCGGCGCCGCCATGCGAGCTGCGCCACTGGGACCTTCGGTGAAGCTCCCTATATGGCCACGAAACGTGTGAAAGCAAAGTGTGCCCAAAGAAGGCGGGCCACTGGGACCTCAGTTTGAGCTTTTTGGGGGGCTACGAAACGTGTGTGAGGAGCGTGCCAAATTGGGGCGGCGCCGCCATGCGAGCTGCGCCACTGGGACTTAGCGCCACATGTTCGAGGGGCGTGCCAAAATGGGGCGGCGCCGCCATGCGAACTGCGCCATTGGGACCTTGCCTGGAGCTCTTTATGGGGCCACGAAGCGTGTGAAGGGTGTGCCAAAATGGGGCGGCGCCGCCATGTGAGCTGCGCCACTGGGACCCTAGGAGGAGCTCCCGATGGGGCCACGAAGCGTGCGGGGTGTGTGCCAAAATGGGCGGCGCCACCATGCGCACTGCGCCACTGGAGCCTTAGTTGGAGCTCCCTACGGTGCCACGAAAAACGTGTGTGTGTGGGGTGTGCCAAAAATTGGGCGGCGCCGCCATGCGAACTGCGCCACGCTGGAGCTCCATACGGTGCCACGAAAAAATGTGTGGGGTGTGTGAAACACGGGGCGGCGCCGCCATGCGAGCTGCGCCACTGGGGCTTTAGTTGGAACCCCCGATGGGGCCACGAAGCGTGTGATGGGTGTGCCACAAGTGGGGCGGCGCCGCCATGCGAAGTGCGCCATTGGGACCTTGCCTGGAGCTCTTTATGGGGCCACGAAGCGTGTGAAGGGTGTGCCAAAATGGGGCGGCGCCGCCATGCGAGCTGCGCCACTGGGACCCTAGGAGGAGCTCCCGATGGGGCCACGAAGCGTGCGGGGTGTGTGCCAAAATGGGCGGCGCCACCATGCGCGCTGCGCCACTGGGGCCTTCGGTGGAGTTCCCTTTGGGGTTGCGAATCATGTGAGGCATGTACCAAAATGGATCGGCGCCGCCATGCGAGCTGCGCCACTGGAACCTTACCTGGAACTCCTTATAGGGCCACGAAACGTGTGAGGGGTGTGCCGACATGGGTGGTGGGGGCGATAATGATGGTGATGATGAGGATGATGTTGATGATGATGATGTTGTTAATGGTGATGGTGATGATGAGGATGATGATGATGATGATGATGATGATGATGATGCTGATGATCTTGATGAAAATGGGGGTGATGTTTTGGATGAGGGTGAGGATGCACATTTTAATGTTGATGGATGATGGGCGACGCTGATGATAGTGACGATGATGTTGCTGATGGGAAGAACGAAAACGGGGCAGCGGGAGGAGGAAGGAACGCGGGGCGCTGTCTCTTCAAAACGAGGACCGAACACCACAATATGGTTGGGGAAAATCACGGCGGGAGGTTTATGGTTTGTTTCGGCTTCGGGGGACGCTTACCGGGCTGAGAGAAGCGTGTCCTGAGGATTCTTCGCCGTGTTCAGGTCATCGGGGCCTTCCACGGGCCCCGGGACCGTCAGAATGCGACTCGGGATGGAGATCTCTTCCCGGGGAAGGCCCCAGAGCTCAGGACCCGTTCCCTTCGGGACCAATTTCCCGAGTGCCAGCTGGAGAGCCGCCAGGGAGCAAACACAGATCTTGAGGTTGCTCGTCGTCTTCTGGTTGAAGGGCCCGTCCAGGGCCCCAGGACCAGGAGGATCGGCATCGCTTAACCGACCCTTATCCCCATCGCCATCCTCCTCCTCCTCTCCCTCCTCCTCCGCCTCCTCCTCTTCCTCCTTCTCCTCCTCCTCCTCCTCCTCCTCCTCCGCCTCCGCCTTCTCCTCCTCCTCCTCCTCCTCCTCCTCCTCCTCCTCCTCCTCCTCCTCGTCCTCGTATACACTCTCCGAAACCCGAAGGAAACAGCCTAGACCCCCATCTGTGGGGGATTACATCGGCAAGGACGGCCCAGGCCGCGGCGTTGGGGATGGGCGTCGGCCAAACGATGCCCAATAACCGCGGGGAACGACTCGGGATGCAAAGGTGGGCCTGGGGGGAGCAGCAAGGGCGCCCCCGAGGGCGCGCGGCCATTCGCGCTTCGCGGCTCGGCTCCGATCCCTCCTCGCTCTCCTCGCCTCCCCTGGGGGTTCGGCGCGAGAGCGCGAAGGCATTCGCGCGCTCTCGCGCAGCGCGGCGCGCGGAGCGCGAAGCTCGGCGCCCCTGCTTGAATCGGCGCGGTGGTTGCTAAGGGGATGGGGGGGGTAGAAGTGGATGCTGAAGTGGGCTTTGTCTGGCCTGACCCAAGTTATACGTGGGTCACAAGTACCCTAAGTGGCTTAGGATGACGAGATAACTCCGCAAAGCGGGCTCCGCACGCTCGGTGCAGATCTGTGCGCCCTGAAGCCACCTGCGGCACGTGCAACCCACTTCTGTAAGCTGGGTCAGGCTGGATAGCACCCACCTTGGCATCCACTCGTACCCCTCTTCATCCTCTTAGCAACCCTTGGTATCGCTCGGACGTGTGCACTCTCGGCCTCCCGGCGGGGATCATCGAGGAGCATCCTGGATCATCCGGGGAAGAGAGAGAGAGAGAGAGAAACAAACAGAAACAAAAAAAAGAAAGAAATAAAGAAAGAACAACAAAAAAAACGCACGAGACCGAAAGAAACATAGGGAATGGACGTCCGAGCGATGGCCAGACGATGGGGCATGTCTCGGGAGGGAGGCCCTGGCGGACAGGGGGGGGCTTCAGCAGCAGCTGGTCGGCTGCGAGCCCCGGGGGTTTAAGTGAGAGGAGGCGGGCCTTCTCAGAGGGCTCGGACGTTCCGGCCTTCTGCGAGGCTTTCTGAGCCCCTTCCTTTAAGTCGGGCTTGTCCCTCTACAGGAGGAATGTTCAAACATTAGTTAAAAGATAGTCCGGGGGCGATTAGTTGAAAGATAGTCCGGAGACGATTTGTTGTTGACCATTTTTGACCTTTTTGGGGCATTTCTGGAGTAATTCAAATGTTTCACCCAAAACCCCTTTGTAGAGGGACAGGCCCGACCTAAGCCTTCCCCGAAGGCACAGGAAACACTTCGCAAAGGGCGCGAAGGCTCCTGAGAAGTGCCGCCGCCTTTGAGAAGGCATTATCCTTCTTATTTCCCCCCTCGCTCAGCTCGCTCGCCGCCACGTAGGTTCAGGAGCGAAATAAGGACGTACATGTACATGAATCCACGCTGGTTTCGAGAGCACCCATTGCGCAAATGTTCGTATAACGCGGCCGGTCTCGCGGATCGAGGGGCCGTGTTCATGTACATAGCTGGGCGCGTACGTCCTTTGTGGGCTCCCTGTAGGCAGGAGAGGCCGCCACGGCCCAGGAGGCCGGGCGCCTCGTCCTCCGGGGGCCCGCCGCGCGGGAGAGTTCTTTCTCTCGCCCACGGGGGGGTGTCTCCCCCCCGGCCTCGGGGCCCCCCGCCGAGGCTCGGAGGCCCCGGGGGGGCCCTCGGGGCTCGAGCGAAGGGCAGTCAAAAACCCTAAGAAGGACTCGCGATCTTGCTCGGGGTACCCTTGGCGTCCTTGCTCTTCCTTGCTCTTGCGTCCTTGGGGGTTTCGTCGTCCGCCGCCCCAAACATCCCAGCTTCGGCTTCAAAGGGTCTCGCGTCCTTACCGCGCGTCCTTATCAGGGTTTTTGACCGTGGTGTTTTGCGGCGACTCCTCCGGGATGTTCCAGCATCGTGAAGCTATGGACTGCGGTTATGATGCTCCAACCTACTTTAGCCTTGACTGCCAGAAATAATTGCGAGCGCCCCAAAAAAGTACCGCAACTCAAGGGTGTTCACGTGTCGGACCCTGGGAGGGGCACACTCGCCCGACATTGTTTCGACACTCTTTTGACACTTTTCCGGGTGCTCGAAATTAGTTCTGGGATGCGGTCTTTAAGTAGGATGGGAACAACATAAGTCTGCGGACGATTTGCTGGTATGCGTGTTGATGTTTGGGTATTGCTTGACACATGGTGTCCTCTTTCCAAGAGCCGCCTGCAGGGGGGCATGCCCGACCTAATCTTAGATGGGGCCCGAGCAGATGGGGTCCGAGGGTCGCGCCGCATCGCCGATACATGGGCGATGCATCAGTGATGCGGCTCGATGTGGGGTCCCATTGTCTCCACGCCGACGTCGCTGATGCATCGCCGACATCGCCAGTGCATCGCCGACGCATCGGCGATGCATCGCCGATGTGGCGGCGATGCGGCGAGATCCTCCCACCCCATCCACTCGGACCCCATCTAGCAGGCGTTTCAGGGCTCGAGCCAAACGGTATTTTGGGGCGACTTCGTCGCCTGTCTTCGTTCTGCGTTCGCTTCGCGGCAGAATGGAAATCATTGTTTAGCTCGAGTCTTGTTCGGGACCTACATCTGGGCCTCCTAGACGGGCTCAGAGTAAGTGGGGTCGGAGGATCGCGCCGCATCGCCGATGCATCGGCGATGCAGCTCGAAGCGGAGTCCAATTTTCTCAACGCCAACGTCGCCGATGCGTCGCCGACGTCGGCGGTGCATCGACGACGCATCGCCGATGCATTGGCGATGCGGCGCGATCCTCCGACCCCATCTGGTGGGGGAGGGCTCCTCGGAAGCGCCCCCTGCCTCTTGGAAGGCGCGGGCCCTGTCTGCAGATGTGGGGTCGGCGCCTTCCGAGGACCCCCCTAAAGGGCACCACCCCCGCGCAGCGCCGCCGAGCGCGTGCGCCGCCCTGCCTGGCCAGAGTCTCCGTGGGCCCCCGGGGGGCGATCCCGGATGTCCGGCGAGGTGTTCTCTCTATTCTCTGCACGACCGACATGGGTACGGAAAGAATGGGAACAATGCCCAACAGCGGATCTTGTTCATTTTGAACAGGACTCGCTGTCCACGCCGCCGCGGCCTGTGTCCATTCGAGACAGAATGCCGCCTGCCCAACAGCAGCCGTTGTTGGTTTGGGACACCATTTGTTGTTGGGCATTGTACCCATTCTTTCCGTACCCACTTCGGGCGTCCAAATCTTCGGCGTCGCTCGGACGTGTGCATTTTTTTCTCGGCGAGAACCATCGAGGACCACCCTGGACCATCGAGCAAAAAAAACACGCACGAAACCGACAACTGCACGGGAAACGGACGTCCGAGCGACGGCACGTTGGATTCTGGAGGCCTCGGGGCGGGCCGCGGGGCCAGCGAGAGCGTGTCGGGGAGGGAAGCCTGCTGCCCCTCGATAAAAGGGTTCGGGGCCTCCTGGCGCCGCGCGCACTGAGAGTGGCACACCGTCGGATGCCCGGCCCTGTCCGGGAGGGTGCATACACTCGGATGCAACGAAGGTCAAAATATTGATTTCGCCCTGGTCCGAAGTCCGGCTCAATCCCGCGTAATCCCGCTCAATCCCGCCCAATCCGGTTGCATCCCGCTTAATGCGAGGCCCAATCTGGCGTGACAGCGCCCCATTGGGGCTTAATCCTCCTTAATCCTTCCGACGAAGACCTCCCAGTAGTTGTCTCCTAACATACACCATGCCGGACACTGGATGGCCGTATACTAGTTCAGAGGAGGAGGAGGAGGGGAGAGCGATATTGTTTTGTTGCCCGCTCTTGTCGCCACGGCTGCATTCGCTCGGACATCCTGGTCAGAATGCACCCCAGAATTGGCTCCAGGAGTAGCGGTATCGGTATCTCTCGACCCCCAAATAGCCATGCATGGTGGTGGTGGTGGTGGTGGTGGTGTATAGGTGGCTGCTATGCAAATGGGCGACTCCAAACAATGGGATCGTCTGGGCCGACATTTTCGTGTAAGCTGCCCGCATAAGGTCGCGCGAAAGCGCCCCCGTCTCCAATGTGGCGTGCAGCGCTGGCGGCCCGCATAAGCTACCGCGTCAGGTCGCCATGCCTTCTCGCGCAAGACCCGTTTCTGTTCGTCGCTCAAGCGGGTTGCCTTCGGTCGGTCCGGTCCGGAGCGGTGCTGTGGGCTGCTGCTGCGCCGCTGTTTCTGGGAGGCCAGACACATTTGAGAGCAGCCGTGCCCTGGAAAGGGATCCACTGGGCCCACCTCGGGATTCCCACTGTCCAGTTCTGTCGCCTACCGTCAAAAAACGATACCAAGGATGGGTAATCTTCCTAAGGGTGCCCTTGCATCCTGGCATCCTCGGTCCGTCCTGAACCCCTTTCGATAGCCAGCCCCATTCGACAAGCTTCGACATGCGCGTCCAAGGGGCCTGCATCCTAATCGCGGATCCTTACTATCAGTTTGACTGCACCGTTATTGTAACCGTGCCCCCTGCGACGTCTCACGGGGGGTACGTCGCCCTGAGGGGACGCTTGCGCCCCCCCCCCAGCTGCGTCCTTCTAGGCGGTCTGTCGGTCTCGCCTTCGCGACCCGCTCGGTCGTTTTTTCCGTTCTGGTGTCGCCGTGGACGTCTATTTTATCCAGCTGAGGCGCCGGGTGGGCCTTGGCCGCACTCACCGATCCGATCCCATCCACTTGCCCTCGGCACACATTGCTTCTGCCGACCCCTCCTGGACGGAAGAGGAGGAGGAGGAGGAGGAGGCGGAGGAGGAGGAGGAGGAGGAGGAGGAGGAGGAGGAGAGGGACAGGAGGTGGATGGCAGTTGGGAGGGTTAGGAGGAGGCAGCGGCGGGCAGGCGAGGTGGAGGATGGAGGCAGCGGGCAGGCAGCAAGGGCAGGAGCAGGGAGGGGGGCTGAGCAGGAGCAGGAGGGCGACCGTGGAGGAGAGGGGCCCTTGAAGGACGGGTTGGAGGAGGAGGCGGAGGAGCAGGAGGAGGAGCAGGAGGAGGAGCAGGAGGAGGAGGAGGAGGAACAGGAGGAGGAGGAAGGGAGGAGAGGGAGGAAGAGGGAGAAGAGGGAGGAAGAGGGGACCTGCAGTCAAGACGCTGAAATAAGGAACAGTTTGGGTTCGGAAGGGGCTCGATGTTCCTTAGGTTCCTTCTGTCAGCGGCCCGACTGTAGTGGGGCCGTGTCCTGGAAACTCTTGTGCGCTTCTGCGGCTGCCGGGGCTCGCATCAGGCTCTGGGCCCTCGCAGAGAGCGGCTCGGGAGGAGAAGCTGCGCGCGGGGATGGCCCCAGGGCCCGGGACCCGATTCCCTCAGGACCCGTGTCTTCGTGCTACGAGTTGGAAGAGGGGGGAGAAGAGGATTCGACCGCGGGAGGAGGGGAGGAGGAAGGGCGGGAGGAGGAGGAGGAGGAGGAGGAGCAGGGGGAGGAGGAGGAGGAGGAGGAGGAGAAGGAGGAGGAGGAGGAGGAGGAGGGGAGGAGGAGGGGAGGAGAGGGAGGAAGAGGGAGGAGAAGGATGAGAGGGATGACGAGGAGGAGGAGGAGGAAGAAGAGGAGGAGGAGGAGGAGGAGGAGGAGGGAGGAGGAGGAGGAGGAGGAGGAGGAGGAGGAGCAGGAGGAGGAGGAAGACGAGAGGTATTTCGATCCCGAGAAGGAGGCGGAGCACGTAGAATGGACTGTGGCGGAGGAGCAGGAGTTCGACGACGAGGAGGAGCCGGAGCAGGAGTACGCAAATGGAGAGGGTGAGCTGGAGGTGCAGGAAGGACAGGAGAATGAGAGTGAGGAGGAGGAGGAGGAGGAAGAGGCTTCTCCCGTCTCCTCTCAGCCTTCTCATCCCTTATAGCCTGTAGCTCAATTCTGATCCTTTTACCCCCTGGGGAAAAATCCGATCCTCTTGCTCCGCCCGCTCCGCGCCGCTCTCCCTTCCCCATCCCTCTCCCTCGTCCGCCCGCCTCTCTTCCTGTTCTGTCTCGTCCCCCGCGTGATTCTCCCCGTGCCCCCTCCATCTTCATCTCTCCCTCGTCATATGCCTCCTCCTCATCCTTCTCTCCCCCGCGCCCTTTCCTCCTCCCTCCTCCTCCTCCTCTGCCGCCTCCTCCTCCTCCTCCTCCTCCTCCTTCTCATGTCCTCCTTTTACCCGCGGCCCCAAAGGACTGCCCATGGAGTCCCCAAGGGGCAGCTCGAGTCGGGGGGCAATCCAGGGGGAGAGACTTGCCGGCCGGAGGCGTCTCGTCCAGGACCCCTGCAAGACGGACCTGAGCCATTTCAGGCCCAAGGCAGAGTTCGACGCGCTGCCGCACGGCGACTTCGTCCGCGTGCGACCGCTCGGCGAAGGCCTCCTCCTGCTTGGATCGCCGCGGGGGTTGCTGAGAGGATGGGGGAGATACAAGTGGACGCTCATGTGGGTTCTACCCAGCCCAACACGGCTCAAAAGTGGATTGCACGTGCCCTAGTGGCTTCAGGGCGCACAGGTCTGGGGTAAGTCGGCGGAGCCCATTTAGCGGGGTTACCCATCATCCTAAACCACGTAGGGCTCTTGCAACCCACTCATAAATTTGGTTAGGACAGATAAGGTCCACTTTAGCATCCACTTCTAATCCCCCATCCCTTTCGCAACCACTGCTGGATCCACGTATCCATCCTCCCATTCCCCACTTCTCTCCCGCTCTTCATCTCCCCTTTTCTTCCCCTTTTCCCCTGCGTTTCTCTCACTCCTCCTGCGCGCGCGGGGATCTGTGTATCTGTTGCAGGCTTCAACGGGACGGTCCAGCAGTACAGGTGGCGCAAGCCCGAGGGTGACATCCAGGTCGCCGTGAAGAAGATTCCTCTCGAGCAGCTCAGCAGGGTCGCTCTCACAGAGACCGACGAGCGAACTTCGCATTTCAGGCTGCCCTCCGGCAGGCCCAAAGCGTTTGTGGAGGAGCCGCCGAGCGGAAACGGCGCCGTGTCGTATAGACGTCGTCCCTCCTCCTTACTTTTGGTTCGGGACGGATCGTAAGCTCGCCCCGTCACCGTCGGCGGCGTCGACAGGCCATGAGGCTCTCAAGGAGGCCCCAAGACTGATTAAGAGGCCACCAAGGTTGTCCCACGAGGCCCTCCAGGAGAGCTCGATGAAGTCACTCAGTTTCCTGAAGGCATCTGAGGTTCTGGCTTGGGTTTCCGGCCGCCCAAAACAGCCCAAATGCCCCTTTGGACAGCCTCGTTGTTCCTTTGGAGCGCTTCGATGCCGTCTTGGGGCAGAGGCTTCAGGTGCTCTCGTGGGGTGGGCTGCCTTTGAGCTGTCTTTGAAGCATCTCGGAAGCCTTTTGGGCCGTCTGGGTGGTCGGAAACCCAAACAGGCGAGAACCTCAAAACCTTTTACACACCTACGGGGGAAGGATTGGTTTTGGCCCGCCATCGAGCTCCCCAGGAAGGCCTGATGGAGCTCTCTCGGGCCGTCTCGGGGGCCTGTTGGGCCGTCTTGAGGCCGTCTAGGGCTATCTTGAGCCGTCTTCAGGCTCACTTGAGGGGCTCTTGAGTTGTCTTGGGCCACCTTGAGCAGTTGTCTTGTCGTCTTGGTTGTGTTGGAAGCCGTCTTGGAGGCCATCTTGGTCGTCTGGAGGCTGAACAGACCGCCATAACGCGGTTTCAGAAGGGGCGTTCTGTTTGTGGCAAGTGCGGCGAGGGGGGTTCCTTCAAAGTATACAAGAAAGTATACAAGACCTCCCAGGCAACAGTCGAGCATCCTCACACGCCTACTCAGTGCAGGCATGTTGGCGTAGTCGTCCTTCCCTTCCCCCCTCCCCCCCTCTCCCCTCCCCCTCTTTCTGCTCCTCGTGCTGCTCCTTCAGGACCACCCTCCAGAACCTCCGCACACCTTCGGAGCCGGTCAGTGAAGACCCCGAGCAAACGAATGCATCCAGAGACCCTCAGAGCCAGCGCGAGCCTCCCCACAGCACCCTCGCCTGTCTCTATCTCTATCTCTCTCTCTCTCTATATATCTCTGTCTCTATCTCTATCTCTCTCTCTCTGTCTCTCTCTCTCTCTCTTTATCTTCTTCTCGCCTTCTCCGTGGAATTGGGCTCTCCCTTTCTCTCTGTCTCTCCCTCTCTGCCTCTCTCCCTCTCATGCTCTTGACCGGCAGCCCCCCTGCGTCTTCCGCGCGGCCGTGGGGCCTGCGGCGGGCCCCACCCTGGCCTCCACGCCGCAGCCCCGCTCGCCCGCCTGGTAGACAGACCTCGGTTCGCTTTTGGGCCTGCCATGAAATTGCCCCAGGCGGCCCACCCGCGACCCACCCCGCGACCCGCGCGCGACCCACCCGCGAACCACCCGCGAATAGGCCCGCGACCCACCCACATTGCTTTGACCAAAGTATCCGCGCAAGTTCGTTGTGTAGAAGTAAGGCGCCTGCGGCGGGCTTCTGCAGAGCCTCTCTGATTGCCGACGTCCCCCGCCGCCCCTCACTCTTATCCGCAACTGCGGGGTGCTACGTATATGTATGTTTGTGTTTGTTTATCATTCTCTCTCTCTCTGTCTCGTTCTCTCTCTCTCTCTCTCTTTTTCTCTCTTTCCCCGTCCTCTATCATTCAGAGAAGGGGGCGTTGGGGAGGAGGAGGATGAAGATGAGGAGGAGGAAGATGAGGAGGAGGTGAGCGGAGGAGGAGGAGGAGGAGGAGGAGGAGGAGGAGTGAGGACGAGGATTGAGGGGGAGACTGAATAAGGGTGAGAGAAGATGGAATGAGGACGAGAGAAGGTGGAAGGAGGAGGAGGATGAGGAAGACGAGGACTGAGGAGGACGAGGAGCAGGAGAAGGTGGAGGAGGGCTGGAGGAGAGGGAGGCAGGAGGAATGGCTAGAGGAGAGGGGAGCCAAAACAATGCAACATCGCACACAATCACGGCTGGAGCCCAGGAACCGGTGGCTGCAAAGTTCGACCCAGATCGGTCTGATGTTCCCAGAGCCTGAAATTGGGCGACAGCGCCCAACGTGAAGAATTTGCAAATTTGAGTGGTGGAGGAGGATGACGACGAATTGAGATATCTTAAAGGGGTTCTATGTAGAGGTGCGTTATGCCAATTTCGTGTGAAGGTGTAAAGGGGTATGATGTAAAAGGGGTATGGCGATGGTATCTACGATTGCCGCAAGTGCGCTGCATTTCGATTCCAAGCATGTTGGCTCGTCGCCGTCCACTTCCATCCACAGACTGCAGAATTCCTGGCTCCAAATTCCCCAAACGATCGCCATCCAATATGAACGGTGACACAGGTCCATGCCATGACGCTTGATCACCAGGCACGCGATTAGGGAATTGCCAGACTTTCCAAAGTAGCTGGAGTTCGTTTCTCCTCCTCGTCAAGGGGAGGAGGACCTGAATGGAGGAGGGGGAAGGGAAGCATGACGAGGACGAGGAGAAGGAGGAAGAGGAAGAGGAGGGGGAGGGGGAGGAGGAGGAAGAGGAGGGGGGGAGGAGTGGAGGACGACGAGGTGGAGGAGGACGAGGATGATGAGCCGGAGAATGACGAAGAGGGGGGGGGAGGAGGACGATGAGGAGGAGGAGGAGGAGGAGGAAGAGGAGGAGGAGAGGGACCATGAGGACGAGGAGGGTGACGAGGAGGAGGTTGACGACGAGGAGGAGGAGGAGGAGGACGAGGAGGAGGAGGAGGACGAGGAGGAGGAGGAGGAGGAGGAAGACGAGGTGGAGGAGGAGGAGTTGGAGCAGGCTCCAGAGCGGCGTCTGCGAGGGAGGGGCCACCGGAGGACTCGCTGAGCGAGATCGGGGTGCTGTCGTACCTCGCGCGGCAGCCCGGCTGCCCGCGCGGCCTGCTGAGGCTTCTCGGGGTGTTCTCGGAAGGCCTTTTGGGGGGGGGGGGCGCTCCTCGTCGTCATCGCCTGTCGTCGGTGCCCTCGCTGCCGCCGCCGCCGCCGTCGCCAGCATCGCCGTCGTCGCCCCCTCACCGTTGCCGTCGTGGAGCAGTGGCGAGGCCTTTTGGCTCGCCTCCATCCGGACCGCCCAGATGGGGTCGGTGTGGATAGGGTCGGAGGGGATGGCGCCGCATCGCCGATGCATCGGTGATGCCGCGCCGCTCGATGTGGAGTCCGATCTTCTCCACGCGGGCGTCGCCGATGCATCGCGAGCGTCGCCGTTGCATATACGATGCGTCGACGATGCATCGGCGATGTATCGGCGATGCATCAGCGATGCAGCAGCGTGCTTCTCGTGCACTTCCTCACTCTCCCTCCTCATCCTCGCTCCTCCTCGTTCCCCTTCTCCTCCTCCACCTCCTCTTCCTCCTCCTCCTCCTCCTCCTCCTCCTCCTCCTCCTCCTCCTCCTCCTCCCTACTCCTCCTTCGCAGCCGCTTTGGCTCAATACGCATAGTCCTCCAAAGGGCAGAATGCATATCGCTAGTCCGCGAGCAGCTTTCCCTTGTTCAGGCTCGTGTCCAGGATCCCTCCCACTCGCCAGCGCGGAGCCAGTCGCGCCGTGAGCAGGACTATGTGACAATATGTCGGAGGCCAGCCGTGGGTGGACGTCCCCTGCTACCTCTTTGGGCCCCGCGTTCGGCAAAAGGGTCGCTCTCATGGTCAGCGCGAGCAGGCACAACAACGTATTCCTGGTCAGTGGTCGCGCAGTCAGAGAGGCTCGCGGTCGCCGGGCCCTCAACATCGGCACGTGGTTCCCCTCGAGGCGGATGACACTGGTGACGTGGCGGCCTTTTTCGAGACGCCTCCCTTGCCCGTTCCGAGCCCGGGGCGCGATGACGGGGGGCGACAGAGCAGCACCGAGTCGGCTGCGCCCAGTGGTCCGGCCACATAGCCTTTTCTTGCGGCCATTCGCGATGGTTCACGTGGCGCTCTCCCTCATCACAATGCTGGACGCTAGCGTGACTCAGGAAGTGCAGATGATAACGTCGTCGATGTTTTTGGTGGCCCTGCCGGTGGACAGTCTGCTGAGAGTGCTACCCCCCGGCATGTTCCTGGTCAGCGGCTCGGGCGGAAGGCCTCATCAATGCGGAGTTCTAAGTTTTTTTCCATCGCGCGCGCATCGCTAAGTTCCACGAAACCAAAGCGTCTACGGTCCAGCCCTTGGCCACTCAGCACGTCCCTTCGGTCGTTCACCCCATGCTTGACAAAGTCGGCGAACTTATTCTCAGAGGAGATTCCAGGCGATTGAATGCCAGCTTCGTGATGTCGGTGCTCCTGCGCGGCTCGCACTGGGGCTCGCGGGATGCTGGAGGCCCGCGTCGAGCGCTTGGAGAAGGAGCTCGGTCGTGCCAAGTCGGTTCCGCGAGTTTTCTTTGCGCGGGCTGCTGACGTTCCGCCCCCGACCAAGGCGTCTTCACGGCCCATGCTAGGGAGGATATCGGACGAGGTGCTGTCGAATCTGCTCTGGGGCCATTGACACGCGGGGCGAGGACTTCAAGGTAGAAGGCGACCCCCTCGGCCAGCGTTTCGTCGTCAGGTGCGCGGGCCTCGCCGCGACGGCGGTGGCGAGGGCTTGGCAAGCTCGTGGTTGTTTGCGCAGGCTTAATGGTGGTTGGAAGCAGCTCGCTGCGGCGATGCCAGGTCAGAGGAGGGCCCAGCCCCGCGTTGGGCTCGATCGCAGTCGCTGCGGGGTCGTTTTGCATCGCGCAGCCACGCGCACCAACTCAGGCGCGCGACCTCAGAGTCTCTAAACTGGTTGATCTTCATGGCCGCGATGCAGGCACGATGGTAGTGGGAGTGGAGTTGTCCGGCAAGGCAATTGGTTGACCCAGCTGCCTCCCCGGAAGGCCTAGTGGTCGTCGGCCTGCTCGCCGACCTGAACCTGGTGAGGGCCAGTCTTGACGGGGTCGCGCAGCGCCTCTTCCGGCCTCGGCAGAGCCAGTGCAATGGGCAGCAGCACGTTGGGGTTTCGAGCGGATCTTTTTCGGATGGTGGAACGTTCGGGGCCTTTCCATTACCAGTCGAAGTCGTTGGCCATGGAAGCGGGGGCCCCCGGGCATTTGCTCGATGCCTCTACGATATGTTATTCACGGGAGGCCCATGGACTCGGCGACGCTGTCTCGGAACATTTGGGGCGGTTTGGCTGCGAATTCGAAGTTGTGAGTTGCCTCCTGCTGGGGTGGCAATGCGTTTGCGGGGCACGAGCCCTCGTTCTTCGCGCTGCCCCCCCCAGGCCCTCCGCGTCACCTCGAGGGTCTGCGCTCCCCCGGAGAGGCGCGGGCGGTGGGGGTGCTATTACGTCCGTTTCAGCATCGGCGGTTTCAGTGGAACGCCCATAATTTTGTTCGCGCGCGAGATCCTCGGGGCCCGCTCTGACATGCCCGCGCAACGCGCCATTGCGAGAAACGCCCCGCTCGCGGCAAGTTCGATTTTCGCATGTGCTTCCAATGTCATGATTAACCCGGTCGGCTCCGCCATTGCTTGTTTGGGTGCGCGCCGGGCCGCCCCAAGTCTCCCCGCGCGCGCCGCTTCATCCAGCGCCCCCCGCGATATCTTCGCGCGCGCGGCGACGCCGAGCCGGCGCCCGACCATGGGGCGCCATCTTCAGGCAGCTGACAGATCTCGCCTTCGCGGGGGTTAACCGTTGTCTGTTCGGGGCGACTTCGGCTTCATATTGATCAATGCTTCGCGGCGACGCCGCCTCGGATGTCGCGCCAGATGCGGCGGCGCGCCAAGCGCCGCGGGGGGCCGGGGGGAGTTGTTCCGGACCGAGATCTCCGACCACCCTTTGCGATAACGGTCCCGCGGCACGTCGGGCGACTCCCGGCGGGCGAGACCGCCGGCTGGCTCGGCGCGCGAGGCGCCGCGAGTCACGCGCCCAGCCCCCGCGCTCTTTGGCGCGGGCGGCGCGGCGTCAAGGCGCTCGCCTCGCTCGCGCTCTGCGGGGGGAGACTAGGATGCGCGGCCTCTTTCGGGCAGGGGGCCCGTTTGTCTAGCGGGCCCTTCTGTCTTTTCCGAGGCCCCCTTGGGCTTGGGGCGCCCGTGCTGACCTCTCAATTAGGAGCGCCGAGCTGCCTTCGACCCCCAATCCAGACAGGCTGCGGGCGCGCGGCCGGTCTCGTCCCGCGCGCGTTCTCGAGGCCAGCCCCGCGCCCGCGCAAGGCGGTCTGGGCTCTGGTCGCACGTCGATCGGAGGAGGCGTCTGGCGGGGGCGCTCGGCGCGGACGGGGGGGCGGGCGCCGTTTTGGCCGTGGCTCAGACAGCGGCGCCTCGAGCTGACTGGGGGGGCGATTCTGAACTGGGCCATCGTGCCCCCCCTCTCGAGGGCTCGCGACATCGCGGGCGCTTCTCCTCCGGGCCCACCGATTCCCTCGACCCCCGCCGCCCCCGGGCCCCGCCCCGCCCCGGACTCGCGCGCGCGCGCGCGCGCCGCCCAAGCTTCGCAACGTTGCGCTTCGCGCCACGGTCGCGGAGCTCTGCTCTGACGACCTCGGGCGCAACGCTTGGCTTTCAGGCATTGGTCCTCGGGTTCTCCTGCCATTATTGACGCTTGGCGTGTCCCCACCAGCCCAGCCAGAAACGATGTCCAGGCAAGTTGACGAGATCAGGGAAGCGGGGGAACAACGAGAGGGACAGCCGATCCGTGCAGAGGATGAGGCGGAAGAGGAGGCCAGATGGATAGATGAGGGGGTGGCGAGGAACCGAGCGAAGGACGGATGAGGAGAATGATGACGCTGGGTGGATGGTTGAATGCCGCTCGGATGGCTCTTGGAAGCCTTTTGGAAGCCTCTTCGGACGTCTTCGGGGTCTCTTGGCGGTCAATGGGGGCTCTTGGGCGTCTTGGGTGCTTCGGGGGGGCCTCTTGAGGCCGCTTGGGATCCTCTTGGGGGGCTCTTGGGGGCCTGTTGGAGGCCTCTCGGGGCCTCTTGGGGGTCTCTTGGAGCTTCATGGCGGCCTCTTGGAGCCTCTTGGAGGCCTCTTGGAACCATCCTGGGAGCCTCTTGGAGCCTCTTGGGGGCTGGGCCTCATGGCGGCCTCTTGGGGCCTCAGGCCCATCCGTTTTGCGTTAACTCTGGGGCCTTATTGGGGCGCCCGCTCAGCGGGAGCTTGCTCGCGCTGGCGACCAACGTGTTCCCTGGAACTTGATTGAGCCGATCTTCGCGCCAGTGCGCGCTCAGATCAGGGCCTGAGCGGGCGATATTGCTTCCGTTGGCCCCCCAGGGCGTCCGCGAGTTTGCTCGGGCCCCCCGCAATTCTAAGGCACTCGCAGGGTCGTTTCTTAACACAGCCATCTTCTGGCAGCTGAGCTGGTCGTTCCGCCCGAGTCGCGCGTCCGATCTCATCTTGTTTGCGCCGATCCGTCTGGAGCGGCCTTTGCGGCTGCCTCGGTCGCCCTTCATCCTAGATGTCGGCCTGGCACAGGTGCTGGCGACAGCGAGAAATGGCGCGACCCGCTGGCCAAGTTTGCTCAGAGGACTCGTAGCATTGCCACTTGCCGTCCGGATCTGAGCACTGGTGTTTCGTTGCGTTTCTCGGAGGCTTGGCCAGTGATGACGTATGCTGCCCAGCTCTAGCGCACGTCGACCGCGCGCTGCTTACCCAGATATGTCAGATATGCATTTCAGCGTTCCGGCACAGCGACAGGTTCATTTTAGGGAGCTTTGTTGGCCCTCGCGCGCGTTATTTCTATTCGATCCAAGCCGAGTTTTTCAAATTGCGTGATGCCGCCGCGGTTTCCGTTTCCCTCCAGGGCCCCCTATGAATTAAAGGCGAGCGCGAGGGCGGCGGTGGAGGCGTTATTTGAACAGTTCCAGGGCAAGAAGCCAAAGTGGCACAGGCAGCTCCCAGCTGCCATCCGAGGGCATGTCATGCTCCTTCGCTGGTCTCCTTGCTTGGGGGGCGCATTCGTGGTGCGTTCCGTCGTTAGAGGTCGGGCTCGCTCTGTGGGTTGAAGTCCAGGGAGCGTTCGCCAGAGTCCCGCCCAGTTGGGCTGCTGTGTGAATTCGCGCTTGGACGGGAGCGTGGATCACGCGACATCGAACGAAACGCTTCCAAGGTTGTGTGTTCGGGTGCGAGGGGGGCCATTGCCGCTCTCGCCCACCATGTATGTATTGCCTGCGTTTGCACCAGCATGCTGCCGTCATCCTCCCCCGTTTTGACATCCCTTCCTCTTCTGTTTTTTCGCTGTGGTCCCCGCTGCCAGTTCGCCTTCACCATCGCAGTGTATGTGTGTTTGCTTCGGTTGGCTCCTCAGAGAGTGCGAGCTCGTGGGCGGCCTCCTCAATGCTCCGAAGCCGCCGCACTCACTCCCGTTGCACATGTGGCCACCCGCCGCATGCTGCTACATCGCCCGAGTACGTTGCCGGAGGCACACGCCCTTCGGCACGTCGTGTTCGAGAGCGGCGCTGAGCCCATCTGAGGTTCCTATGGACAGGCCAGGGCCCACCGCCGCACCTCCCTCCTCTTCCCCCTCCTCGCGCCGCTGTCGGCGTCGCAGTTCGGATCGGACGCGGCTGCTGCCCATCCTCGCGTTCGCCATGAAGCAAATTGGTCTTGAGGCAGGTGCTGAGTTGTTTCCCGTTTTCGGAACTCTCGCCGTCCTTTGGGCCCGGATCGTCAGACGTCGATTCGGGACGACATCATCCCAGGGGAAGGCCCCAGGGCCCAGGACACGTTTCCCTCTAGACTCGACTCGTCTGTCGCATGGCAGTGCTTGTTCGTTCGCGATTTGTGTGTTGTTTTGGGCGTCCGGAGTTCGTTCTCGTGTTTTGGGGGCGTCAGCGATCGGTCCGGTATGGTTTGGGCCAGGTGAGCGACCATGATAGTTTGGTCACAGCTGATTCCGCGCGCAGCAGCGCGGATACTGGTCGGGGCCGTTTCTCGAGCGCGTAGTGTTCCACAACACATGCACACAGTAGGTTTCGGGCCAGGGCCCGCCTACCGTGGTGAATTTGTACATATATACATATATAGGTATATAAGTGTATAAATATGTATCCAAACACTTACGTGCACATATACGTGTGTATATATATATATATAGGTATATATGTATATGTATATGTATACATCCACGCTCGGCTCCCAAAGAATCGCAAACAGCAAACAACTCTGAGGTCTGCACGGGTTGCTCGGATCTGCTCCGGAGCCCCTGGCGCGATCCGCGCGCCAGGAAGGGGGTTTCAAGCAGATCCGGGAGATCCGCGAAGATTTCCGAGAGCCTGCGTTTAATTATGTAGTCACAGATTCTAGAGTTGATGTTGTTGGTTTCCGAGCTGCCCCCATAGCGACCTCAATCTTTAGTTGGTGGTGACAGGATAGATTGGCATCACCATTTATATGCCGATATAAGTCCTTTCTTCTCGACCTACGTAATATATCGATGTTGCTGTCTACATGTCCCAGTATCAACCTCATAGTCGATCACGTTGTCGACCTCACTGCCCACCTGACGACCGCACTATCTATGGTCCCGGGCTCCGGGACCACGGCCCCCCCCCCAGATGGTATGGTCCCAGAGACGACGACGACGACGACGACGACGACGACGACGACGGCGGCGGCGACGACTACGACTACGACGACTGCGACGACGACGAGGACGACGACGACGACGACGACGACGACGACGACGACGACGACGACGGCTGCGGCGGCGACGACGCCGGCGGCGGCGGCGACGACGACGATGACGACGATGACGACGGCGACGACGACGATGACGACGACGATGACGACGACGACGACGACGAGGACGACGAGGACGACGAGGACGACGACGACGACGACGACCTCTGAACCACCACAGCACCGCACCACATCCACAGGGGGGGGGAGGGTGGCACCGCAGCGCAGCACCACGCCACGCCCACCTCTGAACCACCACAGCACCACACCACATCCACAGGGGGGGGGAGGGGGGCACCCCAGCGCAGGACCACGCTACGCCCACAGGGGGGGGCGGGGGGGACCATCGCGCGGGGGGGGGGAGGGGCCCAATTGCATCAGCATTGGGGGGGGGGGGGCCCAAGCCCTGGACCATATATCTGTCGATCTAACGATTCATCCATCGGGGCGACCAGCGCATACATTATGCATGTTGGCCTACATCGCGAGGCGTTGAACGCGCCGAGCGCATTCGTTTTGCAGAATTCCATCGGGGCAGTCTTCGGGACGGCCAGCGGGACAACCAGAGGGACAGCCTTCGGCAAACCTTCGGGACATACATCTGGACAACCATGGGGACAACCATGGGGGCCAACGATCGGGACAACCATCGGGAAAGCCCCCCCGGGACAACCATCGGGACAACACTCGGGGCAACAATTGGGATATTGACCGGGAAAACGACAACGGGATTGCCAGCGGGACAACCGTCGGGACAACCATCAGGATAACCATCGGGACAGACATGGGGTCAACCATCGGGACAATTATCGGGACAACCATGCGGACAACCATCGGGACAAACATCGGGACAGCCATCGGCACAACCATCGAGACAACCATCGAGTCAACCGTCGGGATAACCATCGGGACAATTATCGGGACAACGACAACCTTCGGGGCAATCTTCGGGACAACCGTCGGGACAGACCATCGGGACAACCATCGGGACAACCGCGTGCCCAAATCCGCAATCCGGGTGGCTGCACTCTAGCAACGCGGGATCCATTCTCCTCGCCCGCGCACGCCATTTCACCTCACCCGCGCGCACCACACAAACACGAAGCCGACATCGAACCCCCAGTGCGGATAAGAGTGAGGGGGCGGCGGGGACGTCTGCAGTCTGCGAGGCTCTGAAGAAGCCCGCCACAGGCGCAACATTTTCAAGCTATACAACGAGCCCCCCGCAGGCGCCGATTTTTTGTTCAAACGATGTCGGTGGTGGGTCGCGGGTTGGGTCGCAGGTGGGTCGTGGGTGGGTCGACGGTGGTTCGCGGGTGGGTCGCGGGCTCTCCACCTCCACCTGGAGGGAATTCAAAAACAGCCCGCCGCAGGCGCCGAACATTTTGATTTGTACACTGAACGCTGTTTGGGTCGCGGGTGGGTCGCAGGTTCTCCACCTGGAACGAATGCAAAACAAGCCCGCCGCAGGCGCCGCAAATTTTGCGTAAGTCGCGGGGTGGGTCGCGGGTGGGTCGCGGGTGGGTCGCGGTGGGTCGCGGGTGGGTCACCGCTGGGTCGCCGCCGGGTCGCGGGGTGGGTCGCGGGGTGGGTCTCGCGGACGAGCGACGGGGTGGTCGCGGGGTGGGTCGCGGGCGGGTCGCGGGGTGGGTCGCGGGTGGGTCGCGGGTGGGTCGCGGGTGGGTCGCGGGGTGGGTCGCGGGGTGGGTCGCGGGGTGGGTCGCGGGTGGGTCTCGGGCGGGTCGCGGGTGGGTCGCGGGGTGGGTCGCGGGTGGGTCGCGGGTGGGTTTCGGGGCGGGTCGCGGGTGGGACGACGACAACAACAAGCAACCAACAACAACCACAACAACGAGAATCCGCATCGCGGAATTCCATTTCAGCCACGCACCCAGGGACAGTGAATGACCGTTCGGTTCAGCCCCCTCACTCTGATGTGCACATAAATAGATACATAGGTATAGATGTATAGTATGTATGTATGTATGCACACCTGTACACCCACAAGAACACACACATATAATACATATATATAGATATATACAAATCTATATCTATGTGTATATATATATATATTCCCACGCCCAAATCCAATAACACGTGTTTCAGGAAAGCCACGCGTACACCCACGAAACCCGGGCCGCCAAATGTCGATGCGTGTGTGGCGACGACAACCCGCGCGCTTTCAGCGCCTGTGGCTAGAGCCATTGGATTTCTTCAGTCACACAGCCACGGATCGTTTGAGCACGCTCCCGAACGTGAACAGGTGTTTTGGGCGGATCAGCACGTGCCGCACGGCTTGCTCGTTTGTGTTGCACTTAACCAGGCTTCGCCGACGATGATGATGATGCTGATGATGATGCTGCTGCTGATGATGATGATGATGGTGATGATGATGATGATGATGATGATGATGATGATGATGATGATGATGATGATTATGATTATGATGATGATGTTATTATGATGATGATGATGATGATGATGATTATGATGATGATGATGATGCTGATGATGATGATGATGATGATGATGATGATGATGATGATGATGATGATGATGATGATGATGATGATGATGATGATGACGAGGAGGAGGAGGAGGAGGAGGAGGAGGAGGAGGAGGATGAGGATGAGGATGAGGATGAGGATGAGGATGAGGATGAGGATGAGGATGAGGATGATGATGATGATGCTGATGATGATGATGATGATGATGCTGATGCTGATGTTGATGGTGCGACGCCTGGATGTTTGTGTATGTTTGTGTGTGTGCCACCCGCTATGTTTGCCAATGTATGCGTACGTTGGCGTTGTAAGGAGGGAGTATCAATATTTGTTTCCCCGGTAGCATCGTTGAATATTTCGCCAAGGCCCAGCGGTTTCTGTTGGTATTAGTCGTCGTCCTCCTTTTCGCTCCCATCCTCTTTTTCACCCCTTTGGCCGAAACGCGTCCTACGTTAGAGCGTCCTAGGATGATCTGATGCGGGGACCAACATTGAAATCGCATCGGTCCATCGCCCCGCCCGAGACCGCGCTTTCGTGTGGGTGGTCACGGAGCTCGCCGAGGCTGGCGAGTTGTTCGGCCACGTCGTCTCTGGCGCAGCCAGCGGAGAAGTGCAGGCTGGCAATAACACAGATCGAGGGAACAAGCGCGATGACCATGACCAAATGTCGCGGGATCTTGTCGACGTTGATCTTGGGCAGTGCCCGCGCTGGCCGTCGCTGATTCGGGAGGATGATCCACGAGTTGACGATGACCAAGATGTACGATGACCAAGATCGATAAAGGCATTTCCGCGTTGAGGCTTGGTCATGTTTCTCGTTGTAATTCCCTCCACGAGATACGGGGTAGGCAGCGTACAGTCAAGACGTTCAAGTAAGGACCGCCTTTGGGTTCAGGAGGGCCCAGTCAGTACCAGTATAGAGCGGGGACCCAAATTTATTGAGGATTTCAGAGTGATTTGGGGGCCGCTCCTTGGTCCTTGGATCGGGGTCGGGGAGCCATTCGTGGCCGAGGCTCGCCGTGGCCAACAGAAATGGGGCGTCCTGTATGGTCTCACGTGCACTCCATCTGGGCGTCACGACAGTTGTTGTGTTCGGGAGATATTGTGAGAGGGTGTTGCGCTACATGTTCGGATTGCCCTTTCTTCACGTGTAGGTAGCCGTCCTCTTATTGTGAAGGCCCTGCAGCCTGTGTCGCCGACCTTGAAGGCAGGACCTCCCACGGGGCCCCCGCGGGCGCCCCTCCCCGGGACCCGCCTGGACCCCCGGGTGACCCTGGACCACCCTCCCCCACCACAGGCGGGACTCTTTGCGGAACCCTCCTTCAGGAACCACACCCCGCAGGGGGACCCCCCACCCCTGTCCTCCCAACCACAGGGGGGACCAGCCTCGAATTGATCCCGATCCCTAAGATTGACACGCCAAAAGGCGATGACAATCTTAGGGACGCGCCCTGAAAAACTAAGGGAATCCCTAAGATTGGCATCGCGATGAGGCGATGCCCAGCTTAGGGATAGGGATATGTTCCAGGCTGGTAAACGGGGGGGACCTGGGAGGGAAGGGGGAGCCGCCGGGATTCCAGGGGGCGGCGGTCAATTGACCCGGGACCCCCCCTTTCCGTACCCCGCCTCCTCCCGTCAGAGAGGGGAAAAGGGAAGGGAGTCGAGTAGCTACGACGTTTCTTTCCTTTGTTCGTTTCTAAACTGCCTGGGGATTGGCGACGACGACCAAGACGACGACGACGACAACAGCGTTTCACACGCACCGAAGTTTCGGCGGATTTTACCCGACGAGGGCCTGATGCGGATTCGAAAGGAATTCGGCGCACGGAGCAGATTCGACACGGACTCCCCGGTGATAGCTGCGCGATTGGGCAGGAAATCATCGAGAACAAAAGAACCCCTAACCCTCATGAACACAGTGAAGACGTGGCCTCAATGAGGTCCCCGTCTTCGCATTGGGGATAATCCGTCTGGGCGGTTTGGTTTTATACACCTGCTGAAAAGATCCCTACAGCCTAGGCGATGCTTAACAAAACTTACGTTTTCGGCCAGAGTCTCGATTATTCTTAATGTTTCAATGTAAATCCTAAAATTTGAATAGAATTCCTGTCTTTATATCAAATTCTGAGACGATGAATTTCTTAACCCATGATTTCTTAAGCATTTCGCAGGGTGTATCCCTAATGTCCTTGGCCCTCCTGACTCGGGCCCCCTCCCAAACGGTCCTCGGGGAAGGTCCTCCCGAAGATGCAGCACGAGCATCGGGCCGGACGAGAGGGGGGGATTGGAAGAGGGGGGGGGGTTACGAAATCTGCTGCGTGCGGCTGGTTTCGGCCCCACCGAGGGGCCCCGTTCCTCGACGAGTGGCCGCCTCCCGGCGCCGGGAGGCGACGGGAAGACCATGCTATACGTGAGCTGCTCTGCAGACCCCCCCTTGGCTGTCCCCCCCTCCCTCGCCCGGCCCGAGAGAACGGGGCAGCACCGCCATCGCCTCCGCGGGCCCTCCCGGGCTTCTTGCCCGAGGGGAGGGCGCCGCGCCGGGGCCCGGCCCGAGGTGGGCCCGCGGAGGCCTCGCGGTGGCGTGTGGCGGCTGTGCCCCTCTCTTGGCCTTGACGTGAGGCCCCTCCTTCTTCAGGAGGGAAAAAAAACACACAGACACATTTAATCGTCGACTCCCAGGAAAATATGGGAAAATATGGGAATTGGGCGGGAAGACAAAAACCTAGAAAATATGGGAAAATATGGTGAATCTTTTTATTTGTGTGTATTTATTTGTGTGTCCTGGGGCCCCTTCACTTCTGCCTTCCCCCTCTGTCAACTAAAGCTGTGCGCGGCCCGCTTAGCTTCGACGGGAGGAGGCTCGCCCTCGACCCGCGGATCAAAAGAAGTGTGGCGGCTGTGTCGAGGGCGGACAGACTTCCTACCCTGACACGTCGATGAAGGAATTGGCCGTTGTCGGTTCGCGAGGGGGCGTCGCGGCCGTCATTTTTGCGGGTCCAGGTCCGTCGGTTTTGGTCTTAGGCCGCTTTCATTAAGGGGAGGTTTACTAAAGGGAGGTTTGTCCACTGCCGACTGTGGTCGGAGGGCACCAGCTAATACACCAGCACCGATCCTGGGGCCAGGATCGCCCTGGGCCCAGGATCGGTGCATATGCCGAGGCGGGAATGTATCCTTCTCCACCGCCTGGAGGGTCAGTGTTCGGAGCCTCGGCAGGCGGCGGATATGGGCATTTTCGGGCCCCCAGGGGCCAAAGTGTATCCGTATCCACCGCTCGCTGGGGCACCAGGGCGTCGGTTCCCAGGCGGTGGATATGGATAAATTCCCGCCTCGCATATTTGCCTTCTCACCCAAGGCAGGAGGGCGTATACACCGACCCTGGGCCCAGGGTGATCCTGGTCAGGATCGGTGCTGGTGTGCAGTTGGTGCCTTCCTATGTGATGTAACTTGGACCGCCGAGGTGGCTGCTCAGGGGACGGGGGGTTAGGAGTGGATGCCAAAGTGGCCTTTCCCTCGGCCGAACCCAGCTCAGAAGTGGGTTGCGGGTGCCCTGAGTGGCTCAAGGGCGCACAGATCTGGGCGAAGTGGGCGGAGCCCACTTAGCAGAGTTACCTCACCGCCCCAAGCCACATGGGGCAGTTCTAACCCACTTATAGGTTGGATACAAACAACTGTAGCATCTACTTCTAACCCTACCATCCCCTTAGCAATTAACGCGGCGGTTCAAGTATCTTCCGGGAGTGGAGGTTCTATCTGGAAGAGTGGTTATCTTCTTTCCTTGGGAGCCTTGTGCAGCATGCATCAGGTTCTGGTGCGTTTCTGGTGCGTCGTTGCCAGTGCTCTGGAAAACGACCCTCACAGATCGGCCCCGCCGAGCAAACGATTGCGTGAAAATGGGGTCGAGGGCTCCTGATGTGTTGTTTGCACGACGTATTCGTTTTTTTTCACGACCTTGGACGTTCGGGTGTCGATTTGATCGCTTCCACTGAGCAAGTTGTGTGTGGGATCCGCCACGCAGGCGCGGCGGTACACGAGGGAGATGCTCGACGCGGTCGCGTACTTGCACAAGCATCACATCGGTCGTTGGGGCTTACCCGTTCCATTTCCCCAGCAGAGGGTAAAGGACTAGGGAGAAGGCCGAGGAGTAGCATGAGGAGAAAGGAAGACAGGGCATATTTTTGCTCTATGGTGGGGCAGGTCTGCTGGCATGCAGGGGGGCTGCCGAGGCAATTGTGGACAGCAGGTCGAACCTCACTGGCTTGCGTTTGTTCGGCCCGGCACTCTTCCAGAGATCTGAGGAGGGGTGCAGGAGGGGGATGGGGCAGGGGAGAGTCGGGAGGGGGGTCGACGGCAGGGTTGGTCGAGCAGGAGATCGATTGCAGAATTGATGCACGTCGAATCTGCGAGAATTGATTCAGAACTGTTGTAGACCTACTAACATTCTGCGTCTTTTGCTGGTCGATCCGGCAAGCACTCAGAATCTGGGGTAATTCAAAATCAATAATGTAGTCTCCGTCTTGCTCGAGGTTGGGTCGGGGCTGGGCAGAACGCCTCGCAGGTAGAACCGCTGGATTCCGACGGGAGAGCGTCTTGCGGGGAGAATAAATTCTTGCTCGACGCGGGCAAGCCACCGCGGACACGCTGTTCCGGCGCCGCGCGGGGGGGTGGCGCGAGGGGGGCGGCACCCGAAGAAGGCGTGGAGGAGGTCCACAAAGGCAGGAAATAGTTGGGGACGATTGTTTGACCATTTTTGAATGTATGTTTCTCTTGTCTTCGTCCAGAATCCCTCTGTAGGGAGACAGGCCCGTCCTAATCCTTGGCATACTCGGGAGCCTTGAGGCGGAGGTCAATGCAAACGTTCAGTTGGGCCTGTCCCTCTACAGAGGGAATATTCAAAAATAATCAAAAATGGTATGTTGACTATTTTTGTAGTATTTCGGGGCATTATTGTTTTTTGGTTGTATTGTTTATTTTTCGTCCAACATCTTCCTGTAGGGGGGCACGCCAGAATTAATGCAAACGGGGGTTAGCCAGGGCGCAAGACCCGGTTTGGGGGGCAGGATCTCGTAGGATCTTGCAGGGTCTTGCAAAGCCCGATTGACCCGGGTTTGAATTGGCCTTGGTCAGTCGGTCCACGATTTTTTGAAGTCGGGACTGGCAGCCACCGTTGGAGGGCCGCCTTCTTCGCCCCACCATATTGTACCCGTCTCCGAGTGTTGGCCCGAATCAGCACCAGGCCAGGCCGATCGAGCATCGACGATGGCGGCGGCGACGACGACGAGGGTCGTCGACGACAGCCACAACGTCGACGGCAGCGGCGGCGGTCGACGACAACGACGACGATAAGGAGCACCTGCAGCGGCGATCGCGCTAGGTCACCGGGACCTATCCCTCGAGAACATGCTGTTGACAAAGGACAAAACGTTGCAGGTGATGGACTTCGGGATGTCAGTGCTGAGCCACTCCGCTTCCGGCGAAGAGCTGCGCTACTTCCGCCTGGTGGGCAAGGACCAATACAGGCTTCTTCCGCTCCTCCCCCGCCTCGATTGCGCCCAGCTTGCTTTGCCCTCTGCCAGCCCTCTCTGTCTTCTTGTTTGCTCCAGGGCAGCCCAACAGCCAGAGCAAAGGCGCGTTCCTTACTCGAGCCCAAACGGATTGAAATCAAATCCCTCTTCTTTTCCTCCCGTCAGGGCGCCTACAGAGTGCTCAGACAATGATTGGAATCCTCCAGAAAACATCCCAAAACATCCGAAGTTCTCCTCGAATATCTCTTGCCCTTTGCTCGGCCCAACCCCTCCTCCACCCCCTCCCTCCTCCGTCTGAAAGTCTGAGTCTCCGAATTTTCCCACGGAGGTCTCCGGAGTTCCCAGAGGCGTTTGGAGCCCCCCTCAGGTCAAATAATCGACGACAAAATCTAATACATATGCGTTCGATTCAGGATCATTCTCCCCCCATTCTCCCCTCCACGGAGTGAGACGAGGACAGCCGACGCCACGAGCGGACCACCTCCAGCGAGGAGATCACGGTGCCTTCCCGAGCTGGAGATATAATTGAGCTGTATCGGGCGGCATGCTGCGAAACGTGGGGGGGACACCACACGAGAACCCTCCGCGGCCCCTCGAGGTGGTGGTGGTGGTTGTGGTGTACTCCTAGATGAAAGCCTGGAAGCAGACGAATACGTCACCAATCAGATGATCATCGACCCTCGAGATCCGACGTTGCAAGAAAGTTGCGACATGGGAAACAAACCACCACTAGAGCCCTGGACCCCGCCATCTTCCTGCGTTTTTTTCGAAGCTGGAATCGATCCGTGAGGTTCCTGGGCCCGGAACGGGGCCAACATGTATGCTGCAAAAAAGTTGCAACGCGAGTATCTCGGGGATCCTCGGTTCTCGGCCCTTCTCCCCCCCTCTCGGTTGACGTCAGTGGCCCACCTCACCGTTCGTGGTCAGACCCGCGTTGGTCCCAGGGCCAGCGTGTGCGCCGTTCTGGTTTGGCTATTGGGATGCGCCTGCACCGATCCCGGGCCAGGAACAGCCAAGCCAGGGCCTTGGCATCGCTCGGACGTGTGCATGTTTCCTCCGGCGAGGACCACCGAGGAGTATCCTTGATCATTTGGCGAAGAAGCCACGCACGAAACCGAGCAAAGCACAGGGAATGGACGTCCGAGCGATGGCGAGTTAAGACGGAGCCAGGACGAGGATAAAGTCGGGTGAGGATAAGATCGGGGATCTCTGAGATCCAGCGGCTCCGGAGGATGCCTCGAGGGCCGCGGCTTTCTCAGAGCGTTCCGGAAAGCCCTGAGAGCGATCCAGAGCGCTCCAAGAGCGATCAGGAACGCTCCAGAACGGATTTATCCTCGTCTTAGCCCCGTCTCAATGATTGACGTTCTCCGACGCCTCCCTCCTACCTGTGCACCGTGCAGAACCACGCGCCAGCCCTTGGCACGGCCCTTGGGTACCATTGCCGCCACTGAGCCAGGTTCCCGGCAGGACGCGTGGGCAGAAGAGTGCGCAATTGGCACCTTTCGGGGGGGAAATTTTCACAATAGAGACGGCGGAATGATTCAATTGCGAAGCAGCAGCAAGAACGTATCAGGACTGCGTCACATGAAGACAGCCCGACTGTGAATCAGAAAAAGCAGAGCGCCTCACGACCGAAGCAGGAAATTAATGAATACCACACAAATCTAGGACGCCAGGGAGAAATGAAGAGGGGGAGGCGGCCGATGGGTGGGACCGAGATCGCCAGCTGCTGCTACAATCCGTTGCAATAACCCATACACGTACTGGGCCCATTGCAGCTTGGGGCGGCCGCGTCTCAGGACTAAATGCGAGTTCTTTGTTACATTCGTTCCTGGTTCGCAGAAATTTACAGACCAAAGATCTGAGATAGCTACTGTCTGGCATAGAGCGTAATCTCTTACGGGCGTGCACATGCCATTTGCGCAACGTCTCACTCAAACGGTCTGCCCGCGCTTTGAGAGAATTGTGGCGTTCGATATCCTGGAGTTGTACGCTTGGAAGCTGTCCAGCCTGCCATTGATTGTGAGGCCTTACCTGAAGGCTCCCAGTACAGCCAAAGGCTTCACCAAAAACATGTCCTCCTCCCTCTGCCCAAGGGCTTGGCGACTCTTCTCCCCTCGACCTGCGGGGGGATGTGAGCCGTGCTGCTCGATGCAGTCCTAGATCGGTCGAGTTCAACCCAGAGATGTCAAACTGATGCTAGTTCAATCGTGAAAGATCCAGTGCGCCTCCAGGAACAGTGCGTCATCGATCCGCGAGTCAGGCAGGCCTACAGGAAGACTATACATCGCTCCACAGTTCGAAACGCTCCCAGAGCTTTCCAGAGCAAACTGGAACGGTCGCGGTGCCCGACGTATCCTTCAGATCCGCCAGTTCACAGAGATCACATGTCTAGGTTCTGCCGTCCAAGCTACTTTCTTCTGAGCGTCGTCTTCTCGTCGACCGCTCGGCAGCCGAGTGGGCGCGATTTGGTCCACCCGGCTGCCGAATGGGCTCAGACACCGAATGAGGCTTAGATCAGAGCGTGAATTACCTACCCCGCTTTCGCTTCCAGGCAAAACCAAGCCATACCACGCGCCTCCTCGTCAAGCGGCCTGCTCACAGGCTGCAATTTGGCATCGTTTGGTATCTCTTGGAAGCGAGGGTGGTCAAAAGCGAGGTCGGCTTGTTTTCCCCCCATTAGAAGCGAACCCCGAGAGAGCCCTCCCTCCCTCGGAGGGCGCCGGAGTGCTACGTGCCAGAGGTGGAGGACGTGCACCTCGTGTGCCCGCTGGGCGCCGGGCCAGGCGAGGTCCGCATGGAGAGGCTCGCTCCTGCTCCCTCTCCCCCCCCACCTTCTCCTTCCTGTGTGCGTGTTGTCCGCACTCCGGTTGTGGTTCCATCAGAGCCCCGAATCATCAGGGGTAACTCGGGTCAGGGCTAATTCGGGTTTATTTTTCGGGATTCCGAACCCGACTTACCCCGGACCCGACTGACCCCGGATAATTTGGGCGTCCAGAGCCCCGAACCATCAGGGGTAACTCGGGTCAGGGCTAACTCGGGTTCGTTTTTCGGGATTCCGAACCCGAGTTACCCCGGACCCGAGTTACCCCGGATAACTCGGGCGCCCAGTTCCAGCATCCCTGTGTGTGCTGTGTTGTGTTGTGTATGTGTATGTGCATGTGTATGGTGTGTTGCGAGTGTGGTATGCGTGTGTGTGTGTGTGTGTGTGTGTGTGTGTGTGTGTGTGTGTGTGTGTGTGTGTGTGTGTGTGTGTGTGTGTGTGTGTTTGCTCCGCCTCGTTGCCGCGCGCGAGGCCGCTACCGCCACCCCCCCCAAAAGAAAGCAAACAACACGTGTGCGTGCGTGCGTGCGTGTGTGTGTGTGTGTGTGTGTGTCAGTGTGTGTCAGTGTGTGTGTGTGTGCGCGGGTGTGTGTATGTGTGCGGCCTTTCTATGCCGCGCTGCTGGTCGCAGCGCCAGACAAGTTTGTGTGTGCGTACGTGCGTGCGTGCGTGCGTGCGTGCGCTTCCGTACTATCTTCGTGTGTGTGCGTTTCCGCATCTCCGTGCGTGTGTGTCCGCATCCCCGTTCAGCAGCAAATCACGTGAGCTTAGTAGAACCTCTTGATTCCGTCTTCAGCGTTGATTAGCGTCGATTATTTGGGGGTCGATGAGGTAGCGCCGATTTAGAGTCGGTTAGCGTCGGTTAGAGTCGATCTAGCGTCGATTAATGTAGATTTAGTGTCGACGACCGTCGATTCGCAAGAGCCGACAAATGGAACGGGAGGCCCCCATGAGTTGCCACCGAAGTACTATGTTTGTTTGCGCGCGTGTGTGTGTGTGTGAGTTTGTGTGTGTGTGTGTGTTCGTTTCCGCATCTGCGTGCGTTCGTGTCCGCATCCCCGTGTGTCTTTTCCACGCTCACCCCCTGTCTCCATCTCCTGCAACTCTCTCACTCCTTCTTCGTCATCCCTCCTCTTCTCCCTCCTCCCTCGACGACCCCCCGAGAGGCTTGCCGGCGCCTGGAGCAGCCACATGGCCGTGGTGCGCCTCCCCGCGGACGCCCAGCCCGGGGAGCCGTGCAGGGCCGCGGTGTGGGGCTACGCCGCTCAGCGCCGCGGTGGGCAAGCCGACGCGGGGGGCTCCCTCGGCGGAGGAGCCCTGAGACTCAAGGGCTCCCACGAGGGCGCGAAGCTATTCGCGCTTCGCGCTTCGCGGTCCTCGTTCCTTCTCCCCCTCCTCCTCGTCCTCCTTTTCTCCCTTTGGGGGGGCGGCGCGAGGGCGCGAAGTTATTCGCGCTTCGCGCTTCGCGGAGCGCGAAGCGCGAAGTTGGGAGCCCTAGGAGACCCAATGTCTGTTCATGGGAGCCTTGGGCGGCGAGGCTGAAATCAGCTTCTCCTGTATTTGGACCGCGCAGGGACCGCATTTGGCCCATCCTCCCGCTCCTCCTCTCCCCTCCTGTTCCCTCTCCCCCTCCTCGTTCTCCTAGCCCTCACGAATCCAGTCCAAGTCTGGTCCAAATCCGGTCCAAATGTGTTCCAAATCCGGTCCAAATCAAGCCCAAATCGGACAGCGCCGGGGGCCACGCAGGCTCCCATGGAACGGACACCAAACTGAGACCCTGGCGTTGCAACTTTCCCGCAGTAGCGTTTCGCAAGCGGGTCCTGCTCGGAAGCAGCGTCGATTCAGGCGTCGATCATCGTGGATTCGCAGCAAGAGCCGGTAAGATGGTATGGGAGGCTCCTGTGATTTTCCACGGAGGGTTCTCTAGCAGGGGTAAAGGAGGGCCAGAAGGAGTTCCACAAGGGGGACAGGGAGCCCAAGAACGCCCGGTCCCGCAGCCGTTTTGCTTGAAATTTCCTCGTCAATCACACTGAGATTGTGTTCTCGCCTCGGTGACGGCTATTTTTGTTGGTCCGAGCGGCCGCGATCCCTTACAGTCGGCCCAGATTAGCAGGTCGACCTTGCCAAATCAAGGGTACCCTCGTGTCCTGTGTCTCGCGACCCATGCTTCCTACATTCCTGTGGCAATGTGTCCCTGGGAAGGGTCTTTTGTCCTCTCGCGTGTTCTGTCCAATCAAGTCCGACTGTATAACAAATTATTTCAAGTGTGATTTTGTTCAACTGACCGTCGGCGTTTCGGGTTTATTTCTATTCATGGGAGCCTTGGGGAGAGATCAGTTGTTCCTGCACTTGGACCGCACCTTGCCCTTCCTCAGGCTCCTCCGCGCCCTTCCTACTCCTCCTCCTCCTCCTCTTCCTCGTTTTTGTTCGTAGGACGACTCCAGTCCAAATGTGGTCCCAATCTTGTCCCAAAAGTGCTCCAGCTCCGGTCCAAGGCGGGCCCAAAATCCGACAGCCTGGGGGGCTACGCAGGCCCCCATGGAAGAGACACCAAATCCGAGTGCTGCACGTGTTCCACAGCTGACCGTCGGCGGTCTGGGTTGTTTCTGCTTCGAGGGCTTCCAGGGTCGCCCACGGGCCAAGAGGCTGTCACGCTTCGCGCCTCGCGGTCTGAGCCAGCCGCTCAGGCGCCCCTCTCGGGGGTGGCGGCGGGAGGCCGCGACGGGATGTCCGCACGTCGCTCATTTTCTAGGCGCGTCCCGCGGAGCTAAGTGGACTACCCTGAGATCCGGGCGGGCTGAAAAATAACACACAAAAACACAAACACACAACAAAAAAACCAAACAACAACACAAACAAACAATAACAAAAACAAGCAAAACAAAACAACACAAAGAAGCACACCCTGCATTTTCGCCCCAGCCTCGGGCTTTTGGACGCCCACAGATCGATGCAGCTCCATAGGTTCACCAGGCACATGGGGTTTCGGGGGCTCCAGTCGTGGTTTTCTTGGCACCGCTCGGACATGCGCGCTTTTTTTCTCGGCGAGGGCCGTCGAGGAGGATCCTGGATCACCTTTCGAAGCATACGCGCACGAAACCGAGCAAATGCACGGGGAAGGGACGTCCGAGCGATGGCAAGGGGCGGGGTCCAGCCGTGGCGAGGAGGTCCCCTTCTGGGAGCCTCGGACCTCTGAGCCTCAAGGCCCCCGCGCTCTTGCACGGGCGGTCCGGCGCGGCAAGGGCCCGCTCGGCTTGACTGTTCTTGCCCCCCCCCTCGAGGAACAAACTTTAATGCTCGTTTTGGGGACCTTCCTGGGACCCACCTATCGGATCTGTTCGACTCTACTTCGACCCCAGTTCGACTCAAGTTCGATTTAAGTTCGACTCAGGTTCGACTCAGGCTTGACTGTGTCTGCCCCTCCCTCGAGGAACAACAAACATCGGAAACTTGAGGATATGTACACATTCTCAATGGCGGGCTGTTTTTCAATCCCGGGGCTTTCTGAGGGTCGGGGACGATGTCGGGCTGGTGTGGTGCATACTTGTTCCCTGGGAAACAACGGAAATTGATTCACCAGGGTCCCTTATACACCAGGATTTGCCGTCCCGTGCAAATTGCAGTGCGGGGCCCGAAAAAGCGTGGGTGTAACAGTTCGGTCTCTACAAACAATTGCAGAAGCGTAGTTTCTCGGAGCTGCGCGCGGGATTTTCGGATCAGCGTTGGGCCCCCCTCCTCCGTGCTCCAGGGAGAGGGGCCCCAGCGCCAGGTTCCAAGACAAAACGCCATAAACACAAATGATACCGGAGAAAAAACCCAATCAGATTTTTGTTAGGGCTATAGGGCTATTGGGCTACAGGGCTATCGGGCTATAGGGCTATAGGACTGTGACCGGGCTATGGGGCTATAGAGCTATGGGGCTATAGAGCTATGTGGGCTATAGGGCTATAGGGATATAAGGCTATTAGGGCTATAGGGATATAAGGCTACAGGGCTATAGAGCTATACGGCTATAGGGCTATAGGGCTACTGGGCTATTGGGCTATTGGGCACCCCCGGGCACCCCCGGGCACCCGGGCACCCCCGGGCACCCGGGCACCCAGGCCCGGCCACCGAAATCGGCCACCCGGGCACCCTGGGCACCCGGGCACCCGGCCCCGGCCACCGAGATCGGCCGCCCACCTCACCTCAGCTGTATATCCGCTAGGACCCCTACAGAAGCAAGCTCTGATTGGGGAAATGTACGCGCTCCGCGCGGATTTCCTAAATCCGCGCTGGGCTCCCCCGGCGGCGCCTCCGGCACCGCCCCTGGCGCGCTCCGCACGCCAGGAAGGGGGGGCTCGCGGCCTAGAGTCGAGTCCAGAATTGCCGATCCGAGCAATCCGCGCGGACTTCCGAAACAACTCTGCATACGGTAGGTTCGCGTCGTGTCTACCGGCGGCGACCCCGCCACGGGCGTTCAATGATGAACGCCGCCCACGACCCAATTTCGGTCGATGTTGAGCGATTGGACGTTTCGGAAGCGGACGGCCGTTCAAGGTTGAACAATCCCCGCGGTGTCTGTAACCAGCTTCAGGGTCGACACCACACGACTCTGCATGTCTGCGTTCGCATACATTATCCATCAGATCGGCATACCTCGCGCGTTTCGCAGATCAGCCGAAACGGGTTACGTCCAGATGTAATTTGCTACGTCCGACATTCTGCGACCCCATCAGTCGCGTCTTTTCGTCCTTCCCCCACGCACTCCTTGATATATGTTTCTTCGTTGTAAGTCGGGCGTGCCCTTCTACAAGAAGAATATGCAAACATAGCAAAATCATCGGGGACGATGTTTTGATTATTGTTGCAATGTGTTTGAGCATGTTTGACTTGTATTTCCCTCGGAAAGCCTGTTCGATTTTGTCGACATTGTCGCGCGAACGGCCCGTGTAACCCGCGGCGTAGTTATGGCCGCCATGGCCTCTTGCGTGAGACCGTTTCGTTTTCGTCGATTGCCGGTTTTGCGGTACAGTCGACCTGCGTAGTTAGGGTGGCCGATTTCCCAAGTTTCGAATAGAAGAAAACGCCATAAACATGAAAATGTGGCGCTTCGCGCGGATTTCTTGGATCCGCGCTGGACGCCCCCGGCGGCGCCTACGGCCCCGCCGAGAGGTGCCCAGCGCAGATCCCAAAACATTGCGTGGAGCGTCAAACATTTATTATGGCGTTGTTGTTTCTTCTATTGTATGTTTCTCCTTCGGCCCATCCTTGGCCGTTTTCGCTGGCTGCGCCCCGTTCGCAAAAGTGTCGTGTCATGGCCTTCAGGGCCTTTGCGTCCTTGTCTGCGTCTTCACTACACGGGTCGACTGTAGTCGCAGCTGCATATGGTCGGGTCTTTCGCCTGGCCAATTTGCGCGTCAGACCCCTCTCGTGCCTTGGCCCCGGCGGCGCCTGGCCTGCTGACCGCGGGCCCAGCCCAACGACGTCTTCGCTATCGGGGCGTGCAGCTTTATCCTGTGCTACGGAGTGCCGCCGTTCCGGAGGGCCACCTTGGAGGACTCAGCCTCCTCCCCTTCCTCCTTCCCCGCCTCTTCCGCTTTCTCCTCCGCCTCCTTATCCGTTGCCATTTTGGCTCAAGCTTGTCTTGAATTCGTCCCACAGCCTACCGTTTGCAGGTGGCACCTGCACAGTTCAGCCCGCAGTACGCAGGTGGCGCCAGCGCTCGTTCCAATCATTCTTCGTTTCCCGACTCCAAGCCATAGCGCAACCTCAAGCGGTGTCTCTTGCTGGTGGTGGTGGTGGCGGCTACACTTTTCGAGGGAGGCGTGCGGCTGGTGCCAGGCGTTCACTTGTGTTTTCTCTTGCCACGGGCCTCCAACACGGCGATTCTGTTGGAGGCAGCGCGCACGACGAAGGCAAGGATCGTTTGGTCTGTGGGGCCTGTGGATGTCGGAGGAACGTGTGGTCGTGGTCCTGGTGCAAGCATAGCCGCGCGCTTTGGGATTACAGAACCAGCTTTTGGAACGAATCTGTCAATTTGAAGGCCTCCACCACCTCTGCCACAGGCAATGGCCAGCCGCCATCAACTGGCACGTTGCAGGGGGATTGACGAGATCGAGCAGGTTGCGTTGTTGCTGAAGACAGGTGGAGACACGTCATCGGCTATGCGCTACAGGAAGGAGGCAGAGGCTAGACGCACTCCTGGTCCTGAAGTGCCAGTGCAGTTCTAGATCAAGGTCGCTCACCCTAAATTGCGGCCGCTGGAGAAGCGTCTTCAAGGGACTGTCACCAAGTACGAAGAGCAGGCTAAAGCTCTCGAAGCACAGCGCGTGGACCTGGACATCTGCGAGACGAGCTGGTACAGGGTGAAGCCCGCCACAAAAAATCTCGTTTTGGCCCTGGCAGCAGAGCATGGTGTTGGTGCTACAACACCGAAGAGCCCCACCCTGTCGGTCAAAGACAGACTGGATGGAAAGTTGGGAAAAGGCTGTCACACTGGATGTAGACTTTCTCTCGCCGTTCGAAGCCGAGCACGAGCTTGGCCGCACAGATCGAGAGGAGTTGCCCCGTCGTTCTACATGGTTGGCCGACGGCATCAAGGCGACGCTGGCCGAGCTTTTCCAGCGAGCCAAGGAGTCACAGACAAGCTCCGCGAGGAGCACGCTGCACACCTCAAGCGCATCAGAGAGAACAGACGTCAGCGCGTCGAGGAGTTGGAAGCAGAGGCAGTTCGGTCCATTGGCGTCGGCCAAGGCATGGGCGACGCTGCACCAGTCGCGCCTCCTGCCACAGCCACGGCAGCAGTTTCTCTTTGGCGGCGCTGGCCAGGCGCCAGCGCCAGGCGAGGAGGCAGGGGCTGCCCAGCGACGCATTCCCGGCAGCCCCCCCCCCCTCTTCAGGTGCACCCCCCCCCCGCCTCCGCTCAGGTCTGAGCGAGGTGGCGGGGCGTCTTTTCAAACGCGTCTAGCGTGATCTCCTCGGCCTGTCGGCCTCACCTCCGTCGCGCCCTTCGCGTCTCCTGTGACCTCGACGCTCCGGGTCGCGGCGGCCTGAGGGCTGCCGTCCGTCGCGCGTCGGGGGGGGGGGGGAGGGGGGGCTCAATGGTTTTTGCGTGGTGAGGAGTTGGGCCGAGACCCCGCTGCAGTCCAGCTCTGTCAAGCCATTTAGCCAGCGACCCTGTATTCGCGGCCCCTGGCCCTCTGCGCCCTATGCACCTGGCCCCGGGATCTCTCATGCCCCTTTTCCCTCCCCCTCTTTCTCCCCTCGTGGGCCCCTGGAGTCGGATGCGAGTCCGAGCTAAACTGTTCTTGTCGCGCGAACGCTTAACTGCAACAGTTGGGGCGCTTCGAAGAAGATCTGACCTTGCGTGCCTGCCCCAGCGGCGGCGGCCCAGGAACATGGGCCCACCGACAGTGAGTCGATTCATACCTCGCCCTCGTGGTGCGCTCGCAATGGTTGGACATCTGCGCGGGCCCCAGCAGCGACGACGCCTGGCGGCACCTCGCGAAGCACCGCTGCGTTGACGAAGAGTCGGCTTGGGCCCCCCCGCAGGGCCCCCCTGTGGCGACTGGCAGGGCCGCGCAAGCGGTCGTTTACATTCCTGGGGGTTTCAGCCTGATTTCGCATTCCACTTATCTTCGCCGTCCAGGAGGTTTATCTGAGAGGAAGATGGAGATCTCCAGCAACAAAAGGGAGCGACCGATCATGTGTGGAACTAGTTTTGCCATCGGCGATGATTTTAATGCTTCCCCTGTGGACGCTCTAGACAGCATGTTTGTCAGAGAGCTGCATGGCCAGATGATTCGATTCGCCCTTTTGGACGCGCTCACATTGGCTCTGGCGCCCCCTTCCACTCCCGACCCCTTCTGTGCGCAGTGGGTGTCTGGGCAAAGCTGATGATTATTGCCGGGTCGATCTGCTGACCGAGCTCAGCCCCTATTGCCCCGCGGGCCCGGTTTTCCACGGGCCCCCTGCACGTTTGAAAGCATCGAGTTTTAGGGCCCCCCTGCCGAGAGAAAGAGAGAGTGACAGGTCCTATGCTACCCCCTCCATGGTGGGATCGCGTGCTTACTCGGGCCCGGGCTGGTTTGGGCACCGTTGCTGCAGGTGGCGCAGAGGCTGGACTCAGTCACTGGCCCCCTGGCGATGCGGCGCGGGCCGGCAGGGCCGAAGCCGAGTTGGCGCGCTCGCTGGGGCGGACTTGGCGAAGATGGGATGAAGGAGCCATGGGCCTCAGCTGATGTGGGGGGGCTTACTTGGGAGGCATCGCCAACCCAGGTGCCCCGAGCGTCGGGCCGCCCATTGGCTCGTGGCGCAGTTTCGTGCGTTTCTAGGCCTGCAGCTGTCAAGCCAAGGCGGCAGCCGACAGGCGGGCAAGCTGGGCGAGCTGTTGAGGGGCCCGCCCGCTGCTACCACTCGTGCTCGCCGAATCGACGCCATAGCTCGCGACCCTCCCCTGTGGGTTCCCACCGCAACGCTCGCTCGAGACGGATCGGTCGTGGCTGGCCCTCTCTCCTTGTTAGCTAGTGAGGGGGCGAAGTTTGCGCGTTTCTGGTGTTCAGGCAGAGGGAATCAAGCCCCTTGCACTCTTGTCGAGCCCCTGCCGATGGCCTCTCCCGAGCACCTCAGAGCCGTCAGTGAGAAGTACAAGAACGCCCCGGCAGTCACCCGCGATGGATTCGACTGCAGGCATGCGAATTTGTTGTGCGATGATGGCCATTGCGCTTGGTCTGCTTGTCCAGCAGATGGAGTCAGTTGGCCAGTTCCCTTGCCAACTCAGCGCAGTTCTCCTCGCGTTGCTACCCATTGCTGGTTGCAGGCCGATATGGGGTGTTCTGCTCCTGGCATAAGGTCTGGGGCCGTCTCCGACGGTCCCAGGCCCTCTACTGGGGGCAGCAGCACCCACGTCGGCACTGGGCCGCGGGGACGTTTCGCGGAGCTTCCGACGTGGTCTGGAGACAGGCTTCCAAAGCTGAATCTGGCACCCCCCGCAGGGAGGTCAGTGCTAGTGTTTGTGTTCCGATATGTTCACAAACCGAAACTTGATTGTGATGTTCTCGAACAGAGGTGTCATCGGCTTAATCCCTCTGTCGCGCCCGCTCGCTTGTCCTTGTTTGCCTGTCGCTGCGCGAGGCTTGCGTCTCTGACTGGGCTGTTAGATGGCCCCTACTTCGTTCGGAGAGGAGTAGTGGTTGGGCGCAGCTTTGCGATGGCCCACATTCGCGTGTCGGGTATGTCCTCGTCCGATCACATTCCGATCCCTCGCAGTCGTTCAACATCTACACCGTCGACACATACGTTTCGTGCATTAGTTCGTGCGAACACGCGGTGGACAGCATCGTTGAAGTCGCGTCCGTTCTCCATCGTGCCATCGCTGATTCGAACGAAATGAAGTGTCAGCTTGCCCTCTTGCAAGAGTTGCTTCTTGCAAGAGTTTCGCCGGCGCGCCTGCCGGTGCTCTCGGCCAGTCGTGTGGGATGGTGGTGCCTTCCATTGTCGGCCTTGGGGTCTACTATTGCGCTGTTGTTTCGGCTCGCGCTTCAGGGCGATCGCCCGCGCTCAAGAGCAGGATGGCCCTACCCTGCAGGAAGCCTCGTCGTCTCAAGCGTCAGTCGGGCGCGCCGTGTCGCAAGGGTGTCAAAGCGTTCGCGAGGGGGCACTTCCTTGGACGGGGCCCACGGAGCGGACATTCTGGGCGTCAGTGACCAAGTCTTGCTCCACAGTGGGGCCCCTTTCTAAGAGGAGGCCCCTCTCCTCAGATGGTGCAAAGAAGTTTGGCTGGTTCAAACTAGAGCGCATTCCTGGTCCATCTCTCATCGGGAGTTCCGAGAAGGTTTCCAGAGTGCGTTTGCTTTACCTGGGCTTACGTGGTCTACTGTGAAGGGCCCGATCTCCGCCCTTTGCTTCGCCCTCCTCCGCATAGGTTGGGTGACGAAAGATTGCGCCGCGATCTTGGACGACCGCGGGCACCTGCTGCTGCTCGGTTCGCCCCCCCCCCCCCCCCCCCCCCCCCCCCCCCCCCCCCCCCCCCAAGCTTTTAGAGACCCTTTGTACATAAGCGTACCTGCGTGGCTTCGAAAGATACCTCGGGGGCAAGTTGGGGCTCGGTTGTTCGGTTTTTCTTGATGGGTGCAGGCGGCTGACAAGAGCAAGAGACTCTGCCCGTCGCAAGGTGGCTAGATAATGGCCTGTGCCTCGGACGGGATGGCCCTCTCATTCGTTTCTCAATTGTGCCCATTGTATCCTCTTCGATCAGATGCCCCCGATTCCATCTTCCACAGGTCTGGCGATGTCAGGCGCACGCTGCACGAGAGCTCCGCGCCCAGTCGGTCCCAGGCTCAGTCGTTGGTGAGGCTTGAGCTGTTTGGGCAGCTGAGCCCGAGCCTGGCCCTCACGCTCGTGCTTCATATACTAGAAGAGCTTTGGCTCACCCCGCCGACGCCCTGCCGCGCCCTGCCGTGAAAGGCTTCAACGCGTTGCTGTTCGCGTGGCGTTGCAGTGAGCCTAACAGCCCGGCGTGCCCTAGAGCCCCAGACAATGGAGAAATGTGGGGCAACCTTTGTTTTACAGATGGCCCCTGCCAGCATCATCGTGTCCTGGAGCTTTAGGCCTGCCTATGCTGTTTGCATGCTTTCTGCCGATGGAGTTTGCCCCGGGGAGGCTCAGGGCCCAGTTTGGGCCCGCCTTCCTCAGGCGGCGCGGGCAGCTGAATGCTCGGCTCTCTGCATTGCTGCGCAGTTTTGTTGTGCACCTTCTCACGATATACTCAGAATGCGCCAACGTTGTTGCCCATGGCATCCTGCCTCTCCCCGATCGTTACTCAGGCAAGCAATCGCATTCAGGCGTGATCACTAGCGCGAGCAATTTTGATAATTTCCTAGTGGGTCCGGTGGTCAAAGTCGAGGCTCATTTGACGTAGACGAAGTTGGGATACCTCGCCAGGAAAAGGTTCAGACATCGTGGCAATTATGATGCAGATGCTGGCGCTAAACATGCGCTCCAGCTTCATGCGTCGTATTCGGTTGAGCTAGGTATTGATGACAAGTTGGTCGCTGCCTCTAGGGGATTATGCGTCCTGGTTGCCAGCCGGCTCACCCTGTGGCCCAAGCTTTCTCTCGACGTCTCGACGTCCCTTTTCTCATCCCCCCCTCGGCCTGTTCCGACAGGCCCGCCAAGGTGGGGCGCCAGAGGGGCAATTAGGCTGGGGCCTGTAGATGCAGAGTCTGCCTCAGACGCAGCAGAGGAGAACTCTGACCTGTGCCCGGCAGATGCCCCCATGTTTCTAAACCCCCATGCGGACCACCAGGTCACCAAGACAGTCTAGGACACAAGACGGCGGCGCTTGAGTGTTCTGATTCGTCTGCGCTGTTCATTCGCCCTCGTTGTAAATGTTATTCCGCGGGGGGTCGAGTCCGAGGGTTGGCTTCGCGCTACTAGAGTTTCTCCCGCACGCGCTGCTGCGGCAGGGTGGGGCCTGCCCTGTATAAGGGGTTCATCCACGTTCCTCGCGTTCTGGCAAAGGGTTCAGAGTGGTTGACCTCTCCTGGGTGTCTCCTGCGTGAAATGTTGCAACGCCTACATTGCTGCAGATCCCAGCTTCCTCGGGGAAGACGACAGTGGTCAACGGGGCCAGGGCCAGATGGAGTCGTGGAAGCATCCGCGACCGCCAGCGCTGGTCCAAGCTGCGTTGCAGCCTCAGCGCGTTCCGAGGCGGCAGCTTCGAGAATGGGAGGGGTCGAGGTTGGGGCGGGGTCGGGGTTGGGATCGGGATGGGTCTTCCCCGCCCCAGGCCTCGGGGTTCCCATTGGCCCGGCAGGGCGCCCGTCTGCACTTCATTTTCATTGCCGTTTGTTTTCTCCGACCAGACAGGGCCATGTCCAGCTGTGCTTCAGGCGGCCACGATCGCACAGGGCCATGCCCAAAAAAGGTATCTCTTGGAAGGGAATACGCGCAGCATCCCCTCGGGTGCTGCGTGCGCGTGCGCGCGTGCGCGTGCGTGCGTTTGCGTTGCGATTTCTGGGCCTGCGCGGTGGGTTCGATCTGGGGTCCCCGAGACCGTCCTTTTCATTGCTGCGCGCGTGCCCCCCCCCCCCCTGCTCCCTGCTTGCGCGGCCGCGGAGCGCTGGAGGTCGCCCCCGCCCCTCCGCGGCGACAGCTGCTCAGGGGAGCCGCTCGGTCTCCAATGTTCCGCGGTCGCGGGGCTCGCGCGGCAGGTTTGATCTGGGGCCCTGTAAGGCGACCCTTTTTTTCACTGCTGCGCGCTGTCCACCTCCCTCTGCTCGCACGGCCGTGGGGCGCTAGAGGTGGGTCCCCCGCTGCGGTGACAGCTGTGCAGGGGGGCCGGTCAGTCTCCAATGCGTCGCGGTCGCTGGACTCGCGCGGCGGCGTCGATCTGGGGCCCCCGAGGCCGCCCTCTTCACTGCTGCGCGCTGTCCGCCGCCCCCTGCTAGCACGGCCGCGGGGCGCCGGAGGAAATGCCCCCCCCCCCCCCCGCGGCGACCGCTGCGCAGGGGGGGCGCCTATCCTACCGAGAGCGTCGGGACGCTGGGGAGGTCGGCCTCTGCCCTCCCCGACCTGTGCACCCCGTCGCCTCCCCCCTTTCGGCTCTCTCCTGGTTCCGCGCGGTCTCTTGGTTTATGCAGGCCAGGGAGCGTCTTTCGAGGCATGCAGCAGTGGCTTATGTCTTGCGCGGCCGACGGACGCCCTGTCGTCTGCGGTCGAGCCGGGGGTCGGTCCGCAAGTGGAGGGGGCCATAGTGGGCGCCCCGACAGGAACTCGCGCATCCCCCTCCCCGAAGCAGCGCTCGCCGAGGCGAGGTCGCGCACTTGTTTGCACCTGCTGATCGGTGCATTTTGCGTCGCATTCCCCAAACATGCTGTAAGAAGTCGCCTGTTTGGGTGATGTGGTCAAGTCGCGGAGGTCTAAAAATCCCCCCCCCTCCTCTTCCTGGGCAGCTACGTTTGTTGCGCAGCAGTGCTGTCCCCCCCCAGTCGATATTTGGGTCGTCGACAACCCCGACGCGCAGCCGATGTTTGTCATAAATGATTTCCTGTCGCCCAGCCACAACAGCAGCCGTGCGTGCCTTATCAGAGCTGCCTCAGCTAGCACGCACCAAGCGATCAACCATGATCTTACGTGTCAAACCGCCAAGCACAAGGCTGCTGTTGTAGCTTCATCGCTTTCGACCAGGCGGATCTCGCCTCGCGCCTCGGGCAGCGGGCTGGGCCGGCAGCTCCCGATGGCAGCCGCGAACCTTCAGCAGCCCATTTAGTGTAAAATTCTCAGCAGGAGCAGACTAAATCACAGGGCCAGGATGACATCCACAGGTCGAGTCATCGAGCATAAGTCTCGGCTGCGCAGGCTCCGTGCTCTTCGAATGGCAGGTGCCGGCACTGGGAAGCTTTGGAGCACAGGGCTTCAACAAGCTGAAATCGAGCTCCAGGAGGCCCGCGATTTGTTCCTGAAGTCTGCTGGACACAAGTGTGCTACCCGCTCGCGCAGCATATCCTTGGCGCTCCTGGGGGACCCCACTCGGCGCTCAGCTCTGCGACCCTGCATCTACTGGAGCCCGGTCGTTTGGAGAGCCTCCCAGAAACCCCGCAGGGCTGCGGGTGCCCTCCCTTGACTCCGCAGTCTCGCCTGTAGCGTCATCGAGCCCCCGCCTGCTGGATGGGGAAGGGTAGAAGGCCCTCTTGGAGCTACCAGCCTCAGCTTGCCGAGAATAAGATGGACCTGGTCTCGCCCGTTCGCCTTCGCCAGCCACGCGGGGGAAACGCTTCCGACGCCAACAATACAATGTCGCCAGCCTTTTTTTGAAGAGATTATTGGTTGCAGCTCGGCAGGAGGACCTCGCAGGCGTGGCTGCGCGCAATATAGGTTCCAACGCAGTCGACATGTCTTGCGCCCAGCAGGCGCTAGGCAGGAAGGGCATGCCCAGCAGTGAGCGCAGCATCCTCCTTGCCTGCCTCACCCAGTCGATTTGGGCCCTGAGCCGCCAAAGCAACTCTGGCTACGAGACCCCCACCCAGTGCATCTGCGGCGCCCCAGTGGAGGATCTCAGGCATCGGCTCCTGGAATGCAGTGCGACTGCCCCGCTTCGAGAGGAGCACTTGGGCTCCGTGGGCCCGGGCGCGCAGAGTCACCCTGAAGCCTTTGCAGGATGCGATGATTTTCCTGGGCCCACCCCCCCTTCTCAAGGTTCCTGGGCCCCCCTGGCCTCGGCCTCGATTCCTCGGGATCCTGGCCCGCCGAGGGCCTTTTGCCCGAAGAAGCCTTCCAGGGGGATGATTATGTTGACGGCAGTGTAACCGAGGATGGGCATCCTTGGTTCCGCGCGCCTGGATGGGCCCTACTCAAAATAGGGCCCGATGGTTCTCTTGCGGCTCACCTGCGCGGGCCTGCGGGGAGCGCCCCCCCCCCCCCCCCCGGCCTCGCCATCGGCCGCGCTTGTAGCGTGCTTGGCCACCAACAAATTCCGAGGCATAACCAGAATACATTCATAGCATACCGGAGTTGTTGATTCCCTCAGCGCGCCCCGTTTTGCCAGCAGGAATAACAGGTTTGATGGGTTTGGCCCCCTCGCGAAGCGTGGCGAAGCCAGTCGTTGCGACGGGTTTAGCGTTGACGCTGCCAAAGTCCACCAGCTTGTCAGCGAGCTAGAGCTCCTTTCTGAACGCCGGTGGCGCGCCACGGGCATTTCTGGAGCCAGCCGAGCGGCGACGATCGCTGCTATTCAATTCCCCCAACCCTCGGAGCTTGAGCGCGCCGCGTCAGCAGGGCTCGCTGCTCGCGCGAAGCGCTTCCTGCAGCGTGCCCCCCAAAGCCGCCCGCCCCCCAGCGGCCCGCCGCGGCCCCCAGGGTGGGGGGCAGAGGGCTTGAGCCCCCCAGCCCGCGCCACCAATCCTACGGTCGGTGCAGCTTTTATCTCGGCATCGTGGCCCTGCAGAGCCAACTCTAGCGGGGGCCCTAGTGGGCCTGGGGCTGCGGTGCCCCGCCCCAGGCCCTAATGGACCTGGGCTGCGCCCCCCCCCCCCCCCCCGCGTCTGGCGTCGTCATATAAGCCGATGGCTCTGCACAGGATGCCATTCGAGATACATTGAAGAGGCCGCCATCAAGGCCAGCGAGCATGAGCAGCGCCCAGGCAAAGCAGCGGGCCTGGCCAAGCTCGCACTCCAACCCACTGGTCACCGGATTTGCCTTGCTGACAACAGTGCAGATGAATCGTTCGCCATTGCTTGCAAGAAGTGCGGCAATCACACGGGGTGCACGCTCGAGGGGTGCCGCCAACGATGCCTCGACACATTCAACCGCATTTTCAGCCAAAGTGCCCAGCAAACTTTGCGTGAAGGGAGGCGCCCCAAAGGGCCTGAGGAGAGCCGAGTTGCTCTCCAGGCCCCCTCTCCCCCATTTCAGCGCGCTGCCCCATGGCTCTGCACAGGATGCCATTCGAGATACATTGAAGAGGCCGCCATCAAGGCCAGCGAGCATGAGCAGCGCCCAGGCAAAGCAGCGGGCCTGGCCAAGCTCGCACTCCAACCCACTGGTCACCGGATTTGCCTTGCTGACAACAGTGCAGATGAATCGTTCGCCATTGCTTGCAAGAAGTGCGGCAATCACACGGGGTGCACGCTCGAGGGGTGCCGCCAACGATGCCTCGACACATTCAACCGCATTTTCAGCCAAAGTGCCCAGCAAACTTTGCGTGAAGGGAGGCGCCCCAAAGGGCCTGAGGAGAGCCGAGTTGCTCTCCAGGCCCCCTCTCCCCCATTTCAGCGCGCTGCCCCAGCGCAGGCCCGCAGCCGCTCGAGCCGCTATAGCTGAGCGTAGTCGAACCATCATCCAGTTGCGCCTTCGTGCACCGAAGAGAGAATTTCCAGTCTCCTGGTTTCAAGTTGCCTGCGTCGGGACCAGGCCCCCGCTGAGGGCCTCTGGCCCCCATGCCTTGCGGGTCGAGACGTGGCCCGCGGCCTCCTTGAAGACGGCCCAAGTCGACCCTTGCGCCGATCGTTTCCTGTGATGGGCCCACGCCGCCAACCCTTGCCTGCCGCTCGCCCTTGCGTCTCTGGCCAGGATCGGCTCCGCCTCCTGCCTTCCTCCTCCTCCTCCTCCTCCTCCTCCTCCTCCGCCCCCCCCCCTCCCCCCCCCCTCCCGCCGCCGCCGCCTCCGCCCCCTCCCCCTCCGCCCCCCCCCCCCCCCCATCCCCATTCCTCCTGGGTCGCTTTTTTGGCTCGAGATGCTTCGTCCCGAGGCCTGCGTCTACTTCTCGGCCAGTTCGCCCTGGTCTCTGGATGCAGTCACCAGCGCGACAAGTCGCGCGTGTCTTCCAGGCCCAGTTGCCCGGGCGCAACAGCGCCTATTCGGCGCGCCGACGTTGCGGCGAGTGGGCCTTCAACCTCCTGATTGTCAAGAGTTGTGGCAAACGTGCGACGTGCTCAGCCCCCATCGACCCCTGCGCGCGTTCTTGTCGTTTAACCACGTGGACCAGGGCCTGCCCGTCGCGCCAGCCGAGGTTCACGACAACCCCTGGCACAGGGGCAAAACCGCACGGCGCCTGAGCCCAACCCCAAGGGCCAGGCCGCGCTGTTCGCCCAGTTGGCCGGGCGCCCAGCGCTCCACGGCGACGCTCGCACGCCCCAGCGCACCCGAAGCAATTGCGAGCAGAACCATGTCAAGGTCCGCTCGCCCATGGTGACATTCAAGTTCTCGCCGGCGCCCTGGGCCAGAAGCGCCAGACCAAGCAGGAGGCCGCGCGCGTGGCGGCCCAGGCTAAGTTCGAGGAGACCGCGGCGCTCCAGGCCGCAGTTCACGAGGCAACGCGGCAAGCAACATAGACCAAGTCCCCCCCAACTGGAGGTCGGAAGGGCGTCAACAATGCACCGCCAGCCTTGGCTAGGTCCAACCTGGGCCTTGGACAACTGTAGACCTCCAGGCCAAGGTCAGGGGAACAAGTGCACCAGTCCAGGGCCCCGGATGGGCCTGGCCAGGGATGGTTGCGGCGCATTATTTGGAGCTCCCCCTGCAGGGCCAGGGGCGACCAGGAGGGCGACTCCGCGGTCGGCGCTGTTCCATCGCCGGCAAAGGCCAGGCGGCGCCCCCAGTCGCAGCTCCTGCATCGGGGAAGCGCCGCCCCCGCCGACGCCGCCAAAGACGAGGGGCCCGGGAAAAGGCGCCGACGCCCAGCATCAGGAAGCGCCCGTGGATGCCGAGCAAAATCAATTTGAAGGTCGGCGCTCGCATGGCTGTTCAGCGTGCTGGTGTTGCTGCGGGCCTGACTGCGCGGCCATTTCAGCGGGTAGCCCAGCCTTCGCGACCGCGGTGGCCGAGGGCGACCCAAGTGGAGGCAAAACATGTAGCTGCGCGCCTTTTGCCCGCTCGAGGTCTCGCGCTGGGTGGCATTGAGATTTTCATTGCTTCCATTGACTCTGCTGTTCGTTGGATGGGTGGCTTGAATATTGCGCACTATCCCATTGGACCCGCCGTTTGTAGGGCGGGTTCTAAGTTGCGCCCCGACAGGCAACGCAGTTTCTTCGCGCAGCGCCCCCCAGTTTGTAGGATTATCTTCGCGAAAGCATCCGAGTGGGGCCCAGGACCGTTCAAGTTCTTTTACGTAGAGCCTAGCTAACAGTTGTGCTTTCCTTGGTTTGGTCAGACCCACGCCCGCGCCGATCGCCTGGTCGCGGCCAGTGCGAAGAGGCCCATGCATGGCCGGAGCGTGGCCAGCGCCGCGACTGCGCTCAATTTTGCGGCAGGTACGTTTGGCAATGTGTGGACGGCGAGCAGCAAGACGATTGCGATCGCCAGCTTCGAACGCTGAATGCATTCTGAATATTCGTCGTTTCGTGCCGGCTGCTGCCAAGCCCCATGATCAAATCTACCAGCGAAAATGCGTTGATGCGCCAGCCGCGCCCCCCCCCCCCCGTTTTTCAAGGGGCCTTTGGCCTTGATGGGCGATTTGAACGCGCCGCCTTCCGAGTGGGGGAAGATGCTGTGGATCCGCAAGCTGCCAAGCAGTGGCGAGGCGTCCTGGCGTGGCCATAGCCCCACCAAACAATGTTCTAAGAACCTCTTGTGGTTCCCACGAAATTGTCCTAGAACTTTTCTGGCTGGGGCTGTCTTGTTTCATCGCATCTGGTTTATGTTCTAAGAGCATGGTTTTTGTTATTCGAAGAACAGCTCGTGCTAGGACTACAGGATTGCCGGGACGGTCGGTCCCTGCTCAAAGCTGGGCGGCAATATTCGTCGATTTGTCAATGACTCGGCCACCTGCAGCCGTTTTTCGGGCACCCTCATCGATGGCGCTCTCGCCGGCCGCCAGCTCCCCGACGCGATCAAGGTGTCGATCGCCCAGCGTGCGCCTGGGAAAACCTGCGGTTTTCGAAGCATGTCGATCAAGGCTGCACAGACCGGTTGCTGGCGTCGCGCAGCCGCAGTCGCCGAGCCTCCACCTACTGTTCCGCGGCCGCGAAGCCTTCCTGACACCGACAAGAAGTGGCAGAAGACCCTGGGTGAGTCCAAGCAACGACGACGGGAACAGCTGGGCGAATATCTCCAATGGGCATTGGAATAGCTTCGCTCAGCGAGGGCCTTGTTCCCGAACTTGAGCTTACGGCTGGTATTGATATCCGTTTTGAGACGCGGCACCAGGCTCGGCCAGCCGCGCGACTGGTCAGCCTCCTCAGCGCGAGCAAGTGGGGCTGGTTCGGTATTTCGCAGCGCGCGATGGAACTTGCTGGTCTTGTGGTCAGTGGGCCAGTGGACTTGGGATGTTGCGATAGCCACCTGAATGCGCCGCGGCATCTCGTAGCAAGATTGGCCCGCCCAGAAGTAGTGTCGGAAGTGGGTTTCTGTAATTCGACGAAAGAAGGGGCCAGGGAAAGGGGGGGAGGGGACTGGGGTCCAGATACCAAAACAGGGTGGGGGGGATGGGGGGGGTGGGGGGGGGGGGGGGCGGGGGGGGGCACAGAGCGGGGGCCAGGGGGGGAGGGGGGGGGAGGGGGGGGGGGAGGGGGGTGGGAAAGGTGGGGGGGGAAGGGGGGGGGGGAGGGGGGAAGGGGAGGGAGGGTGAGGTAAAATATATGTCATCATCCTCATGTAATGATATACGCCATCCCACACTATAATTAATCATAGCTCATTCCATCATAAACTTCACAACGTATCAATCCCCGTGCCATCGTTATCATCATACCACCATCATCGCCACCCACCGCACCATGATCGTCATCAAATCATCATGTCACCATCAGCATCACCATAACCATCGCCATCTGCTCGTTATCCTCGTGATTTCACTCGTCCTCCTCGTCGTCCTCCTCATTACTCCCTTCTCTATCATATGTCCCGCCGCCTCCCCTTCCCCCCTCTCCCCCCGCTTCTCCCGCGCCCTTTTGCGGCGAGCCGTGTCGGCGCGAGCGCCGCTTCCGGGGGGGCCGTCGAAAGAGGGGCCTCATGCCCTCCCTCCTTGACCTCTCCCGCTCTCGTTGCACTCCGTCGCGCCGACGGGGTTGTCCTTTGCGTTTGCCCCGGGGGCCCCGGGCCATGGTTCCTTCTCGCTTAGTTGGCCCCGAAAAATCGGATGGCGGGGCTCTTTTTTCATCGGCCCCCTCTTCAGCGTTTTCGGCTTCTGGCGTCTGGCGAGACGCGACGGCGCCCGCCGCGATGACCTCCATCCCGAAGACGCCGGAGGAGCCTCCGACGAAGAAGTCGCGTGGCAGCGGGTCGGTTCTTCCCCCTTCCCGACCATTGTTTCCTCTTCTTCCTCCTCCTCCTCCTCCTCCTCCTCCTCCTTCCCCCTCCTCCCTCGCCCGCCCACCCGCCCGTCCGTCCGTCCTCCTCTTCCTCCTCCTCTTCCTCCTTCTCCTGATTATCCTCCCCCTCCTCCACCTCCTCCCCCTCCTCCTCCTCCTTCTCCCTCGCCCATCCCTCGTCCATCCCTCCTCCTCCTCCTCATCCTCTTTCTCCTTCTCCTCCTCCTCCCCCATCCTCCTCCTTCTCCTCCTCCTCCTCCTCATTTTCCTCTTCCTCATCCTCCTCCGCCGTCTCTTCCTCCTCCTCCTCCTCCTCCCTCCTCCTCCTCCTCATCCTCTTTCTCCTTCTCCTCCTCCTCCCCCATCCTCCTCCTTCTCCTCCTCCTCCTCCTCATTTTCCTCTTCCTCATCCTCCTCCGCCGTCTCTTCCTCCTCCTCCTCCTCCTCCGCCTCTTCTTCCTTCCCCCCTCCCCCATCCCCCTCCTCCTCCTCCTCCCCTTCCTCCTCCTCCTCCTCCTCCTCCTCCTCCTCCTCCTCCTCCTCCTCCTCTTCCTCCTCCTCCTCCTCTTCCCTCCTCCCTCCTTGGCCCGCCCGTCTGTCCGTCCGTCCGCCCTTCTCTTCCTCGTGACATTCCTCCTCCTCCTCCTCCTCTTCCTCCTCCTCCTCCTCCTCCTCCTCCTGTTCTCCTCCTCCCCTCCTCCTAAGTATCCTCCTCACCCTACCCCCTACCCCTCATCTCCTTTTCGTCCTCGTCCTCCTCCTCCTCCTCCCGCGCCCTCTCTCTCTCTCTCTCTCTCTCTCTTTCTCTCTCTCTCTCTCTCTCTCTCTCTCTCTCTCTCTCTCTCTCTCTCTCTCTCTCTCTCTCTCTCTCTCTCTCTCTCTCTCTCTCATCTCCCCTTTGCCGCCGGAGGTCCATCGAGGTGGAGTTGCCGGTGGCGGAGCTCGTCAAGTTCAGGCTGCGCGGCGTCGAGAAGGACGCGACCCGCTGGGCCCCTGCTTCCCGCCCCGCCTCTTCCGCCCCTTGCTTCCTTCCCTCCTCTGAGCCTCCTCTCTTGATTTTCGTTCCCCTCCTCGATCGCCCCGGGCGCCTCGGCCCATCGCCGTCGCCTGCCCCCCCCGCTTCGCCTTCACCCCTGCCCCTGATAGCCTCGAAGAGGAGGGTTATTCCAGTCACATGTTTGTCCCCCCCCCCCTCTTCCTCTGCCCCCCTGCGCCACCCCGCCCCAGGACGTGTGGACGTTCGAGAAGATGCCTGACGACGACGACCCCGACCAGTCGGACGACGTGGAGGCCGCGATGCCCCCGGCCATGAAGAGCCCGCCGGCCGAGTCGCAGCCTTCCTGAGCGCCCCCGAACGCCTGGCCCACGGCCCATTGTCAGAGCGTGAATTACCTACCCCGCTTTCGCTTCCAGGCAAAACCAAGTCATACCGCGCGCCCCCTCGTCAAGCGGCCTGACCAGCGCAGGCCGTAGTTTGGCGTCGCTCGGTATCTCTTGGAAGCGAGGGTGGTCAAAAGCGAGGTAGGTTTGTTTGCGCCCTACATTGGTTCATCGGCGGGATTGCGCGCCGAGTTTCGCTCGCTGCGGGGCGAAGGAAACGCGCGCCCCGGAGACGGAGGCGAGGGGGTGAAGTCGCCCCCCCAGGTTGATGGTGGAAAATTTGGAAAATCGTGGAGGACTAGGGGGAGGAGGAGGAAGAGGTGGAGGAGGAGAAGGAGGAGGAGGAGGAGGAGGAGGAGGAGGAGGAGGAGGAGGAGGGGGAGGGGAAGGAGGAGAGGGCGGAGGAACGAGCGAGGAGGTGGAGGAGGAGGACGGGGAGGGGGAGGAGGAACGAGCGAGGAGGATGAGAAGAAGATGAGAGGAAGGAGTAAGAGGAGGAGGAGGAGGAGTAGAGGAGTGAGTCGTAGGATTAGATTATTAGGAATATGTTTCGGGGTCGAGGGAGAGGGCGAAACAATTGCTCGGGGGGGATCCGAGAAGCAGGAGGAGGAGGATGAGGAGGACGAGGAAGAAGGGGAAGAGCTCCTCCGCTTCCCCCCCGCCCCGTGACATCCAGCGGGGCCCGCGGGGGGAAGTTGAGACGCGTCGGAGGGCCCCGTCGGCCCTCGTCGTCGGCCGGTGCTTCGTCGAGCGCAGTTGTGGCCGTTGCAGCATCGTCGTCGTGCGTCGGCCCGCCCTCGAGCGCTTCGAATCTCTCCTCGTCGCGCGCCCTGGTTTCCAAAACTAAGAGGGTTCAAAACGCTTCTCCTCGCCTTCCCCTCCCCTGCCCACCCCCCTCCACCTCGCCCTCCTTCCGTCGTTGGTTCGGGCCCGAGCGGCCAGGGTGGGGCCGCGGCGGGGGGCCCGCCAGCTTCATGGATCTCTTGGATCTCCTTGAGGCTGGCGCTCTCGGCGCCCCAGCGGCGGGCGCAGCCCCCGCGACGCCCGCAGCGGCCTCGCGGCCGTCGCTGGGCGCGCCGAGCACGCCGAGCACTTCGGCATCCAGTCGCCTGGCTCGCATTCTCAGCCGGGAGGAGCTGCTGAAGCGCGCTCGCCTTGGCAAAGCGTTCAAGTGGGGGGGGCGAAATTGTTGCCGGGGTCGGGGGCCCCCCGCCTCCTCGTTCTCCTCGCCCCTCTTCCTCCTTCCCGTTCGCCCCTGGCCCTCCCCTCCTCCTTCTTCTTCTCCTCCTCCCCCTCCTCTCCCTCCTCCTCCTCCTCCTCCTCCTCCTCCTCCTCCTCCTCCTCCTCCTCTTCCCCACCTCCCGCTGCCCCTCCTCCTTCGCCGGCCTCGCAGGGCCGCCAAGGCCGAGGCGTCGGCTGCCAGAGCGGACAAGGCGCCGCTGCAGAGGTCGTGGAACTCCACGCAGATCAGCCTGGGCAGCCACGTCGTGTGCGACGAGGAGGCCCCCGCGCGGCGCCCGCGTCAGCTCGGCGTTCACGGGGCGCTCAGGGTGGCCTTCTCCGCTGGGGCCGAGAGCATGTCCAAGCGCGTGCTGGACGTGCGGTCGTGCGTGTTCCACAGCGCCTGCGAGGCGCAGCGGCGCCAGGCCCGGGAACTCATGTCCAAGGGGGATTTCCTCTTCGTCGAGAGGTCCTTCGACGATACGCCGGCGCATCTGAGCTTCGGGAACATGAGCGAGATGTTGCGCCCCCACGTTCGGTACATAGTGCCGCGCGCCCACAGGGGGCTCGTCGGGAAGGCAATGGCGTCGTATTCTGAATTGCGTCGTTTCAACTTGCCCCGCGTCCAGCACGGTTCCATGGACATCATGAGCCAGAATTTGATTGTGCAGAATGGTTGCGGTGAATTGTCCTCCTCTTACGCTTGTCCTCTCACTCCTCGTGGCTCGTCCTCCTTATTTTTCCCCCCCCTCCCCCTCCCCCACCCCTGCCCCCTCCTCTTTCTCCTATGTCTTCTGCTGTCCTTCGCGCTGCTGCTCTCCACTCTCCATCCTCCATCTCCTCCGCCCCCTCTCCGTCGTCGTCGATGCCGTCCAGGAGGGCCCCTCCTCAAACCCCCCGCCCGCCTGCCTCCCCCTGTCGCTCCCGTCCCCCCTCTATCCTTTGATTTATGATATATCAGTATTTCTTTCTCTGCCTCTTTTCCCACCCCCCCTCTCTCTCTTGCTTTATTTCTCTCGCCCTCTCTCTCTCTCTCTCTCTCTCTCTCTCTCTCTCTCTCTCTCTCTCTCTCTCTCTCTCTTTATCTCTTTGTATCTCTCTCTCTCACTCTCTCTCTCTCTCTTTTCTCTCTCTCTATTTTTCTCTTCCTCTCTCTCTATCTCTGTCTCTCTCTCTCTCTCTCTCTCTCTCTCTTTCTCTCTCTCT
>CAUYUJ010021580.1:127308-136818 GCA_963575745.1 Prorocentrum cordatum | reverse complement strand
GAGGAGGAGGAGGAGGAGGAGGAGGAGGAGGAGGAGGAGGAGGAGGAGGAGGAGGAGGAGGCGAGGAGGATGAGGAGGAGGAGGAGCAGGCGGAGGAGGAGCAGGAGCAGGAGGAGGATGAGGAGGGGCGAGGAGGAGAAGGAGGAGGAGGAGGCGGATGAGAAGGAGGATGAGTAGGACGGGGATAATGACGATGCTGCTGCTGATGATGATGATGATGATGCTGCTGCTGATGATGATGATGATGATGATGATGATGCTGATATTGATGATGATGCCGATGTTGATGATGATGATGATGATGATGATGCTGATGCTGATGATGATGACGCTGATGATGATTATGATGATGATGTGGATTATGATGATGATGATGATGATGATGACGATGATGATGATGATGACGCTGAGGATGATGATGATAGTGACAATGATGATGATGATGATGACGATGATGATGATGATGATGATGATGCTGATGATGAATATGATGATGATGATGATGACGATGATGACGATGATGATGATGATGATGCTGCTGCTGATGATGATGATGATGATGACGATGATGATGATGATGATGATGCTGCTGCTGCTGATGATGATGATGATGACGCTCATGATGATTATGGTGATGATGATACTGATGATGATGATGATGATGATGACGATGATGATGATGATGATGATGATGATGATGATGATGATGATGATGATGATGATGATGATGATGATACTGATGATGATGGCGATGCTGATGATGGTGATGATGATGATGATGATGATGGTGGTGATGATGATGATGATGATGCTGATGATGCTGCTGATGATGATGATGATGATGCTGATGATGCTGCTGCTGATGATGCTATGCTGATGCTGCTGCTGATGATGATGATGCTGCTGATGATGATGATGATGATGATGATGATGATGATGATGATGATGATGATGATGATGATGATGATGACGATGATGCTGATGATGATGATGATGATGATGTGATGATGATGTGATGATGATGATGCATGATGATGATGATGATGATGATGATGCTGATGATGATGATGATGATGATGATGATGATGATGATGATGATGATGATGATGATGATGATGATGATGATGATGATGATGATGATGATGATGATGATGATACGGAGGATGAGGAGGGGGAGGAGGAGGAGGAGGACGAGGAGGAGGAGGAGGAGGAGGAGACGGAGGGGGAGGAGGTTGAGGAGGAGGAGGAGGCGGAGGAGGAAGAGGAGAAGGAGGACAAGGAGGAATGGGGGAGGGGGATGATGTGGACGAGGAGGAGGAGGCGACGGAGGAGGAGGAGTAGGAGCGAGGCGGAGGAGAAGGATGAAGAGGAGGATGAGGAGGATGAAGGATGCAGACGATGATGAGGAGGATGCTGATGCTCGTGATGATTCTGATTATGCTGCTGATGATGCCGATGATAATGAGGAGGATGCTGATGATCATGAAGACGCTGCTGATGACGTTGATGCGGATGCTGATGATGCTTATGATGACGATGGTGATGCTGCCACGGATGCTGCTGCTGATGACGCTGATGATGCTGCTTATGCTGCTGATGCTGATGATGCTAATGATGCGATGCTGATTCTGATGCTGACGATGACGCTGATGATGATGAAGATCATGCTGCTGCTGATGATGATATTGATGATGCTGATGATGCTGCTGATGTTCGTGATGATGATGATGCTGATGCTGCTGATGATGCTGATGATGCTGATGATGTCGATGATGATTATGATGCTGCTAATTGATGATGATTATGATGCTGCTTACTGATTATTATGATTATGATGATGATGATGATGATGATGATGATGATGATGATGATGATGATGATGATGATGATGATGATGATGATGATTATGATGCTGATGATTATGATGGTGACGATGCTGGTGATGCTAAGGCGAGAGTCACATTTTGGAAGCGGCCCGCCCTCATTTGTGAAACTCTTGGCAATGTTGAGCGTGAAGGTCGTAAACGGTAAGGAAGTCTCAATCGAAACGCCTGGCCCGCCCTTCGACTGGCTTCGGTGTGCGACAAGGAGGATTTATTCCCTAATCCGAGCTTGCCTCGGTAGGGTTCCTGGCGGATTCATATGGTTAGGTGAGGTGTGTCACCGATTTCCGCCTGGGTGCCTCATAGCGCCCTATAGCCCTGTAGCCCTATAGCCCTCAGCCCTATAGCCCTACAGCCCTACGGCCCTATGGCCCTATAGCCCTATAACCCCATAGCCCAATAGCCCTATAGCCCTATAGCCCTATAGCCACATAGCCCTATAGCCCTATAGCCTCATAACATTATAGCCCTATAGCCCTGTAGCCTTATAGCCCTACAGCCCTATAGCCACATAGCCCTATAACCTTATAGCCCTACAGCCCTATAGCCCCATGGCCCTATAGCCCTATAGCCCTATAGCCCTATAGCCACATAGCCCTATAGCCCTATAGCCTCATAACATTATAGCCCTATAGCCCTGTAGCCTTATAGCCCTACAGCCCTATAGCCACATAGCCCTATAACCTTATAGCCCTACAGCCCTATAGCCCCATGGCCCTATAGCCCGATAACCCTATAGCCCCATAGCCCTGTCCCTATAGCCCTATAGCCTTATAGCCCTAAAGACCTATAGCCCTATGGCCTTACAGTCCTACAGCCCGATTGCCCCAGAGCCCCACAGACCCACAGCCCTACAGCCCTACAGCCCTATAGTTCTATAGCCTTATAACCCTATAGCCCTATAGACCTATAGCCCTATGGTTCTATAGCCTTATAGCCCCATAGCCCTAGACATATTACGAGTGCGTTTTTCCCCGGTATCATTCAAAAGGACAAGCAATATATGATGACGATGATGATGATGATGATGGTGGTGATGATGATGATGATGATGATGATGATGATGATGATGATGATGAGGATGATGATGATGATGATGCTGATGGTGGTGTTGATGATGATGATGCTGATGATGATGATGATGATGAGGAGGATGAGGAGGAGGAGGAGCCCATCGCGGCACTAGCCTTACACCAAAACGTGCACACTCACCGATATCATCGGCAGCAGCACAGCTGGTTGTAATTACGCCAATTCTTCCCTCCAGCGGCAGCAGCAGCATCAAGTCACGCCCAGCCGCCCGGCACAGCTCACGTGCATAGTACCAGGAAGTATCGTTACCTCTTCTTGGGAAGGCCCGAATCAGGTTTGATAGGTACTGGAATTTTAGTTTTGTTTGTATGTGGCAGAAAATGATATCGGCTTTCTCACTTACGCATGCTGCATCAATCGACGCACATGACATGCGGGTCCCTACGAGGCATTCTCACCCACAGGCGAGACAGGTGAGTCACATCGTGAAGCCCCCCACCAAACTCCAACCTTCACTCGCTCCCAGCTCGCCTTCTTGTACGTAGCCCCTCTCCCCCGTTTCATCTCGCGAACCTCCCACCACCTCTCTCTTGTGGCGGGGGAAGGGGTGGTTTGGGAGGATATGCAAGGGGGTGGGAACGGTGCCTCCCCCACGCACGGTGGGAATCCCTCAAACGGCCGCCACCTCCGCGATCTGGGTACCCTCCTCCTGCTCGGCAGGGGAGGGTACGAGTCGCGGGGATGGGGGACGCTTCGGGGGATCTCCTATGCGCAGGGTGAGAGGCTTTTACGCTTTCCCGTTTGGCGCGTGTGGCCTGCCACAAGCCACAAGCGAGCGTGGCGCCCTGCCACCGGCAGGAGGGCGCAACACCTCCACCGCGTTCTGTGGAATCCCCCCCGTCGGCCCCGAGGCGTGCGTGTCGGGAGCCCTGCGCCTGCTTGCAGGCGGGGGCTCCCGCCGTTGGCCTCGGGAACCTCTGCGGGCGCTTCCTGTGAGCAGGTGGAGGGGCCCTTTGCGCCTTCCCCCCTTGGCCGTTGGTGCGCACGGCGGCCACTCAGCCCACGCAGCCTACCCTCGTGCCTGCAGCGCTGCGCCTGGCCGCTGCACCTCCGCCTCGGCCCGCTGCGTGCGCCACCTCTTCGCCCTGCGCCTCCGACCGCCCCGCCCTCTTTCTCCGCTGGCTGCCGGCCGCCCCCCCTTCACCGCCTCCAGGTCTAATATTGCACAGGAGCGTGCTACTGCAAACCGCTTGCACAGCGCCGTCTCCGCCGCAGCGGCGTGGCCACGAGGCCACCACCCCGTCTCCCTTCAGAGTGCCACCAGGCATCCCTCCCCACCCCAGCCTCCGAGAGGGGCACCTCCGCGGACGGGGACCCAGGGCGCTCCCTGGGGCGCTGGCTCAGTAGGGCCCGTTGGCTCGACCAGGGGAGGGCCTGGGACCGGGCCCCAGGGCGCCCGCGCCTTCCACGCCTTCGCTGCGCGCGTTCCCTGCCTTTCCGCCGCCACGGCCGCCGCGTCTGCTCCCTGTCTCCTCCCCCTCCCTTCGAGGTTGTGGTTCCGGTCCATCTCATCATGTTCCTCTTTTCCCTGCATCTCCTCGTTTGTCTGTCTGTTTGTCCCCCATCTACAGTTCGCATTCACCGCCGGTGGCCCTTGGGGCGGGGCGGTGCTCCAGGGGTTGCCTGGCCCTAGTTTGATCGACCCCCACGCACCTGGAGGGTCTGCTGAGGTCGCGCCACGCTGTCGCCTCGTGGGCGTTCGTGGGCGTCCCGTGCACCGAACTTACACCACAGCTTGCACGACGCAGCCTGCACCACAGAGCGTACAGCACATATTTCACAGTACATCTATTACAGCACGTAGCTTGCACCGCATAGCTTCCACCTTCAACTCAAACCACATACATTTCATAGCGCATAGTTTACACCATCATAGCTCACACCACGTAGCTTACTCCACATAGCTTTCACCTCCGCAGTGCAAGAACTCACTGTTTGGGGTCCACCCTGGCTAACATGTTGATGGATATCAGGGGCTTTTCGGGAATAAGCGGCACGATCGCATGTCAGAGCTGACCTGGCCTGCAGTGCGGCTGGCGCAGCCTTCAGCTCACGCGCAGCTGCGATGCAGGGCGCAGCCTGGGTACTGTCCTTCTGTACGGGCTCGCTGGAACACAGTGCAAACTGATGGGTAACTCGCGGGGCTGGACGCGTGCTGGTTACAACGCGGCTGCGCGCCGCGCCTTGACTCGGGACGGCCCTCGGCGGTGATATGTCCACATGCGTCTGGTCATTGGCGCCCACGCTGGATAGCTGCTCTTGGACTGAGACATCCGTGCGGTGACCAACAGTAGGAACCTGTACGGATGTAGAGCTTTGGGTGTAGGGATGAAGAGGTATGCGGTAGAGAGGAAGTGTGGCATAGGGAAGGGTATGAAGGGAGATGGTCGGGGAGGATGGGTAGGTGGGTCAGGCAGGAGAGGTGGGGGGGTGGGAGGGGGAAGCATATGGGGAGGGGAGAGGGATGGCGGCAGAGGAGGGAGGACATGAAGGGAGTGGTGTCGAGAGGGAAATGTAAGGGGTGGGTGGGCGGGTGGATTTCAGGAGGCAGAGGTGGACGGCTAGCGCTGCCCCCTCCCGCTTCTCTGGGGCGGTGGCCGCAGGAGAAGGAGCTCCTCAAGGAGATGTCGGAGCTGAAGAAAAACCGCCCGAAGGTCGCCCAGGTTGCCTCGGCCCCCGCGTTGCCCTGAACCCCATGAAAAGGGCAGCAGAGTGAGGGGAGGGGGGAGGACGAGGACAATGAGGAGGACGAGGAGGAACATGTGGAGGAGGAGGAGGAGGAGGAGGAGAAGGAGGAGGAGGAGGGACCAGCGAAAACCCAGCACACATCACTGATGCTGCACCTCGCCCTCCCATCTCGAGGCCCTTCCGCACGGGTTGGTGCAGTCATCCCTTTTTCGTAGCTGCGGGCCTCCAGAGGAGATCTGACTGTGGTCTCGTGGGCCTGCCGCAAGCTGTCGGAACGGAAGGGCGGAACCGATGTCGCTCCGCCGGGCACAGCAGAGGTCAGGGGCTCAGCAGATGGAAGCCACAACCCGACATGCACGCCAAGGAAGTGGTATTCGCTGAGCGCGTTCCACTACTCGCAAAGTGCCTACTCGCAAACGTCCGAACAATGCATGTCCGCTTTCGATGTAATTAATCGTAGATCCCCCGCGGCGGATCTAGGCCATTTGTGAGTAGTTACTGTGCGAGTCGTGGAACGCGCTCGTCTAGGTATGACCGAGTGAGAACCCCGTCGGTCTTACAGCGCGCAACCTTCCCAACGGTATCCTTGCATCCCTGCCTCCTCGGTCCATCCTGGGCCGCTTCGCTGGCCGCGCCCCGCCCGCAGAGTGTCGACAGTGCCCTCCGAGGCCCTTGCATCCGTATCGCGCATCCTCATGATGCGGGTTGACTGTAGATGCTCGAAGGTGCGATGGTGCTGCTGGCGCGAGCTTCGTGTGGAAGACGATCTGCCCTCCGTTCGCGCAGCTGCTGTGGCAGCGCAACGTACATAGCAACACCGTCGTGCAGCAGGGGGAAGATCTGGCGAGTGCCACCGGCCGACAGCGACCCGCCCTCCTTTGGCGCACTGGTCTTAGTTCCAAGCTTCTGGACCAAATTATTTTGGTGACGACTCGGGCGAGAGCTCCATTTTCGAACGCCGCTCGCCTTCACTCTGCGAGCCTGCTGGACAAAAAACAACTGGTTCTGTGGATGTGTCAGGCGAAACGCCGAGCCGCCTTACCCACGCATCTCTGTAGCGAGGAGACGTTGGAGGATGAGGAGGGGGCATTTCTTCTGGTAGCATTCTCCCCATCTCGCCACCGTGCCTGGGCCGTGTACCAGATGCCTCTCGGAAGGTTCACGGGGTCTCTTGAAGGCTTCCTGGGGCGTCTTGGAGGCCTCTTGGTGGCGTCTTTGCGACCTCTTGGGGGCGGCCCCAGGGAGAGCACCAACAATATATTCAGCACTGAGAGCTCTCATGGACCTGGAGGCACTCCACTCCGCCCGCTTCGCCCGCTCCGCCCGCTTCGCTGGCGAAGCGCCCGCTTCGCCGGCGAGCGCGCGAGGCTCGGGGCTGGTTTCAGAATCCGCAGATTCCCAGAGATCCAATGTCGTGATTTTTTCAATGCGGGGTCCCTGGAAGTCCCTACCCGTTCCCCAGGACCGGTCTTTCATCCTGAGTCGTTTTCTGACGGTCCTGGGGTCCGGCGAGGGCCCCTCGAGGCCGAAAAATATGAGAAACCTCCGTGTTGATTTTTCAATACGTTGGATCTCTGGGTCATCGCCACGACCGGCGGGGCTGCGCTCAGCGCGGACCCGCGCCCCCGGCGGCGAGCACAGCTGCAGCTCGCAGCTGGGCCCGCCCCTCCTCGGCAAATTGCCGCCCGCGAGGCCACGGCCGAGCACCGCGACATGCTCGCGGGGCGCCGTGTTCCCCCCCCGGCAGGCCCCCCCGGAGGCAGGCCTCCGGAGGCAGCGGAGGGCGCGCGGCTCGTGCCGGCGCGGCGCGCGGCTCCGTGGCTGCGCGGCTGCCCCGCGGCTGTCCCGCGCGCCCTTTTCAGCGCAGGGCGGGGTCGCCTCGACGAACGCAAGCCGCGGCCTCCTCAGCTGCGCTCTTTCGGCCACGCGCAGAGGGGAGTGAGGGGAGGGGGGAGGGCGTCTTAGAAGCACCCCTGCTTCTTAGAAGGTGCGGGCCTTCTCTATAGATGTGAGGCCGGCGCCTCCTGAGAAGCAGCCTCCTTCTAAGAAGCCCTCCCCGCTCCTCCACCCCCCTGTGCGCGCCGCCAGTTCTTTTCATGTCTCACACCTGACGTTTTTTTTCCTGGGACGTCGTCTGCCCAGCTCTGTTTTTACGAGAGGACAGGCCACCCGGACGCCTACCTCTGCATGCAGCAGCACTCCACTCGGTGCCTCGCGGCAGAACAAAAGCTCAAAAGCTCGGTGCCTCGCGGCACGGTGACGCAAGAGGGAAGAGGGACAATGGAGGAGGCAGAAGGAAGACCTCAGCAGCTCAATGCGGTGCGTTCGGTGTGTGGGCCGCTGTCCAGGGAGGCCGAGCTGAGTGCGCGCTCGCCAATGTCAGGGCTGCGGGGCGCTCGAAGGCCGAAGCCGTGCTTCAGTTCGCTGCCCCGCCGTGCCTGGCGGCTCGAGTGTCACCCGAGGAATCGGCTGGCCCGTGCGGGTTCGGCACGATGCAGAGCGCAGACTTTGCAGTGGTGCTCTGCCTTGCCACGGAGGCGGTCACAGCGGTCTTGGACCAAACCGCGCTGTTCGAGTTTGGGCGGTACGCTCACTGGGAGTAGGCGGCTTCAGCTTTGGGTCGGGAAGGCACAGTGCATGGCGGGCAGTGAGGGGAAGTAGGAGCTCAGCGCTCCACGTAGAGGCCAGTGTTTCCAGCATGCGCCTTGCCACTCGCCCGTCGGGGTCAATACCGATGCAGATCCGCACGGGTTCTTAGCCAACGGCGTGGCTGATTTTCGGGAATCTGTGCAGGCGTGCAGGGGCGAGCGGGGTGGCCGACGGCGCGTCCGTGGGCCTCTCAATGTCCGCGGGCTCCGACAGGAGCTGGGCTCCAGCCGGAGCCCGGGGAGGCCAGGAGTTACCCGAGGGTTCGGACGCCTCGAGCGTCGCCCCCCAAGCCCGTATTGGGCCGCCCAGCGTGGGCGGGGAGGCCGCCCTCGAGCGGGCTTCGGGAGAGAAGGGCGGACCCCCGCGCTGGCCGACGCTGAAATAGCCGAGGACTCCTGTGCCCTAGATTCCAAGGGGGCTCAGGACTCCTAGGCCCTAGAATTCAGGGGGGTCCAGGGCTCCTGGGCCCTGGGTCCAGGGGCGGGGCGGGGCTCTTGAGCCCCCCTAGGTTCCAGTACCTCGTGTGCCGAGTTTCTCGCGGGCGCGCGCGGGGGAACGTGGCTGCAGCCGTGCTCGCCTCCGCCTCACTCCTCTCGTTTTCCGCCCCATCCCTTTGCTTCCGTGGCACGGGCAGCGTGTGTGGGCTTGGCTCACGGCCGCGGGCGGCCGACTGCACGGGCCGCTCTCGCCGCCTGGTTCTCGCCCTTTCGCCGCATGGGCTCGGCCCTCCGCTGCTGCGGGGCACCGTCGTGCCTCATCCACGTGGCTGTGTAGTTTCAAGATACTGTTGAGTGCTTGCGCCCATTCAGCATACTAGTATAACATCTGTATCACCCAGCCAATTTGCTGGATTGCCCTCTCCTGCGGTGTGTTCGTCTTCCCCTCTTCCCCCTTTTTCCCCTGTGAGGTGCCGTGGAGAAACGCGAGATCGCCATGCCTATTTCGAGGTTTTGGGGAACCGTACGCGGAAATCTGCAGTCCAACTCACCAAGCGAGAGTGCCTCAATTGTGTTTTAACTGCCGCCTCTTAGTCCAGGATGAGCTTCCCTAAACAGCTGCTGTCCCCCTACCTTGCCCCTTGGCCTTCCCCGCTTTTCTGTCCTCTCTGCTGTTTTGAGTCTCTTGGAGGTCATACGTACGGGTGGGCCTGGCCACCACTTCGAACTGCTCCAGGCTTGGTCCCGACCGCCTTCTTTAT
>CAUYUJ010021580.1:94808-124808 GCA_963575745.1 Prorocentrum cordatum | reverse complement strand
CAGCCACCTGAGGTTAACAAGATGGGTGAGGAGCTGAGCAACTTCGACGCCGGCGGCAGCAATGTCAAAGAAACGGTGGCCGCACGCGAGGGGGGTGATGCGGACAGGTAGGGGGGGAGGATGGGGAGAGGGGCAGAGAGCGACGTGGGAAGGGGGAGGAGGGGGAAGGCACGCTAGGTGCGCTGGGCGCCATGTCTGGAATCCCACCTCTCCCAGCCATCCCTTCAAATTTCCGTTTTTTTGTTTCTTTGATTCTTCTGGTTGTTTTAATATATATATATATATATATATATATAATATTTGTAAATAAAATAATCTGCCGACTGGGGTATCTTAGAGGACCTTACTCCCCGAAGTGACCCCATCTGGCTGAGTGCGCTTTGCCTGAGGGTTTCCGATTTGTTCGTGAAGAAGATGGGTTCGGCGTCCTTCGTCAGATGCATTCGCCTGGCTCTTCGATATTGGGCTCCTGGTTACTCGATGTTGGGCATTCCCGGGGTTCCGCGGATTCCTAAGTGTTCCTCGAGCCAAGCAATGCCAAGCAACGCCAAGCAATGCCAAGCAATGCCAAGCAACACCAAGCAACGCCAAGCGGTGGCAAGCCATGCCAAGCAACGCCAGTCAATGCCAAGCAGTACCAAGCAAATCAAGCAATGCCAAGTCATGCCAAACAATGCCAAGCAATGCCAAGCAATGCCAAGCAATTTTCTCAACTTGGCAATTCCCGATCAAGCCAAGCAAAGCAAGCAATGCCGATTTCTCCCTTCCTCCAGACCTGGAGCCCAGAGATCCAACGTATTGAAAAAATATCAGGACGGAGGTTTTCCATATCTTTCGGCCTCGAGGGGCCCTCGCCGGGTCCCAGGACCGTCCAAGAACGAGTCGGGATGAGAAACTGGTCCTGGGGAATGGGTCGAGACTTCCAGGGACCCCGTACAGTGCCGTTTTTAATACATCCTCCGTGTGCGGATCCTGTATTAAAACTGCAGGGATTTAGTATTAAAAGCAACGAGGAGTTCATGCATAAATTTACTCATAAACGAATCATGTGTTAAACATCTGACACTTTTAAAAATCCCATGTATCAAAAACTGCCCTGTATTGAACAAATCACGGCATTGGACCTCTGGGAACTTGATTGCCAGCCGGCGGGGCAGTGCTGCGCCCGCACCGGCGCTGGAGCCGCGCGGGGACGGCCCCGTGCGCGGGGGCGGCCCCGTGCGCCTCTCTTCTCCCCCCGGCCGGGCATCGCGCCGCATCGTCGGTGCATCGGCGATGCGGCTCGACTTATATCGGGCCTGTCCCCCTTACAGGGCAAAAATAGACGCATCATAGTCCGAAAATTAGTCTGGGGACTATTTTTTGAATATTTTTTGGCTTTTTTTTTGTCCTTAAAAAAACATGTTTCGTCGAACATCCCCCTGTAGGGGGACAGGCCCGACTTAAGGCTCGACCCCGAGCCCGGTTCTTGTCCACGTCGACGCCGCCGAGGAGTCGCCGCTGCAGCGGGGATGCCTCGGCGCTGCGGCGCGATCCTCCGACCCCCTCTGCTCGGGCCGGGCGAAAGGGGGGGATTGGGAAAGGGGGGGTTACGAAATTTGCTGCATGCAGCTGATTTCGGCCTCACCGAGGGGCCCATTCCTCGATACATTGTCGCCTCCGGCGCCGGGAGGCGCCGGGAAAATCAGCTGCGTGAGCTGATTCTCACCCCCTCCCTTTGCTATCTCCCCCTTTCGCCCGACCCGATCTGCGCACGGCTCCAGCCGCGCACGGCCGAGGAGTCGCCGCTGCAGCGGGGATGCCTCGGCGACGCGGCGCGGTCCTCCTCCTCCTCCTCCTCCTCCTCCTCCTCCTCCTCCTCCTCCTCCTCCTCCTCCTCCTCCTCCTCCTCCCTCTGCGCACGGCTCCAGCTGGGAGGTCTTCGGCGGGGGCTGCCCCAGGCACCTCCTCGTGGTCGGGCTTCTCGTTCTGGCGGATCTCGAAGGCGAGCGCTCTCGTCCGAGAGGGGCCCGTCGGGACAGCGGATCGGCGCTCCCCGGCGTGTGTTGTCTCCGAGGGAGGCGTCTCGTCGCCACGGCGGGGTCCGCCTCGGAGAGTGTCAGGAGGGGAACAACAACACACCGACACAATTCATCGTTGCTTCCCCAGAAAATATGGGAAAACATGGGAAGTGGGGGGGGAAGACGAAAACCCCCGAAATGTTGGAAAATATGGGGAATCATCTTATTCGTGTGTATTTATTTGTGTGTCCTGGGGCCCCTTTAGTTGAGCCGGGCGGGAGAGCCGCCGTTGTCTCGAATCAAGCAGTGGCGAAGCGTCCCGGCGTGCCTATCGTCCTGCCAGGCAGTGTTCTAAGAGCCTTTGGTGGCTCCCACGAAATGTTCAGAACATTTCTGGTTGGGGCTGTCTTGTTCTATCACATCGTGTTTGTGTTCTAAAAACTTGGTTTTTGTTCTTAGAACGTTTGTGGGTTCCAAGAACATGTCGTGGTGGGACCACAGGAATGCCGCGACGGTCGGTCTCTGCTCAACAGATGAATTCGCAGACTCCATGGCCTCGCAGAAACCTGCTTGCAGCTTCGTGTTTTCGGGGGGCGTGTTTGTGCCACTTCGCAGCGTTCCAACAGCGTCTCCGCTGTGCACGATTGGGCCTGACCTGACCTGGCCTGGGTGCACGAGGGGACCCAGCAGGAGCCAGGGAGGCGTGGATGGAGTAGCTTGCTGATGCTGCTACGTCTCTGCCTCGCTTTTTATCCTCCGCTTGTCCCTCTTTAGGAGAACTAGCAATGACATAAACATAGACGCTCGGAGATCCGCGCGGATCTCTCGGATCGGCGCTGGACCCCCCTCCCTGGCACGCGGAGCGCGCCAGGGGCGTCGGCGGCGCCGCCAGGGGGCCCCCAGGGGGCCCAGCGTCGATCTGAGGAATCCGCTCGGATCCCCTGCTCTCCTCCTTTCCGTCCAGCCGACCGCTCGCCTCCTTCGTGCATCACCGAGGAGCTCGGTCAGAGCGTATCACAAGGACGGGTAACTCTCCAAGGGTGTCCCAGCCTCTCAGCTCATCCGCGCCCTTCGCCCTTAGCCACCGGCCATGGCCATGGGCTACCAACATTGGCTCCAACTCGGGCGTCCAAAGGCGTTACATCCTTATCAGGCATCCCCATGATCTGATCGCAGTGTAGTCGAGGAAGGAAGGAAGGCGGTGAACAGGTCACGGCGCCGATCAGAGCGATGTTCACCCGAGTTACTTGCCTTCCCTCCCCGTGGCTCCCTTTGTGCAGGTCGCAAGCGGGGGCGCGAAGATAATCGCGCTTCGCGCGTCGCAGTCAGTCGCGGTCAAGGCCAGAGAGCGCTTCTCTGGGGAGGGGGGACTTGGCGAGGACGCGAAGATATTGGCGCGTCGCGCATCGCGGGGCACGATGCTCGAAGCCAGGTGACCCAGATCGTTGTTCCCCCTCTTCCCCTCCGTGCCCTTTCCCCTCCCGCCTTGCTCCCTTCCTTCCTGGGGTCACTTCAATTTCTGTCTGCCCACCTCTATATCCTCCTTTCGACCCGTGCAGCTGCAAAAGATCAGCGAGAACATCAGGACATGGATGCAGGCGAAGGCCGAGGCGCGCCCCAGCTTGTTTACGCCAACGGTCATCTCTGCCATCATCAACGCCGCCACCGCCGACCCCATGGCCACGTCTGCCGTTGCTGATCGCCGCCAGCATCAGCGTGCAATTCTCCGTGTCGCTCGTCACCGCACGAACTGCTAACATCGCTACCCACCGCCGCAACAATTGCCGTAGCTGCTCGCTGCCTTAATTAGTAGCTGCCATCACTGATGCCCACTGCGGCCATCGTCATCATCACAGTCACCGCAACTGCTCAAAACACAACGATTGAGTGCTGTTGTTGCTGCCCGCTGTCGCCATCACACCGTGGTGTCGCCTCGATCCATGGCAGCGGACCCTCTGAGGCGCTGCTGTTTCAGGGAGCAGACCTGTTTAGGAAGGGTGCCAGGCGTCAATCCGCGAAGCTCGGGGTGCGTCCGAGCGTATCCTGGATACGTTCGCAAACAAAACATTTTCAGAGTTTGCGCCGAGTGGTAGAGTCGACAGTGGAGTCGGCCCGATCAGCCCCCAGCAATGGCCAACCTGGGGACCTCTGGGAGCCTCTTCGAGGCTTCTTGGGGCCATCTTGAGGCTCTCTCAGGGCGCTTTGGGGGGCATTTTGGCTCTGTCGGAGCTCTCTCGGGGCCCTCTTGGGGGCCTTCGGGGCCCTCTGGGGACCGCCTAGGGAGATCGAACGAAAAATGAAATCCTCGATCACCCCTGCCGCCCTTGAGGCCGAAACATGGCTTCCTAGGGCCCTCTTGGGGCTCTCTGGAATGCTGGGGGTCTGAGAGGGCGTCGCGGGCGATCCCACGCCACCGCCGCTCCCATCACTCTTTGGTTACGCGGTCACAGACCATGGTCGATCGCCATTCTTACAGAGCGAGTGGCCTTCCACAGGCAATTCTGCTCGCCAGCCTGGCCGCAGCATGTATTATCGCGGTGTCGGTGGCGACAGGTGTTGGTCGGAGGCACTTTTTTGTCGTCGCGGCCACCGTGAGAATCCCTGGTCCCAGCACCTGCGTCGTGGTTGCCATGGCCAGTGTGTATACGACTTCGTACCGAAGAGCGGCATAAAGCACAGCCTCGCGGAGCTCCGTGCGGAGTTCTCGGATCGGCGCTGGACCCACCTCCCCTGCGCGCGGAGCGCGCCAGGGGCGGCGCCGGAGGCGCCGCCGGGAGGGCCCGGCGTTGATGCAGGAGTCCGCGCGGAGCTCCGCGAGCTTATGCCTATATTCCCAGCCCTCCTGCGTTCGGATCTCGCTTCAAAGCGAGCACTCGGGATCTGCAGTCCTCCCCTCTTCCTTTTCTCTCCTCTTCCTTTTCTCTCCTGCTCCCTCCAGACCCCCCCCTCTTCCCCCCTCTTCCTTTTCTCTTCCCCCCTCCTCTCTTCCCCCCTCTTCCCCCCTGCGCCTCACCTCTTCCCCCCTCTTCCTTTTCTCTCCTGCTCCCTGCCAGACCTGGCCTGTGCCTGCGTGCCAGCTCGCCCATGACATCGCCGTCCTCTGTGGCCTCGCCATCCCTGGGGGCGGGGGGAACTGCAAACCTGTCCCCACTTTCGAGGGCTTCTGGGGGGGGGTCGAGCACAGTGACGTCCTGCGCATGTTCAGATGGGACCTCACCCTCCCTGGGGTGCTGCAAGCTGCGAAACCGGTGCCACTTTCGAGGGCTGCTGGGACTCCAGCAGAGTGGCGTTCTACGCAGATCCAGAGTAGACATTGTTGTCGCCTGTTGAGGGCTGCTGGGTGTCTAGCGGAATGGCGTCCCACGCATATTCATATTCGGCCTCACCATCCCTGGGGGGCTGCGAACTGCAAAACCGTCGCCACTTTCGAGGGCTGCTGGGGGGTCGAGCATAGTGACGTCCTACGCAGATTCACATTCGACCTCACCATCCCTGAGGGGGTTGCGAGCTGAGAAACGGTCCCCACTTTCGAGGGCCGAGCATAGTGGCGTCCGACGCAGACTCAGATTTGACCTCGCATTCTCTGGGGTGCTGCGAATTGCGAAACTGTTGCCTCTTTCGAGGGCTGCTGGAGGGTCCAGCATAGTGACGTCCTGCGTAGATTCAGAGTCGGCCTCACCATTCCTCCGGTGTTGCGAACTGCGAAGCTGTCGCCACTTTCGAGGGGTGCTGTGGGGGTCGAGCATAGTGACGTCCTGCGCAGACTCGGATTGGACCTCGCCCTCCCTGAGGTGCTGCGAAGTTCGAAATTGTCGCCGCTTTCGAGAGCTGCTGGAAGTTCCAGCGGAATGGCGTCCGACGCATATTCAGATGAGACCTCGGCATCCTTAGGGGGGCTTAGAACTGACAAATTGTCGCCACTTTCGCGGGCTACTGGGGGGTCGAGCATGGTGACGTCCTACGCAGATTCAGGTTCGACCTCGACCTCCCTGGGGGACTGTGAACTGCGAAACCGTCGAGAGCTGCTGGAAGTGCCAGCGGAATGGCGTCCGACGCATATTCAGATGAGACCTCGGCATCCTTAGGTGGGCTTAGAACTGACACATTGTCGCCACTTTCGCGGGCTACTGGGGGGTCGAGCATGGTGACGTCCTACGCAGATTCAGGTTCGACCTCGACCTCCCTGGGGGACTGTGAACTGCGAAACCGTCGCCACTTTCGATGGCTTTTTGGGGGTTCCAGCGGAATGACCTCAAATTTAGATTTGACTTCGCCAGCCTTGGGGGGCTGCGGATTGCGAAACTGTTGTAATTTTCGAAGGCCGCTGGGGGGTCCAGCGGAACGACGTCCTACGCGATTCAGGTTAGCTCTGCCTTCTTCTTCCCCACGGGCCGCCTGGAGACCTGGCGGCGCGCCTGCGGGCGTTTGGCTCCCGCATGGCAAGGTGCAGGAAGGGAGCAGAGAACCATGGCGAGCGAGGTCGGCGTCGCTCGCTTCTTAGACACTGGTGCTGAGCATCTGACCCTTCAGAACGCCAGAGCGACGTGGTGCGGGCCGCGCTGCGCGCACAGCGTGCCACTGGAAACTGATCGCCGCCCTCTGTCCTCGTGGTGCAGGTTTCGTTGTCGTCCCTGTGCTCCTTCCACCGTCTCACTGCTGCTGTCGCGTTAAGTTTTCGGCCCCTCTTCCGTCCTCGTCCTGCCCACCCCTCATTTCCTCTTCGAGCCTGTGGCCTCAGCCCTCGTCCTTATGTTGCTGTCATGTGAGTCTGCAGCGCGCGCGCGCTTCCCATATAGCTTGCACACCCAAAGACAGATCCTGCGTCCTCATCAGCCATCTGATTTAGTCGCTTCTCTCATTCCGCCGGTTCATTTCGCATCGCGGTGGTTGCAGGGTGGTGTGCGCGTACTGTGGCAAAGGTGGGGCAGGCAGGGTTGTCTGCGAGGATCTCTTTGGAAATGTGGCTCGCGCCCTGTCGAACAGAAAAACGGGAGACTGCCCTAGAGGGCGCCAAGATGGTTCAAGAGAACTCGAGCGGAGTTTCGAAACGTACTTGGGTTGTGAGTCAGAGACCTCACGGATGCTTCTTGGGGTCTCTTCGGGGGGCTCTCGGGAGCTTGGGAGGGCAGTTTGGGGGCCTTGTGGGAGCGTGTTGGGAGCTTCTTGGGGGCCTCTTCGGACCCTCGTGGGGATTCCTGGGGGCCTCCTGTGGGCTTCGTGGAACTTCTTGGGGCCTTTGGCGGGCATCCTAGAGGCGTCGTGGGGCTGAGAGGTCGAAATGTGCGGTCGGGTCCCCCCGTCAGGGCTCCCGACTGGGGGCTGTCTTGGAGGTCTGTTTAGCCGTCTTGGAAGCTTCTTGAGCCGTCTTGGGGCCCCAGTCCTGAGGGATGATGGCATGGGGCTTCCTCGGGGCGCTTTCGGGGGTTCGGGGGCAGTTTAGGATTTTTCTTGAACCTGTTGGGAGCTTCTTTGGGGCCTCTTTGGAACCTCGTGGGGATTCCTTGGGGCCTCTTGTGGGCGTCGTGGAGCTCCTTGGGGCCTCTTGCGGACCTCATGGGGCTTCCTAGAGGCGTCGTGGGGTTGAGAGGCGGGAGTGTGCGTTCGGGTTCCCCCGTCTGGGCTCCCGATTGGGGCTGTCTTGGAGGTCTCCCTAGCCGTTGACAGATCCTGCGTTCCCATCAGTCATATTATTCTGGGCCAGTTCCGTTTGTCACTTATTGCAGATGGGGTGGGTACGCCGCAGGGCAATGCTTTGCCTCCTTCTTCGTTTAATGCTGGAGGTACCGTGTTGGCGGTCCTGGTGATCGAAGTCGCGGTCAATTGCGTTCGACGGCTGGGACGACGGTGCTGGTTATGGCTTTTTGCTCGCGGCCGCACTGCAGTCACTGTGGTTTGTCGTGGGTGTCGTTGTGACCCTGCGCTGAGTGCTCGTGATGATGGCGTTGGCAATCGTTCAATGGCGTCGTCGATGTCGCCGCCGCCGCCGCCGCCGCCGCCGCCGTCGTCGTCGTCGTCGTCGTCGTCGTCGTCGTCGTCGTCGTCGTCGTCGTCGTCGTCGTCGTCGTCGTCGTCGTTGTCGTCGTCGTCGTCGTCATCGTCGTCGTCGTGGACGTGGTGGTGGTGGTGGTGGTGGCCGCATGGGCTTTCGCGACCGCCGTGGCGGTGCCTGGCATGCATCGGTCGGCCGCCCAGGCAGGTCGCCCGCGCCTTGCTTTCTCCTCAGGTTCTCGAGGAGAGAAAGGCGCTCGAGAAGGAGTACGAGGGGAAGCTCGGCGATCAAAACGTCTACGAGGACACTGGCCGCGCGTGCTGCGCGCTCCCTGGCAGCAGGGGGCTCAAGGGGGAACGCGGACCAAAACATCTGAGGGCGGGGGGGGGACGGCTGGAGGAGAGGAGATGATGGCTGGGCGAGCGAGGAGGGAACATGGGAGAGAGAGGAGGAGCAGCACGAGGACGTGAGTGCGCAGCTGCCCCAACCCGTGCCCAGAGTGTGGCCACGAAAAGCTCATCAACAGGAAGTCCAATCTGGACGGGCTTCGAACGGTGCAGCCATTGTGGGGGAGATGCTGTCAAGTGATTCAAACGTTCCGCACAGAATCGCTCTGGACTACCCGGAGGCAGAATTCTGTGATGAAGCCATCATCTATGGCGCCCAGAGAGCGGGTGAGTGGGGCGTCGCCGGCAGCTCCCTTTCGATTGCCTTCCCCGTTGCAACGGATCTTGACGAATCGGCTTTGCTGCGAGCGACGACGATGCAGGCTGTGCCCCAGCGTGTCCGTCTCGGGGCCGTCTCTGCCGACGCGAGGATGCCGCAGCCCAATGAGCCCCGAGAGGTCATCAGAAAGGACGATGCTACCTGACACGACCCTGGCGTACCCCGTGAACGTACGCTCGCCTCGGGCGTGTTCCTCAGGATGCGAACAAGGTGGTATCAAGGCCGATGTCTAGATTTGCCAGCTTGGTCCAGAGATACTTGATTAGCAATACCATAAGTCGAGCCTGCCAACATGTTTGATTGCGTGACCTGCGGCCAGCTGCTCGTAGAGCAACGGGCCTCCCACGTATATACCATGTCTGCCCGCCCTTGGCCATGCGCGTCTGCATGGCGCTGTGTCTGGAGTGAGTGGTACTGGCGAGCAGGCTGACTATGACAGAAATCTTCGGTCGGTACGCAGCAGCAGTAGTTCTAATCAGCAGCTGTCCGACGGCAGATGCTGATGAGGATGATTATGATGATGACGATGACGATGATGACAATGATGTTGATGCTGATGCTGCTGATGATGAGGGGGATGATGATGAGGAACATGATGATACTGATGATGCTGCTGATGATGATGATAGTGATGCTGATGACAAAGCTGATGATGATGTTGATGATGATGACGATGTTTATGACGATACTGATGACGATGATGGTGGAGATGATGATGACGAGGAAATTATGACGATGATGATGGTGATGATTCTGATTCTGATGGTGATGATGAAGCTGCTGATGCCGCTGATGATGATGACTCTTCTGATGATCATGATGGTGATGATGATGATGATGATGAAGCTGATGGTGCTGATGATGCTGCTGACGATAATAATGACGATGCTAATGATGATTATGCTGACGATGATGCTGTTGATGCTGATGATGATGAAACTGATGATGATGATCATGATGCTGATGAAGCTGATGATGATGCTGATGATGATGACGATGATGATGATGATAATGATTATGATGAGGAGGATTATGATTATGATAATGATGATGACGATTCTGATATTGATGCTGATGATGATGATGATGATGATGATGATGATGATGATGATGATGATGCGGCGATGATGCGGATGCTGATGCTGATGATGATGATGACGATGATGCTGAGGTTGTCGTTGTTGTTGTTGATGGTCATGGTGATGGTGATGCTGCTGCTGCTGATGACGATGATGATGATGATGATGATGATGATGATGATGATGATGATGATGATGATGATGATGATGATGCTGCTGGCGACGAGAAGCGCGCTACAGAGTCGAGGATGGAGGAGACATGGGGAACCAGATAGTCGAAAAGATAAGGAGGGCCCGACAACATTTCATCTTGGCATTCGCACCATATGGTGTGTTTGGCTAGACCACACGCTCGTGAAGCGCGCATGTGGCTCTGTTATCAGCCTAAATCAGTTGCGCCGTAGTGCATCATGGCGAGCCTAACCGGCTCTTGATGACATTAGGGCTATTATCGCCCACGTCGCCAACTGAGCTGGGCGAAGTAGCGGAGGGCGAATCTGAGAAGGTCGGGAATGAGAGATTATGGGACCAGGAGGAGGGGACAGGAGGGGGAAGACGAGAGCGAGGGACACATGTGCTCTTGCAACGTCCTTGGTGTATGTTGCGTATCGGGCGTGCCATGCGTACCGCAAGCACCCTTGGTAGATGCGTGTATATAGTTGCATGCATGTAAACATACGGCTGATGACCTTGTTCGCGGCTCTGGAGGTGGTAAGTGAGATCTCGCTGCTACGCGTTTGCATTTCCGAAGGCGCATTTTGTGATAACGTGGAGTTGTCGTTTTGTGTCGTTCGACTGTTCCTTCTCATCTTCTAGTGTGTTCGAGTTGCACGTGCGCTCATCGTCCTCAGGAGCGCAACAAGCTCAATGAGCAGATCAGGGCGAAGATGGAGGATTAGATCCTACTCCTCCCTCCCGTCCATCGCAACAACCAGGATCGGCGGCGCGCTCAGGGGGGCAGGCAGAGGGGGCGGGCCTTCTCAAAAGGCTCAGAAGCCCTCTGGCTTCTTGAGCAGCTTTCCAAGCCTTCTCGGAAGCCGAAGACGGCTTCTCAGAAGGCACGGAAGGCTTCTGCGATGCCCTGCCGTCTTCTGAGAATCAAGGGGCTCTGGGAAGCACAAGTCAATACACACAAATAATATATTTCCTCATATTTTCCCATATTTTCTGGGTTTAGTCTTCCCCCCCACTTCCCATATTTCCCCAGATTTTCCGGGGCATCGACGATAAGTTGTGTCTGTGTGTTTCTTTCCCTCCTGGGAGAAGGCTTGCCCCCTCTCACTTCCCCCACCGTCGCGCCGCCGAGAGGATACCACGAGCGGCACGGTCTGTCGGCCGTCGTCTGTTGGACGGCCCAGCTGTCGGCTTCCCTGGGCACGTCGACCCCAAGCGTGGAGCAGAGTCTCGGCCCCTGCTCTGCGGCTGCACGCCCCGGCGTGCGGGAGAAGGGCCAGAGCTGTGGAGGACGATCCACGGAGAGGAAGCACGCTGCCGAATCATGTCCAGATGCCTAACACACGGGTCACATATGTCTTTGAGCATGCGAGAGCAAACAGGTCTATAACACATGTCTAGAGCATGCTTCCGACATGCTCCACACACGCTGAGCACATCTCAGATTCGAGGATCGGCCTCTCAGGGTGTTCGTTGTCGTGGCATCCACCGGGCCAAAAAAGGGGGGGGGGCCTGGTCTTCGGGTCCTCCCTCGGCTCTGAGCCGGGGACAAGCCCGTCCGTGGCCGAGGAGGAGGTGGAGGAGGAGGCGGATGAGGAGGAGGAGGAGGCGGAGGAGGGCGGAGGAGGTGGATCCGCGCTCCCCTTGTGGGTAGCACCGCGGCTGCTGTGGCAGGGGCGTGGGCACCGCGGCGCCCCTCCAGACCGTGCTCCTCGCGGTCCCGGGGGCGGCTCCTCCTCCTCCTCCTCCTCCTCCTCCTCCTCTCCTCCTCCTCCTCCTCCTCCCCTCCTCCTCCTCCTCCTCCTCCCTCCTCCTCCTCCTGCCGCCTGCCCTCGCAGGCCAGGCGGCACCGCCTGCACGTAATATCTTGGCCTGCGGCTTCGTCGCTCCTCCGTCCGTTCTTTCCATCCCTTACCCCTCCTTCCTCCTTCCTCCCTCGTCTCTCGCTTCCTCCTCCACCCTTCCCTCTCCTTCCTCTCTCTTCCCTCCTCCTCCTCTCTCCTCCTCCTCCCTCTCCTCCTCCTCCTCCTCCTCCTCCGCATCCTTCTCCTCCTCCCTCCACGAGCGAGGCTGGAATCGAATACGGGGGTTTCGATGTTTCGCAGGGTTGCCGAGAGAGTCTATTTTTCATTATCATCAGCATCATCAGCATCAGCATCTTCATCACCATCACCATCAACACCATAACCATACCATCGCCATCGCCATCAGCATCACCATCATTATCATCATCGTCATCACCGTCACCACCACTGCCATCTGCATCATCATCGTCATCATCATCATCACAATCACCACCACCACCATTTCCATCATCATCATCACCATCATCATCATCATCATCATCATCACCGTCATCAGCATCACCATCATCATCATCATCATCATCATCACCATCATCATCATCATCGCCATCAGCGTCACCAGCAGCATCAGCATCATCATCACCATCATCATCATCGTCGTCGTCATCATCACACTGATCATCATCGCCATCAACGTCGCGAGTATCATCAGCAGCATCATCATCAACATTATCATCAGCGGCATCACGCCCGTCATTTCACCAGCAGCATTAGCATCATCAGCACCACCATCACCTTCATCATCATCGTCAACACCATTAACAAGATCAGCATCGTCATCATCATCATCATCATCATCATCATCATCATCATCATCATTATCATGACCACCACCACCACCAGTATCATCACCATCATCACCATCACCATCACCATCACCATCATCATCATCATCATCATCATCATCATCATCATCATCATCGTCATCATTGTCATCATCATCATCATCATCATCATCACCGTCAATAGCCATCATCATCACCGTCACCATCACCCCATCAGGATTATCATCTTATTCTGCCATGTTCTGTCCAGCTTGGACTGCGATGGAACTAGGGCTGAGCCTGGGAGATTGCACGAGATTGCCAGCATAGCCGATGCTACTTCTGGAGTTGTTCTCCTTCGCCTGGTCATGGGCCTTTCGGCAGGGGACGGGCCCAGCCCCCCCTGGGTTGGTGCCTCGACCACAACTGAAGAAGTTGGGGTCCGAGACTGGGACCCCGACCACAAGATCGACCCCCCGCAGCCCACCCCGGACGGCTCCAGAAGCCCGAAAGGTGGCAGGGGTGGACTTACAAAACAGGGGAACACGGCTCCAAGATTGCCACTGAAGCTCCCGAGACGCAAAGAGCAGTCCAAGAGAGCGCTCACGAGGCACCTCAGACGCTACATATTCTAATGGTTTTGTCGCCTTGTTCGTCTTGAGAGCGTCCAAGACGGCCCAATAGGCTCCCGAGATAGGCTCCCAAAATTGGCCCCCAAACTGCCCAAGAGGGGACCAAACTGGCCCAAGGGGGCTCTGGGATGGCCTAAAAGGGCGCCGAGACGGCCTCGAGGCCGTCTAGTGCCCCAAGACACTCCAAGAGGGTTCCAAGGCGGCTGAATAGAGCCCCAGGAGGTCCCCAATGATGTCTAAGAGAAGCCCCTCCAAGAGCTCCGATACAGCCGCAAAAGAGCCCAAGCGGGCCTCAGAATTCAACTGCAATCGGGCGAGTTTTCAATTGATGATCGTCCACACGTGCGTTGCGTTTCCGCAGCGTTTGACCGCATTGGCTCCTTCCAAAGTCAGGGGAGCCGCGGTGATTCGGCTTCGATGCTGTTGCTCCTGTTTCTAATCCTCGTACTCCTTACCCTTGTCTCTTCATTTTTCCTTTTGATTTCCCTTCGCATGCTCACTGCTCGTATCCTGCAGATTCTTCCTCGTCTTAATTTATCTTCCTTTCCCGTCTGCCCTCTCTGGATCTCCTTTCCGAGACGTCGCAAGTGAGCGCCAAGAGGACCTTGAGGTCTTAGAAATCAGTCCACCCCATGAGGTATTCATCAATTAATTGTTTAAAAAACATATGAGAGATAACATGCTTTTCGGCTTTCCTGTGGGGGCAATCAGAGTCTGCATGACACCCTTGCGGCAGAGAAAACTAAGCAGCTTTCCGCAGAAGCCCTGCAGTCTACATTCTGCCCTACGATTAACGATTATTATGAAATACTAGCTGTGCTGATTGTCAGAGATGCTCGTACTAGTACTACCAGTATTACGTCGTGCACAGTGCACTACTACTACTACTACTACTACTACTACTACTACTACTACTACTACTACTACTACTACGACTGCTACTACTACTACCACTACTACTACTACTACTACTACTGCTGCTACTGGTACTACTACTACTACGACCAATACCACTACTATCGCTAAAACTGTCGCTACTACTACTACTACTACGACGACTACTACTACTACTACGACTACTACTACTACTACTACTACAACAACTACTACAACAACTACTACTACCACTACTACTACTACAGCTGCTAGTACTACGACGACGACGACTACTACTACTACTACTACCACAACTACTACTACTACTACTACTACCGCTACGATTTTTTTGTATTACGACGACCACTGCGACAACTACTACTACGACGACGACGACTACTACTACTACTATTGTTACTGATACTGTGGTTATTATTATTGATATTACTACAGCATCAACACCAACGGCTACTACTACTACTACCACTGCTACTACTGTTGTTACTACTGCGGTTATTATTATCATTAGAATTTATAGTACTACACCAGCAACAACACCAACTACTACTACTACTACTACTACTACTACTACTACTACTATAACGGCTACTAGGTCTCCCACTGTCACCATTATTAGTAGTATCGTTACGACTATTATTACGATTATTCGTATTTCTACTACTACTACTGCTACTACTACTACCACGACTACTCCTACTAGTACTGTTACTTGAACTATTCTCACTACTACCATTACTACTGCTACTAGTTCCATAACTATTTCTACTACCACTACTACTACTACTACTACTACTACTACTACTACTACTACTACCACCACTACTACTACTACTACTACTACTACTACTATCGCTACTCGTACTACTACGATTTTCACGACAACTACTATGACTTTTACTATTACTTCTACTGTTATTTTGACTACTACGATTACTACTACGACGATGAGTACTACTACCTCTACAACTACTACTACTGCTACTACTACCTCTACTAGTACTACTACTTCTACTACTACTACTACTACTACTACTACTGCTACTACTGCTACTACTAGTACTGTTACACTACTACTACTACTACTACTACTACTACTACTACTACTACTACTACTACTACTACTACTACTACTACTACTACTACTACTACTACTACTACTACAACTACTACAACAACAACTACTACTACCACTACTACTACTACTACTACTACTACTACTACTACTACTACTACTACTACTACTACTACTACTACTACTACTACTACTACTACTACTACTACTACTACTACGAGTACTACTACTATTTTTTAAAATTCTAGTACCACTACGGCTACTACGACTACTACTACTATTGCTACGACTACTACTACTACTACTACTACTACTACTACTACTACTACTACTACTACTACTACTACTACTACTGCTACCCGTAAGGGCTTCGCCGTCTGCCGCGGAGCCCCTCTCTACCACAGAGGGATCTCTCAGAGGCGCGTCGGTGCGTCTCGGCGCATCATGCGGGGGCGGATGGGCATCATCAGCGCATATTGGTACGCTGGCGTTATCCGAGTGGCCTTCGGCCCATCCTGCCACCGTATTTGGGTTGTGTGTCTGAGGCCTCTTGTACATGTGTTGGGGTGTCGTGGGGGGTCCCTCGGGGGCCTCTTGGAGTTTCTTGGGGGCCTCTTGGGGGCCTCTTGGGGGCCTCTTGGAGGCCTTTGGGGCCTCTTGGGGTATTTCTTGGGCCTCTAGGAGGCCTCTTCGGCGCGTCTTGGGCGCCTCTTGGAGCCTCCTGGGGGCTCCCGGGAGGTTTCTCGGGGCTTCTCGGGGCGCTTCTTGGGCCGTCTTGGAGCCCGCTCGGGCTGTTTTGGGGCCCTCTCGGAGGCGTCGTGGGCTGTCCTGGGGCGGTCCTGGGAGCTTCTTGAGCCATCTTGGAGCGTCGGAAACCGAAAGTGCGAGAACCCTCTGGGGCCGTATTGGAATCATCCTCGGGCGCCTTGGAACATTCTTGGCGTATGGCGTAGTTTACGAGGTTTTATGGCGACGTGGACGTGAATCTATAATAATGTGCAAGGTTTTGTTGCCTCGGGGACATAACAACTGAACAATTCGCAAGTCATTGTGGCTTCGGGGGCACGGCTATTGCGTAATCTGAAACGGATTTTGGCTTCGGGGACGCGGCTACTGAGCAATTCGCGAGGAATTGTGGCCTCGGTGATGCGAGTGTTGATAATCTACGAGGGATTCTGGCTTCGGGGACGCGAGAGTTGTAATGTACAAAGGTCTGTTGCCTCGGGGATGCAATACTCGAGTAAGTTACGAGGGTGTGCTGCCTCGGGGGCGCAAGAACTTATAACTTGTGAATGTGAATGGCCTCGGGGACGCGAACATTGTATTTTACAAAGGTCGGTTGCCTCTGGAACGCAAGAATAAGATAATTTGACGGGGCTACCAGCTTCGGGGACGCGAATATTGTATAATTTACAAGTGATCGTGGCCTCGGGGGCGCAATTGCGGCGTAATCTTAAGGGGATCGTGGTCCCAGAGGCGAGAATGTAGCGTAATTTGCAGGACATCGTGGCTTCGGGGGTGCGAGTACGGCATATTTTGCAAGGGATCGTGGCTTCGGGGACACGAATGTGGTGCAAATTGCGAGGGATCGTGGCCTCGGGGACGCGAGCACAGTGTAATTTACGAGGGGCTATTGCGTCGGGAACGCGAACCTCGCGTATTCTTACGAGTCCCACGGCCCCGCAGGAATTCAGATAATGCGATTCGGGGGGGGGTAACCAGACGCTTTTCGGCTCCCCCCCTCGCGCGGACTTCAACACTTTACAATAAGAATCGGGAACCAGGACTGCAACATTGGAGATTGGAATCTGCAAGCGACGCACTGAGACCTAACCCTCGCAGCCTGATGGCCCCACAAAGGGGCCGGCGGATTACGATCACTACGACGACGACTAACTCTATTATTGCCACTGTTGCTACTGCCACCTGCCACTGTTATTATTACGGTCGTAACCTCTACCACTACCATTACCTCTACCACTACCATTACGATTATTTCCAACACTACCATTATTTCTGTTGCTACCACTACTATTACTACTACTACTGCTACTACTACTACTACTACTACTACTACTACCACCACTACTGTTACTACTGTTACCACTGTTACTACTGTTACTGCTGTTGTTGTTGTTGTTGTTGTTACTACTACTACTACTATTACTACTACTACTACTATTATTACTACGACGACTACTACTACTACTACTACTACTACTTCTACAACTACAACTACTACTACTACTATTACTACTACCACTATCATTCTAATACCACTACGACTACTACGACTACTACTACTACCACTACCACTTCCACTACTACTACTACTACTACTACTACTACTACTACTACTACTACTACTACTACTACTACTACTACTACTACTACTACTACTACTACTACTACTACTACTACTACTACTACTACTACTACTACTACTACTACTACTTACTACTACTACTACTACTACTACTACTACTACTACTACTACTACTACTACTACTACTACTACTACTACTACTACTACTACTACTACTACTACTACTACTACCATTATTATTCTTATTACTACTACTACTACTATTATTATTATTATTAGTGCTACTACGACTATTCCCCAATCAGAGCTTGCCTCAGTAGGTCCTAGCGGATTTATATGGTTAGGTTAGGTTTGCCGCCGATTGTCACCGCACGCCCGGGTGCCCGGGTGCCCGGGGGTGCCCGGGTGCCCGGGTGCCCGGGGGTGCCCGGGTGCCCGGGGGTGCCCGGAGGTGCCCAGGGGTGCCCTGAGTTGCCCCGGGTTGCCTGGGTGCCCCGGGGTGCCCGGGTGCTCTATCGCCCTCTAGCCCTATAGCTCTATAGTCCTATAGCCCTATATCCTTATAGACCTATAGAGCTATAGCCCTATAGCCTTCTAGCCCTCTAGCCCTAATAGCCCTATAGCCCTATAGCCCTATAGTCCTTATGCCCTATAGCCCAATCGCCCTATAGCCCTATAACCCTATAGCCCTTATAGGCCTATAGCCCTATAGCCTTATTGCTTTGTAGCCCTATAGCCCTATGTTCCTATAGCCCTATAGCCCTGTAGTCCTATAGCCCTAGCACTATGGTCCTATTACCGTATAGCCCCATAGCTCTACAGCCCCAAAAATATTATGATTGGGGGTTTTCCTCCGGTATCATTATTTCTACTACTGCTATCACAATCACTATTTCTATTATTATTACTACTACTACTACGACTACTATTACGACACTAGTATGCTAATCGTACGGCTGTTACGGCTACCGATACGACGACGTCGACGTACTACTATTGTCGCAGGCAAACTTGCGAATGTATTCACGCTAATCTGAATTGGAATGATGATTCTGCTGCTCTTGCTGCTGCTGCTGCTGCTATTATTACCACTACTACGAAAGTCCAACAACTACTAGCATTATGATTGTTGTTGCTATCACTACTACGCCTACTATGTTTAACTTCTAGTACGGTTGCTACTACTACTACTACTACTACCACTACTACTACTACTACTACTACTACTACTACTATTATTACTACTACTACTGCCACTACTACTACTACTACTACTACTACTACGACTACTACTACTACTACTACTACTACTACTACTACTACTACTACTACTACTTCTACTACTACTACTACTACTACTACTACTACTACTACTACTACTAATATTATTACCATTATTATTACTACTACTACTACTATTACTACTACTACTACTACTACCACTACTACTACCACCACTACTACTACTACTACTACTACTACTACTACTACCACTACTATTACTACTACTACTACTACTACTACTACTACTACTACTACTACTACTACTACTACTTCTACGACGACTACTACTACTACTATTTCTACTCCTGCTGCTACTACTACTACTACTACGACTACTACGACTCCTCCTTCTACTACTAATTTTTTATTATCACTATGATTTCTACCACTACAGGCTGGGAAAAAGGCTTTCTCGTTTCGCAGCCACATGAATGCCGCATAACAGGAGGATTTGTTTGAAGTGTCAGACGCACATCGACTAGACCCAATGTGTCTTGGGAGCGCCTAGGGGCCAGAACGTCCCGAATGTATACGCCCACCACGTGTGTGAATGAATCTTTTCTTTCATTTCCCTGCACCATGTGACAGCATATAATGTGTCTGGGAGCGTCGGACCCCCCCAAGACGACACCGCCGACGACGACGATGATGATTTTGACGACCTCGACGACGACTACGACGACGTTGACGTGCGCTCTCGCCCGAACGCCGGCCACTCCCTGGTTCTCGCCTCATCGCTGGCGAGTGTCTCGGTCTGGCCGACCATTCCGGCCAGCTCGGCGAAAGCGATGACTGTGTAGTTGCACGGGAGAGTCGGCTGCTCCATTCAGATTCCAGCTTTCGTGCTCTGTGGGGGAACTGTGAAGCGTTCGCTCGTACCCCGAGCATGCCCGAGCTCGGCACTTCGCGGCTCCAGGAGAAAAAGGTCGAGGCGTGCCCCTCTCGCAGGGTCGGCGATTGTCCGCTCCGTGCCATTCGTGCCCGTGCCTCTCGCACTGGCAGGACTGCAGTCTTACTCAGCTCGACCTGTCAGTGATGGCGTTGAGGCGCATCGCCGTCGAAGTCCCTGCCTGCGCTCTCTCGTGCGTTCTCCGCACGATGTGTGATGGGTGGGCGGCCTCCGAAAGATTTCGCGGGCTGACCCGGAGATGTGATTTTTGTCAAGGCTCTGAGTGTGATGGTAGTCTTATTCACGTGCTTGCCTGTCCTGTTCTGATGTCTGCTGCTTCCCCTCTTCTCCCTCGTCGTCCTCCCGCTTTGTCCTCCCTTGTGGGGTCTGCTCGTGCTGCTGTCTTCCCGCTCCTTTCCCTCCCCACTGATCAGCTGCTGTCTTTTGCTTTGATTCTTTTGGATTTGACTTGTGTCAGCTATCACAGTATAAGCACATTAGGAGGTGCTTCGGGGAAGCTCGTCTCCGACGTGCTCTCAAAGCGAGGATGTGCCAGGACCTGCGTCGGCACCCGCCCCTCCAGGCCTACCTTCTCTCATTTGAGCTCATCCAGGCCGCCCGCGCGCCGCGCGGGTACTTCACCCTCTGCCCTCTTCTCGTCTCTTGCTCTTGGCCGCCTGCCTCGTTTCTTCTTCGGGCCGTGCCCTCCTCCTCCTCCTCCTCCTCCTCCTCCTCCTCCTCCTCATCCTCCTCCCCCTCCACCTTCCTTCGCTGCCCTGTCCGGGCGATCGCAGGAGAGGAACGGCATCCGCGACGCGTTCAGGGAGGAGGAGAAGAAGTACAAGGAGGCTATGTGGAAGAAGAAGCAGGACCCCGTGGAGCTGCACTGACCCCTCCCGGTCGCGAGAGGCGGGTGGGGCGCTCACCTTCTGACATCGGGGCATCTCCGACCCGTGCTGGCAGTGACCATCCCTGATGATCGTTCCTCTCTTCTCTTTCCCCCCTTCACCCTCGGGCCTCTCGCTTAGGCTCCACTTCGTAGACGCTCCGCTCTATTCGCAGTGTTCGTAGCCCAGTTGCAGTGGGAGGGCATATGGCGTAGGGACGAAGGAGGGCGGATGTATCAAGGACGTAATATGATCGAAGATGCCCACGGCGAATCACCGCCGCCCCCTGCCCTTTTGGAAGCGCCCATGTGGCCGACAGCTGGGCTAGAGCTTGGCCAAGCTATCAGTGAGGAAGATGATGCTTAGGATGAGGAGGATGATGATGAGGATGAGGAGAGGATGATGGGGGATGAGGAGGAGGAGGACTAGGAGGAGGAGGAGGTAGAGGAGGAGGAGGAGGAGGAGGATACTGAAACCAATAGTAAGAATAAGAATACGACTAATAATAATATTATTAATGTAAATAATACTGCGACTAAGAAATAAGAAGAAGACTACTATACTACGAAGAACAATCATTTTGATTACTACTACTTCTTCTACTACTACTACTACTACTACTGCTACTACTACTACTACTACTACTTACTTACTTAATTACTTACTTACTTACTTACTTACTTACTTACTTACTTACCGACCTACCTACCTACCTACTTACTTACTGACTTACTTGCTTGCTTGCTTGCTTGCTTGCTTACTTACTTACTTACCTTATACTACTACTACTACTACTACTACTACTACTACTACTACTACTACTACTACTCCTATCCTTATTCCTTATTAGAATATACTCCTACTCCCCCCTCAGGCCGGCAGATAGGGGCCCCATCCGGGTGGTCCCATCCTAACCTGTAAAAAACAATACAAAATCAACATTTTTCTTATTTTTTCCTCTCGACATGGACGTCCTGTCGTCCACGGCGATAATCCATTGCAAAAAATACCACAAAGAGCACACGCGCGCGTTCATGTCAGAATCCTACCGAACACCGTGTGTTTGCAAGCATTTCAACATAAAAACATCAAAAACCCAATGCTTTTTCACAACAATTCTACAAATTTCCTGCCCGGGCTCTCTTGCTGAAATCATAGGAAAACCATAGGAATCTTAAGAATTCGGTCAAATCCAGCGATTTCACGTCATCGCGCGGTGCACTCGCGATGCTCTGTCATGCACCCAGGCCGCGAATCCTGTGCAACAAATGCCACGCGGGCGACATGCGCGCGCGTCGCCGCGAGCGCATGCTCAAATCCTTCTAGAGTCGTCGCCGTCATTGGCACCGTCGCATGGACGTCCTGTCGTCCACGTCGCAAAATGCATGGCAGGAATGGGACGCGGCGCACACCCCGCGCCCGCCCATCCAATCCGTCCCATTCTAATCTGCAAAAGACAATACACAGTTTTTGTTTTTCTTGTCAACATGGTCGTGCTGTCGTCACGTCGCAAAATGCGTGGCAGGAATGGGACGCGGCGCACACCCCGCGCGAAGGGGTGACATGTCGCTCTCGCCTCGGCGCCGCGCACCAACGTTTTTCCTCTCAGCATGGACGTCCTGTCGTCCACGTCGCAAAATGCTTGGCAGGAATGGGATGCTTGGCAGGAATGGGATGCAGCTTCCCATGTCGAAACCGCCATCGCGGCCGCATCAGCTGTACCAAACCGGCTGGCCGGTGTGACTTCGGCCCCCAGTTGTGCCAGCTTTGCTTCTTATGTTGTGGGAGGGCGGGTGGGACTGGGCATGCCATGCTTGACTCGCTCGAGCTGGCTAGCTTGACTACTCCTACTCCTATCCTTATTCCTTATTAGAATATACTCCTACTCCCCCCTCAGGCCGGCCATAGGGGCCGCATCCGGGTGGTCCCATCCTAACCTGTAAAAAACAATACAAAATCAACATTTTTTTTTCTTTTTTTCCTCTCGACATGGACGTCCTGTCGTCCACGGCGATAATCCATTGCAAAAAATACCACAAAGAGCACACGCGCGCGTTCATGTCAGAATCCTACCGAACACCGTGTGTTTGCAAGCATTTCAACATAAAAACATCAAAAACCCAATGTTTTTTTCACAAAAATTGTACAAATTTCCCGCCCGGGCTCTCTTGCTGAAATCATAGGAAAACCATAGGAATCTTAAGAATTCGGTCAAATCCAGCGATTTCACGTCATCGCGCGGTGCACTCGCGATGCTCTGTCATGCACCCAGGCCGCGAATCCTGTGCAAAAAATACCACAAAGAGCACACTCGCGCGTTCATGTCAGAATCCTACCGAACACCGTGTGTTTGCAAGCATTTCAACATAAAAACATCAAAAACCCAATGCTTTTTCACAAAAATGCTTTGGGGTGTCCTGTCAGACCGTCGGGCTTCCTCCGGCCACCTCTGGCTTCCTGCGGTGTACCGGGCCATTCTCGACTCGTCTGGCAATGCGTGCGCGGCATTCAACACGCGCTCGCCAGTTCCCGTCGGCAACCGCCATCGCGGCCGCATCAGCTGTACCAAACCGGCTGGCCGGTGTGACTTCGGCCCCCAGTTGTGCCAGCTTTGCTTCTTATGTTGTGGGAGGGCGGGTGGGACTGGGCATGCCATGCTTGACTCGCTCGAGCTGGCTAGCTTGACTCCTACTCCTACTCCTACTCCTCCTCCTCCTCCTACTACTACTACTACTACTTACTACTACTACTACTACTACTACTACTACTACTACTACTACTACTACTACTACTACTACTACTACTACTACTACTACTACTACTACTACTACTACTACTACTACTACTACTACTACTACTACTACTACTACTACTACTACTACTACTACTACTACTACTACTACTACTACTACTACTACTACTAGTCATATTCCTAATGGTACGAATGATAAGCATCATAAGAAAAGAAGAAGGGGAGGAGGAGGAGGAGGAGGAGGAGGAGGAGGAGGAGGAGGAGGAGGAGGAGGAGGAGGAGGAGGAAGAGACTTCTTAGGAACCTCTTGGGAGGCCTCTGCGGAGCTTCCCGGGGGCCTGTTGGAGGCCTTTTGGGAGTCTCCCTGGGCTTCTTGTCTTGGGGGCCTCTTGGGGGCCTGTGGGGGCTTCTTGGGGGCCTATTTGGCCATCTTAGGGCGTTCCTGACCAGTTTGACGCCGTCGGAAGCCGTCTTGGGGGCCTCTCTGAATCGACTTGGGGCCCTCTTCGGGAGCTTCACTGCCGTCTTGGAGACCATCTTGGGCGCCTTGGAGGCCTCTTGGGCCGTCTTGGGGCCCTTTCGGGGCCGTCTTGGGGGCCTCTTGGGCCGTCATGGGGCCATCTTGGAGGCCTCTTGGGCGATCTCGGGGCGACCTTGGGGGCCTTTTGGGTCGTCTTGGGCCGTCTGAAGACCGAAACGGCGCAAATGACAGAACCCGTCAAACACCTATGGACAATCAATGATTTTGACCTCTTCGAGCCTTCCTGGAGGACCTCTTGGAGGCCGCTGGGGCCGTCTTGGAGGCCTCTTGGGGGCCTCTTGGGCCGTCTAGGGCCATCCAGAGGCTATCTGAGACTGTCTTGGGTGCATTTTGTGCCGTCTGCGAGGCATCATTGGGCCATCGTAGCTGTCTTGGAGGTCATCTTGGCCGTCTTGGAGGCATCTTGGAGGCCATCTTGGGCCAACGTGGCCATCTTGGAGGCCATCTTGGGCCTTCTTGGACGTCTTTTTCCGGACGGTATGCGCGATTGCGGTTCCTTTCGGGTGGCCGGCGGGACGGGCCGAAGCCCCAGGTAGACCAAACCCAGAACGTAAGAAATCCAGCACGCCAGGCACCCCTGTCATGAATCAACAGGGTGTGGCGGATCGAAGACGCCTACGCCGAATCACCGCCGCACCATGCCATCCACAATCGCCCATTTGTCCGAGCGTTGTGGCAAGAGCTCTGCCAAGCTATCGGACCATGTGTTCCCCCAACCGTTGTGGAAACCCTTCGGGGAACACTTGGAGGAGGATGGCGGGGAAGATCAGAAGCAGGCGGAGGAGGAGGTGGAGGAGAAGTAAGAGGAGAGGGCATTTGGGGAGCCTCTGGGGACACTCTTGGGGCCTCCTGGGAGCTTCCTGGGACCCTCTTGGAGGCATCTTGGGGGCCTCTTTGGGCCTCTTGGAGGCCTTTGGGGGCTTCTCGGGGGCCTCTTTGGCCGTCTTGGTGGGCTCCTGGCCCGTTTGCGCTGTCGGAAGCCGTCTTGAGGGCCTCTTGGAGGCCTCTTGGACCGTCTTGGGCCATCTTCGAGCCATCTTCGGCGGTCTTGGTGGGCTCCTGGCCCGTCTGACGCCGTCGGAAGCCGTTTTGGGGGCCTCTCTGGGTCGACTTGGGGCCCTCTTGGAATGTTCCAGGGCCGTCTTGGAGGCTTTCTTGGGCGTGTAAGGGGCCTCTTGGGCCGTCATTGAGCCTTCTTGGGGCCGTGCCGTCTTGGGGACCTCTTGGGCCGTTCTGGGGCCATTTTGGATGCCTCTTGGGCGATCTTGGGGAGGTCTTTGGGTGCTCTTGGGCCGCCTCGGGCCGTCGGAAGGCCGACCAGAGGCACATGCCAAAATCTTGCCAAAACCTTTTGGACTATTTATGATTTTGGCCTTTTCGGGCCTTCCCAGAGACCCTCTTGGAGGCCTCTTGGGCCATCTTCGGCCATCTTGGAGCCATCTTGGACCGTTTTGGTGGGCTCCTGGCCCGTCTGACGCCGTCGGAAGCCGTCTTGGGGGCCTCTCTGGGCCGACTTGGGGCCCTCTTGGGGTGCTCGAGGGCTGTCTTGGAGGCCATCTTGGGCGTCTTGGAGGCCTCTTGGGCCGTCTTGGGGCCCTCTTGGGGCCGTCTGGGGGGCCTCTTGGGCCGTCCGTAGCCATTTTGGCTCAAGTCCGTAGCCATTGTGGCTCAGAGGGCTAGAGTTTTGGCACTGGGGAGAGATGGCCCCAACAGCGAGCAGCCAGGAGTTTCTGGTACTGGACTGGGTTTGAGCTTCGTTCTTTTGCAACACATTTCGGAGAGCGCATGGCGCCTGATGGTTTTCGCCTCGCCCCGTGGACCAAGCAGCAGCCTGCAAAGGGATACGGTGAGTGGTGGAATCACAGCGTTTATCCGCCGTTGGCGGGCAGTCGAGGCCAGTCACGCGCCCAGTTTGTGGTGGGGGCGCCAGCGGTCACGACCGACGGTGGAATGTTTGGAGTGCGGCAAGTGGCTGTTCCAAGATCGGCTCAAGGCGAAACAGGGGTTGTGCGAGTGTGGTGCTGGGTTTCATGCTCGCGATGGCCCTCTGGTTCGCAATCCAGCCGTGGGATCCCCTACCATTGCGCTCCAACAGTTGCAGGCAATGGCAGCAGAGCTTGGCGGCGGGAAGGGCGCATATTCCAACGCGAAGAAGGCAGTGGAATCTCTTGTCGCGGCCTTGCAGCAGCCACCAGAGCCCAAGCCCAAGCCGCCAGGGCAGGCTCTCCAGATGGCCACCGCCAGGCTTCAGCGCAGCCGCAAGGCGGTGGAGACCGCGAAGGAGCAGTGGAAGCGTGCCAAGCTGGAGCTGGAGGGGTGCCAGGAGAAGCTCAGCACGTGCACGGAGGAGGTGGTGGCCGCAGGGAAGGAAGATATTGAGCGGGCCCGCGAGTTCCCCCCGCCTGCGGAGCCAGTTCAGCGTGGCGCGGTGCTGGATATCCAGGAGGTGCTCGACGGGAGGATGGACTTGGAGATCAGTTTGGGAATCGATCTGGAAGGGCTCGGGCTGGCGCAGCAGGATCACGACATCCTCGAGAAAGCCTAGGGAGACCTTCAGACGATGCTCCAGAACGCGGTCCGTGATTCTTGCGGCCAGACCATTGCACAGCTGCAGGAGCAGAAGGCCAAGGTGGCCGACGTCCTGGAGCGGGCCAGAAGGAAGCGCAAGGGCAGCGGGGGCACTGCCCATGCCCAGGCGGCAGCGCCGGCGGAGCCAGGCGCGGGGGCGGGTGCAGAGGCAGGGAGCCCTGCAGACCCCGCCCCTGGCGCGGGCCGAGGTGAGGCGGCAAAGGGTGCTGGGCGTGGCGGCCCCGCAGGCCCCGCCCCTAGCGCCCCCGCGGTGGCGTCCGCCAGCAGCGCGGGCGGAGACCAGCTGCGGGGAGCGGCCGATCGTCTGCGGGAGGAGGTCGGCGGCATGGTGCAGACGATGCGAGCGAACCTGCAGACGGAAGCGCCGCGTGGGTGACGGCACCAGGCGCTGTACATGGGGAACCTGTCAGGATGGGGACCAGCCTGCAAGAGTCTCATTCGTGAGTGTGGGCATGACATTATCATCCTGCCAGAGCTGCATGTGCTGCCAGATCAAAGTACGGAAGTTTTGCACGAGTGGAGTGGGTTAGGATACCAGCCCATCGTTGCACCAGCATGTCCGCTCAAGACTGCCAGCAAGGCCGGCGGAATCTCCATGGGGATTCGGAAGCGATATCAGTTTTAGAGTTTCAGACATTTTGCTAGCCAGGCGCAGATGCAGACGGGCCTCCGTCAGATTCAGGAGCCCGAGATGAACATGTCGGCGGTAGACTTCAAAGGTTTTGCGGGCTATCAGCTCAAGATTGGAGGGCTGTCAATTTCGGTCTTCGGCATTTGTCTTACCAGCGAGGTTGGTGTCCATGGTGTGAATGCCACGGAGCTGATTCAGTTGTGTACGTTGCTGCAGTCTATCAAGACACCTTGGCTGGTGATTGGCGATTTCAACGTGACCCCGTTAGAACTACAGAAGTCAGGATGGCCTTCGTTGGTGGATGGACTTATTCGCGTGCCCAATGGTGCGGAGTACACATGCACTGCAGGTCAGAAGCGCATGATCGATTCCGTTTTTTGGTTGACGTCCCATATATGGTGTTTTGGCACGAAGATGGGTTGTCATGGCGCAACAGTCGCGTTTGTTCGCGGTGTTGAAGTCCCAATATTTGCGTTCTGGTACGATTCAAGATCGCAGGAACGCAACAGTAACGTGGATTCGCGGCTAGAAAATTCCAAGGCTGTTTTTTATTTTCGGCACTGTCCAGGATTTTTAGACGGTTGTCTTCCAGCACGGCATTCCCTCTGCGAAAATACATACCGAATCTATGACGAGGGACTGGAGGGAGGGCTCACCGCAACATCGTTGATGAGTCTTGGGTTTATCCAGGTCCCTCTTTCCTCCTTTCCTCCTCCACATCCAACTCCTCCTCATCCTCCTCCTCATTCTTCTCCTCCCCCTCCTCTTTCTCCTCCTCTTCCTCCCTCCTATTTCCTCCTCCTCCGTTGACCTCCCTGCTCTTTCCTCCTCATTCCTTCCTTTTCTTTTCCCCTCCTCCTTCGCTCCTCCTCCTCCTCCTTCTCCTCCTTGTCCTCCTTTTCCTCCTCTTCCTTCTCCTCCTCTTCCCTCCTCCTTCCTCATTGACATCGTCATGTTGCTGTTCCTATTCCTATTCCGCCCTCCTCCTCCTCCTCCTCCTCCTCCTCCTCCCGTCGTCCCTCCTCTCTACTCATCCTCTCGCCTCATCCTCCTCGTCGTCCTCCTTCCTCTTTCCTCCTCCCCTTTCCGCTCTCCTCCTCCTCCTCCTCCTCCTCCTCCTCCTCCTCCTCCTCCCCGGGAGTCAGGAGGCTGTCTGACCGCTATGCGCCGGGCCGAGGGCGCCGGGCCCGCGAGCCGGACCCCGCCAGGAACAGCAGGAGAGGTACGCCGCCGAGCGCGAGGCCAGGCAGAAGGAGTACGAGGAACCCGCGGCCCCTGCCATCAGGAGGTTGCCGAAGGTGAGGAGGAGGACGACGGCGACGACAAAGACGACGACGACGACGACGACGACGACGACGACGACGACGACGACGACGACGACGACGACGACGACGACGACGACGACGACGACGACGACGACGACGACGACGACGACGACGACAACGGCGACGACGACGACGACGACAGCCACGGACGCGACCACGGCTGCCGTAGTCGTCGTGGTCGCCGGCGTGGTCGTCGGCGGCCGTCGTCAACAGTCGGCCGTCGTCGGCCGCCGGTGGCCGCCTTGGTCGCACACCTCCGACGTTGTGATGCCCTGACGGCCGCGAGGATTTTTTTGGGGCCCCATGTGCCGTCCACGTGCCTCCTGTCTGATTTTCTTTTTGACAGGGGCAGTGTCTCCTCCCTTCTTTCCCCTCCCCTTCCTTGCCGCCTCCTTGGTGGAATGCCAGCGGAAGTAAAGGTGAGACGCAAATATTTGTTGGTCAGGGTTTCCGCAGACGGACGTTCCTACTCTTCAGTGCTTCCTTCTGCTCTTCCCCCTTCCTTGCCGCTTGCAGTCTTCTTTGGTCCTCCTTGTCTGACCGCCAAATGTGTCTGGGTAGGGCTGTCCGGGCGTTTCGCCAGAGTTTTTTTTCTCGGAATTTGTAAGGCTTGGCGGGGCGGCTAGGTAGAATTGGCCCAGGCATTGCGTGGACATCGGGCGACAGAATAGGCTCATGCACATCTAAGCCAAAATATTGGGCAACGAATGAACGGCCTTCTGGGCAGGTAACGCTATTCCAGAACATCTGCGTGAGGTACTTGGCGTCCATATGAAACGAGTGCGTTTCCATATTGATGCAATCATGGACCCGCCGCAGTCGAACGGGAGCCCAAGGAGCACGAGAAAGGGGGGGAGAGGGAATGACGAGGCATTCAGGAGGCCCGTGTGATCATCGCTGTCATCATTTCTTGTTGCAAGCTCGGAGGATGCAAATCAGTTTTTTCTTCGAGGAACGGCTCTCGCTTGAATGGCATGCCCATAGGGTGCTCGTCTTTCAAGGGGGCGCATCTTCTCGTGGTGGAGAGGAAGGCTCGTGTGGATTTGCGAGGAGCGGGCTTCGGACGGGAGGGTGTCTTGCAGCCTCGTTGGTGCTTCCTGGGTTTCTTCTGGCCATCCTTTCCCGTCCTAGGGGACGGGATGCGGAGGTCCCCGGCCAGTCAGTCAAAAAGGCATGCGCCCATCAGTGTGTGAGAGCGCGGGTGCAAGGGCAAGCAGCGCTTCTCTCTCTCGCGCGCGCGCCCCCCGAGCGGAGGAGCGAAATCGCCAGAGGAGGGCTGAGAAGGTGGACGAGCAGCCGTTCGTGATGGAGATCACGCTCATTGAGCAGACGATGAAGTTCTGCACGAGCCTGGTCAGCGGAAGGGAAGAGAAGAAGGAGGAGGAGAAGAAGGCGGACCACTCGATCTTGCTTTCTTCTGTGGCCTTCTCTGCGCTCATTCCACCATCGTAGCCACTATCATATCTGGCATGCTCTCGAGCCGCTTTGAGTGCAAGCCAGGACATCGACCACAAAAACATGGACGGCCTCCAAGTGCTCGGAAAGAAAGACGAGCGCGACGAGTTCTGGTTCGAGCCC